>JAIEZT010000026.1:532708-592708 GCA_019594935.1 Periophthalmus modestus
CCTCCCTCTCGCCTCCCTCTCGCTCTCCTCCTCGTCTCCCTCTCGTCTCCCTCTCGTCTCCCTCTCGTCTCCCTCTCGTCTCCCTCCCCCTCGCCTCCCTCTCGTTTCCCTCTCGCCTCCCTCTCGTCTCCCTCTCGTCTCCCTCTCGTCTCCCTCTCTCCTCCTCTCGTCTCCCTCTCTCCTCCCTCTCTCGCCTCCCTCTCGTCTCCCTCTCGTCTCCCTCTCGTCTCCCTCTCGCCTCCTCTCTCGCCTCCCTCTCGTTCCCTCCCTCTCGCCTCCCTCTCGTCCTCCCTCTCGTCTCTCCCTCCTCTCCTCCCTCTCGTCTCCCTCTCGTTTCCCTCTCGCCTCCCTCTCTCCTCCCTCTCGTCTCCCTCTCTCCTCCCTCTCGCCTCCCTCTCTCCTCCCTCTCGCCTCCCTCTCTCCTCCTCTCCTCTCCCTCTCGCCTCCCTCTCGCCTCCCTCTCGCCTCCCTCTCGCCTCCCTCTCCTCTCTCCTCTCTCTCCCTCTCGTCTCCCTCTCGTCCTCCCTCTCGCCTCCCTCTCGCCTCCCTCTCTCCCTCGCCTCCCTCTCGTTTCCCTCTCTCCTCCCTCTCGTCTCCCTCCCTCTCGTCTCCCTCTCGTCTCCCTCTCTCCTCCTCTCGTCTCCCTCTCTCCTCCCTCTCGCCTCCCTCTCGTCTCCCTCTCGTCTCCCTCTCGTCTCCCTCTCGTCTCCCTCTCGTCTCCTTCTCGTCTCCCTCTCGCCTCCCTCTCGCCTCCCTCTCGCCTCCCTCTCGTTTCCCTCTCGCCTCCCTCTCGTCTCCCTCTCGCCTCCCTCCCTCTCGCCTCCCTCTCGTCTCCCTCTCGTCTCCTCTCGTCTCCCTCCTCGCCTCCCTCTCGCCTCCCTCTCGCCTCCCTCTCGCCTCCCTCTCGCCTCCCTCTCGTCTCCCTCTCGTCTCCCTCTCGTCTCCCTCTCGTCTCCCTCTCGCCTCCCTCTCGCCTCCCTCTCGCCTCCCTCTCGCCTCCCTCTCGCCTCCCTCTCGTCTCCCTCTCGCCTCCCTCTCGTCTCCCTCTCGTCTCCCTCTCGTCTCCCTCTCGTCTCCCTCTCGTCTCCCTCTGGCTCGAGTCTCATAAACAAAACCAGAGAAATAAACAGTTTACACGACTCCTGTGACTCCTACAGAATGAAGCTCTGCAGCTGCGAGACCCGACCTCCTGCAGGAGAAAATGGAGGCTCTCCACCTCGTTTTACGTCTTTAAAACACGAAAAACATTTTAAACAGTTTACAGTCGTCCTCCTCCTCACTGACCTCACGCCTCCAGAACATCCCAAATATTCACCAGGATGAGTTTATAAGCACTTCACAACGTTCAGAGACCAGGGCCCAGTTTAGTTTTCACTGTAATGCTAACAACAACTAGCATGCTAACGGCACACTTTCAGATTATCCAGCAATAAAACGCTTATTTTCACCACTTATTGCTCACTGTGACACGCCCACTGTGAAGGACACGCCCCCTGTGACACGCCCCCTGTGACACGCCTACTGTGAAGAACACGCCCACAGTGACACGCCCCCTGTGTTGTCCGCTCTTCCTTCTCCAGTTTTATTTTCTTAATCGTTGATTCTCGTTGGATTCTGCAGCGTCGCGTCGTCATTTTGATCCAAATGTTTAAAATGTGCTGCTGTGATGTGTCTGTCCACAGGGGGCGCTACAGCTACATCACTCTTTATTGTCATGACGTTTACAGCGACTGGGATTTGTTTCTTTTCTGAAGTGATTTAAATGTGTAAATGAAAACAGAATGACCCACGGGGAATGAGAACCATAGAGACTCAACAGCGCCGGGTGGGTCCGACGTGTTCGGTTCTTTTTTCGTCTAAACTGTAGAAACAGAAATAGCAGCTGAACCTCGTCTCAGAACATGATGTAACCAAATATACTTCAATATGACTCAATGTTTGGGAGGGTTTGGAAAAAGTGAAGTCTGGGGTCGATGAGTCACTGACACTGAAGGAGAGAAAGAGAGAAAGAAAAAGAGAGAAAGAGAAAGAGAGAAAAAGAGAAAGAGAGAGGGATGGAGGGAGAGGAAACCCCTGCTCTGACCACAAACAAATGAAATAGTCCCACCATGACTCACCGGCTGCGAAAGACGAGGATAAACAGAAAGTACAAGTCTGATGTAGAGACCTGATCTGAGTCCTGCTTTAGACCTGCTTTAGTTTAGACCGGCGCCCCCTATGGACAGACACGTCACACTACAGCAGCACATTTTAAACATTTGGACCAAAATGACGACGCGACGCTGCAGGGGGCGTGTCACAGTGGAAGAGTGTCACAGGGGGCGTGTCACAGGGGCGTGTCACAGGGGGCGTGTCACAGGGGGCGTGTCACAGGGGGCGTGTCACAGGTGGAGGTTAAATGTGGGCAGATTGACAAAATGGCGTCTTGAAAATAGTGGATTAAATTAAACTGAAACATGAATCTCTCCAAATAAAACTTCAGAGGAAAACGAGAAGAAACGAGGAGAACCTGGAGAAACATCTGAACAGAACAGTGTGAAGAACAGAGCGACATATCGTCTGTGTGACTTAAACAGAAAACACTCCTCTGCCCGGGTCCTCCCTCCGCCGGGGGCCTCCCTCCGCCCGGGGCCTCCCTCTGCCCAGGGCCTCCCTCTGCTCCTCCGCCCCGGGGCCTCCCTCGCCTGGGGCCTCCCTCTGCTCCTCCGCTGGGGCCTCCCTCCGCCCGGGGCCTCCCTCCACCCGGGGCCTTCCTCCCCCGGGGGCTCCCTCTGCTCCTCCGCTGGGGCCTCCCTCCACTGGGGCCTCCCTCTGCTCCTCCACCCGGGGCCTCCCTCCGGCCGGGGCCTCCCTCCCCCGGGGGCTCCCTCTGCTCCTCCACCCGGGGCCTCCCTCCGCCCGGGGCCTCTCTCTGCTCCTCTTTTTCCAGGCGTCTAACTCTTTCCAAATGTTCTTCTGTGGAGCAGCTGCGTCTGTGGCGTCTGTTTCTTTTCACTTTTTCTTTTCCGTTTGTTCTGTCCTTAAATCACTGTAAAACTCTTTGAAACAACATTTCACAGAAAGAGCAGCTTAAAGAGACACTACGGCACTTTTCTGCTGCTCGTCTCCATGGAGATCACGTTGTTTTCCCAGTTCATCAGAAAAGTAACATCACCTTTAAAGGTGCACTATGTAACTTTTGCTGTGGAGGGTCTGCCACCTGCTGGTCGTCATGGAGATGTTATTCCTCAGCTGGAATGTTCCACAGTGTGGCATTAAACTTATATAATTTACACTGGTTTAATCACAGATTTTACAGTGTAGCTCCTGTCTCCTTGCCTCCTACACTCCCTCCTAGGCCCTCGTCTCCTCCCTCCTCGCTCTACTCTACAATTATCCAAACCTCTCAAAATAAAGCTGTAGCTCACGGAAAAATCAATAGCGCCACTTTTCCCGCCATTACTGCTGCTTATGTAATAAAGTCAAAGGCAAGAAGGAAAGAAGGTCCCGAGCGCCAACAGAAACAGAACGAGCCGGACTCAGAGTGGAAACGTCTTTATGAAGACAACAGGATTCAGCCGAGAGGAAGAACGTCTAAAGATAGATTTAAAACAGGAAATGAGCTCACAGCTGCGAAAGGTCACAGTCCAGCCCCGCCCGAGTGAGAGAGGACAACAGGCCTGAGGCCCACACGAGGCCCGCGGCCCGAGGTCTGCACGAAGCCCGCCCGAGGCCCACACGAGGCCCGAGGCCCGGTGCCTGCACGAAGCCCGAGGTCCGCACGAGGCCCACAGAGGCCCGAACGAGGCCCGGCCAAGGCCCAATCGAGGCCCGATCGAGCCCCTATTGAGGCCAGATCGAGACCGGTTTTAGACCTGGTTGAGTTTTGGTTTAGAACCAAACTGAACCTAGTTTAGAAGAGTTTGTACAGACAAACCCACAGACCTGTACGAACCTACTGCACTGAGGATTAACACATGTAACACACATGTAACACACATGTAACACATAACACACACATGTAACACACATGTAACACACATGTAACACGCATGTAACACGCATGTAACACACGAAACACACATAACACACACATGTAACACACATGTAACACACATGTAACACGCATGTAACACGCATGTAACACACGAAACACACATAACACACACATGTAACACACATGTAACACACATGTAACACACATGTAACACACATAACACACACATGTAACACACATGTAACACACATGTAACACACATGTAACACACGAAACACACATAACACACACACATGTAACACACATGTAACACACATGTAACACACATGTAACACACATGTAACACACATGTAACACACATAACACACACATGTAACACACATGTAACACACATGTAACACACATGTAACACACATAACACACACATGTAACACACATAATACACACATAATACACACATGTAACACACATGTAACACACATAACACACACATGTAACACACATGTAACACACATGTAACACACATGTAACACACATGTAACACACATAACACACACATGTAACACACATGTAACACACATGTAACACACATGTAACACACATGTAACACACGAAACACACATAACACACACATGTAACACACATGTAACACACATGTAACACACATGTAACACACATGTAACACACATGTAACACACATAACACACACATGTAACACACATGTAACACACATGTAACACACATGTAAAACACATAACACACACATGTAACACACATGTAACACACATGTAAAACACATAACACACACATGTAACACACATGTAACACACATAATACACACATGTAACACACATATAACAAACATAACACACATGTAACACACATGTAACACACGTGTAACACACATAAGACACACATGTAACACACATGTAACACACATAATACACACATGTTACACACATGTAACACACATGTAACACATGTAACACACATGTAACACACATGTAACACACATAAGACACACATGTAACACACATGTAACACACGTAACACACATGTAACACACATATAACAAACATAACACACATGTAACACACACATAACACACACATAACACACATGTAACACACATGTAACACACACATAAAACACATGTAACACACATATACCACAGTGTTAATAAACAGTTTTTATCATCGTAGAATCAGTATCAGTATCAGTATCAGTATTGAGTCGTTTCTTTAGTATCAAACTGTAGTTTCAGTCTGAGTCTCCTGTTCGTCGTCGTCTGAAGTATTTTCTGAAGCACAGACGTGTAAAACAGAGACTTCATTTTCTTAACCGTGCGTCATATTTGTGGAACAGACCCAGCTCTGCATCCTCAAGTGACTTTACACAGTAAAGCTGCACATGTGTGAGCAGGGCACACGTTTAAGGACATTACACATGTGTAAGGACATTACACATGTGTGTGAGCACGGCACACGTTTAAGGACATTACACACGTTTAAGGACATTACACACGTTTAAGGACATTACACATGTGTGAGCACTGCACACGTTTAAGGACATTACACATGTGTAAGGACATTACACATGTGTGTGAGCACAGCACATGTTTAAGGACATTACACATGTGTGTGAGCACGGCACATGTTTAAGGACATTACACATGTTTAAGGACATTACACATGTGTGTGAGCACGGCACACGTTTGAGGACATTACACATGTGTGTGGGCACGGCACACGTTTAAGGACATTACACATGTTTAAGGACATTACACATGTGTGTGAGCACGGCACACGTTTGAGGACATTACACATGTGTGTGAGCACAGCACATGTTTAAGGACATTACACATGTGTTTGAACACGTGACACACGTGTGTGCAGGTCAGAGCTCAGGTAAGAGCACGTTACACACATTTAAGGACATTACACACGTGTGTGCAGGTGAGAGCATGTTACACAGGTCGTCTTTAATGTTCAAGCCTGTTCAGACTCTGTTGTGTTCAGCTATGACGAGGAGGTCATGAGGTCAGAAGGTTCATGATGGTCTATGGTCCTGGTTTAGTCCTGGTTTAGTCCTGGTTTAGTCCTGGTTTCAGTCCTGGTTTAGTCCTGGTTTAGTCCTGGTTTAGTCCTGGTTTAGTCCTGGTTTAGTCCTGGTTCAGTCCTGTTTAGTCCTGGTTTAGTCCTGGTTTAGTCCTGGTTTAGACCTGGTTTAGACCTGGTTTAGACCTGGTTTAGACCTGGTTTAGTCCTGGTTTAGTCCTGGTTTAGTCCTGGTTTAGTCCTGGTTTAGTTTATTTTAGTCTCTTCAGTTTAAACAGATTCAGATTCATTTCTGTCAGTGAGACTTTTTTAGTATCGATTCCTGCTCTGACGAGGATCTAGTTTCGATACTCGCTTCAGTATCGTTAGTTTGAGAGTTTTGATACGGCTCTTCTCTCGTGTTTGCTTCATAAAGGGGGAGTCGTGCTCATATGTTGTTCACTGGCAGCTTGTTGTTTCTGTTGCTACGACACGACAGAGACACTAACACAATTTGGGAGTAATCTGCTTAGAGCGTCTCCGACCGGCTCAGGCTCCGTCTCTGAGGCTCTGGGACAAACTACAACATCTCTGCTTGTTTTTCAGGACACAACAGGAATGTGAAATATTCAGAGCAAATGGGATAATTTAGAGGTATGAGAGCAGACGAGGTAAGAGCGGTGATAAAGACGAGGAACCAGGACGAGCAGAAGGGCGAAGATCCAAACGAGATACTCATTTGAGCAGGTATTGATACTGAACGAGTCCCACTGACAGAAATGATCCTGAATCTGTTTATAAAGATGTTGAATCTTCACAAGTTTAAGACACAGACGAGTTTTAAAGACGAGTGACATGTTTAAGTCTCTGTCAGACTCGTCTCCGTCGTCTCACATCCACCGCTGGAGCTCACCTCACTTTAGAAAACGCTCCAAATGTTTTTCACGTCTGAGTCTGTAAAGGTCACTTACATAATGGCCCATAAATGTGTGGATGGGCATCGAGGGACCGAAGGGGCGTGTCCCTGACCACGCCCCAAACCGTCCAGGCACCAGGGTCCCACCCGAGGCCTGAAGAGCAGCCAACGGGACGGGCCGCCGAGAAAACCAAACAAGAACCTAATAAAACACCGACCCGGGCACAGAACCGTCCAGACTTTTCTGACCCGACGTCGAGACTTTGGCTCAAACATCTGAGTCCGAAAAAAGATCAAACTGTCGTAGTTCAGACTTTTACAAACACAATCGAGGAAAAGTACATTCAGCTCAACACTTTTAACAAACTAAAGGAGAGTGAGGTTCCGGCGCAGAGCGGAGCGGGGCGGAGCAGGGTGGAGCAGGGTGGAGCTGTGTGGAGCTGTGTGGAGCTGTGTGGAGCTGTGTGGAGCTGTGTGGAACAGGGTGGAGCTGTGTGGAACAGGGTGGAGCAGGGTGGAGAAGTGTGGAGCTGTGTGGAGCAGTGTGGAGCTGTGTGGAGCAGTGTGGAGCTGTGTGGAACAGGGTGGAGCAGTGTGGAGCAGTGTGGAGCTGTGTGGAGCAGGGTGGAGCAGTGTTGAGCAGTGTGGAGCTGTGTGGAGCTGGGTGGACCTGGGTGGAGCTGTGTGGAGCTGTGTGGAGCAGGGTGGAGCTG
Source organism: Periophthalmus modestus (assembly GCA_019594935.1). Taxonomy (NCBI): domain Eukaryota; kingdom Metazoa; phylum Chordata; class Actinopteri; order Gobiiformes; family Gobiidae; genus Periophthalmus; species Periophthalmus modestus. The sequence continues at coordinate 540,350 of JAIEZT010000026.1, forward strand.
TGTGGAGCAGGGTGGAGTAGTGTGGAGCTGTGTGGAGCAGGGTGGAGTAGTGTGGAGTTGTGTGGAGCAGGGTGGAGCAGTGTGGAGCTGTGTGGAGCTGTGTGAAGCTGTGTGGAACAGGGTGGAGCTGTGCTACAGGGGAAGTGAAAATGTGAGTTTCATACCAAAAATGCCTCAGATGCAGCAGAAAAGGAAAAGATGAGTCAAACCAGAATCAGTCAAACACAGATCGACTCAGAGACGAGATTAGAACAAGTCCAAACATCTGAAGAACGTCTCCGTCAACTGAACATGAGAAGTTCAACCACAGAAAGACGAGGAACATGTGACGTCACAGCCTCAGCTCCAGATGAAGCTCGTCGAGGCTGGAGCAGGAACAGGACGATGTGGAGCCATGTTTCATATCTGGAATTCTGAGGGTAACTCCCGGTCCCGTCCTGCCCCGCCCCGTCCCGCCCCGCCCCGTCCCGCCCCCGCCCTGTCCCGTCCCGCCCCCGTCCTGCCCCGTCCCGCCCCCGTCCTGCCCCGTCCCGTCCCGTCCCGCCCTGCCCCCGTCACGCCCACACCGCTGGTTTATCAGGGAGCAGGCGCTTAGCAACGCTGTCAATCAAACCTGTTGCTAACGCTAACAGAAGGACCTGATGTGTCTGTTATTAATGTTCAGATGTTGATTTACAGACACAGACGTGAAATAAAAACCCCAGGATCATGTAGAGGGTTAATACGAACATTTAAGACAGTCTCACAGAGATATTTAAACTCAAAGTATCAGTATCAGTATCATAACTGTAAAAGGAGGATCTCTGCAGCTCTGATCATCTGTGACAATAAAACCCACACAGTCCAGACGAGGACGGAGACGTTTCATGTTCAGATCGAACTGAGACTCGACTGTTACAGAATGTGGCCTGAGCTCATCACACGAGGAAATCATGACACTTTTTCTGTCCAAACATGAGGTTCTGACAGTCGTTCATGGAGTGAGTCTCCTGCTCCTCCCCCAAACTACAGATACATGACCTCATCCGACAAACACCAGCAACCCACCGAATATACCGGACTTCAAGTAGTACTAGTACTAGTACTAGTACTAGTCAAAAGTATCAAAAATCAGACACTAATCCAAACCACAACTACATCCTCAGAGGAATCGAGAAAAGTCCCAGTGACACAAATGAATCTGTTTAAAGACCAAGACTAAACCAGGACTAAACCAGGACTAAACCAGGACTAAACCAGGACTAAACCAGGACTAAACCAGGTCTAAACCAGGGCTAAACCAGGACTAAACCAGGTCTAAACCAGGACTAAACCAGGACTAAACCAGGACTAAACCAGGTCTAAACCAGGACTAAACCAGGACTAAACCAGGACTAAACCAGGTCTAAACCAGGGCTAAACCAGGACTAAACCAGGTCTAAACCAGGACTAAACCAGGACTAAACCAGGACTAAACCAGAGAATGTAGCACTATGACTCTGAGGATTAACACAAAGTACAATAAGTGTGTTTAAATTCTGCTCCTTGTCTCAGATAAAGTAACAATATGGAACATTACACAAATAAAAACTTTAGGCTGAAGAGTTTTACTCAGAGACAAAGTCTGAGCTGCAGTTTTTATGAATGTGTCAAATATAAAACTGTCACGTTTCATGTGAGACTCAAACGTTTGAATCAAAGTGAAACATGTTTGACTTTATCAGATGAAAGAGACGTTCTGCTCTTCATCACGTCTCCTCCTCCTCACTTCTCCTCTTCCTCACATGTCCTGTCACTTCTCTCGCTCTTCCTCTGTTTCTCTGACTGTTTCTCTGACTGTTTCTCTGACTTTTCTCTGACTTTTCTCTGACTTTTACTTGTGTCTCGTGTTTCTTCAGACGCAGATTCTCCAGATGCGCAACAAGTGAGAGCCGCAAAACACAAAACCCGCAAACCCACAGTCTGAGCGCAACTGCGCAGTGAAATAATAAAATAAAAAGTGAAAACAGCGGTGAAAGTGACAAAGTCTTTAAAAAGTGTTATAAAAGTGTTATAAAGTGTTATAAAAATGTTCTAAAGTCTTTACCTTGTGTCTCGTTTTCGCTCCGCGCAGAGGCTCGTGTCGCTGCAGCAGAGGGAGGAGGAGGAGGGAGGATTGTCTCCGGAACAGCGCAGACTGAGAAATATCAGCGGCTCCGAGGCGCAGGCCCCGCCCACAAAAACGAACCAGCCCCACGCCCCTGACTCCAGCAACCAGACCCTCCTCCAGCAACCAGACCCTCCTCCAGCCCCACCACACCAGCAACCAGACCCTCCTCCAGCAACCACACCCTCCTCCAGCCCCACCACACCAGCAACCACACCCTCCTCCAGCCCCACGTCCCTGACACCAGCAACCAGACCCTCCTCCAGCCCCATGCCCCTGACACCAGCAACCAGACCCTCCTCCAGCAACCAGACCCTCCTCCCGCCCCACAACACGGGAGTGAGCAACCAGACCCACCTCCAACAACCAGACCCTCCTCCTGCCCCACAACACAGGAGTGAGCAACCAGACCCACCTCCAGCAACCAGACCCTCCTCCTGCCCCACAACACAAGAGTGAGCAACCAGACCCTCCTCCAGCAACCAGACCCTCCTCTTGCCCCACAATACGGGAGTGAGCAACCAGACCCTCCACCTGCCCCACAACACGGGAGTGAGCAACCAGACCCACCTCCAGCAACCAGACCCTCCACCTGCCCCAAAAAACACGAGACTGAGCACCCAGACCCTACTCCTGACCTCTACCACATTTATCACATGTAATGACTCTTATCACATTTGATAACATTTATCACATGTAGCAACATTTATCACATGTAACGAGATTTATCACATGTAGCGGCATTTATCACATGTAATGACATTTATCACATGTAATGACATTTATCACATGTAATGACATTTATCACATGTAATGACATTTATCATATGTAATGACATTTATCACATGTAACGACATTTATCACATTTAATTACATTTATCACACGTAATGACTCTTATCACATGTAATGACATTGATCACATGTAGCAACACTTATCACATTTAATGGCATTTAACACTTGTTACGACATTCATCACATGTAACGGCGATTATCACATGTAATGACATTTATCTCATGTAATGACTCTTATCACATGTAGCAACATTCATCACATGTAACGGCGATTATCACATGTAATGACATTTATCACATGTAATGACATTTATCACATGCAGCGATATTTAAAGAGAACTAAGGCAACAGCTGATAAAAGGTGTAATACTGTAGCTTATAAAAAGCAAACTAATGAAACATGGTGAGGAGCATGAGGAGGTGTGTCCTGGTGGAGGTCTGTGGCTGGAGGAGGTGGAGGTCTGTGGCTGGAGGAGGTGGAGGTCTGTGGCTGGAGGTGCTGTGATTAGTTGGTTGATTAAAAGAGTTCACACTGACTTCTGTCATGAATAATATAATAAAAATGCCAGACTTTTGAACGGCTCTTTCACATGAACAGATCCAAAAGATTCGGATCCTTTAAAAGAGCCAAAGAACCGCAGCTTCATGGAGAGACACGCCCACAACCTCTAGAGGCCAGACCAGCAAACTGCACCACCTAAGAAAACATCTGAACTACACCAGGACTAAACCAGGACTAAACCAGGACTAAACCAGGACTAAACCAGGACTAAACCAGGACTAAACCAGGACTAAACCAGGTCTAAACCAGGACTAAACCAGGACTAAACCAGGACTAAACCAGGTCTAAACCAGGACTAAACCAGGACTAAACCAGGACTAAACCAGGACTAAACCAGGACTAAACCAGGTCTAAAACAGGACAAAACCAGGACTAAACCAGGACTAAACCAGGTCTAAACCAGGACTAAACCAGGACTAAACCAGGACTAAACCAGGACTAAACCAGGTCTAAACCAGGACTAAACCAGGACTAAACCAGGACTAAACCAGGACTAAACCAGGACTAAACCAGGTCTAAAACAGGACAAAACCAGGACTAAACCAGGACTAAACCAGGACTAAACCAGGTCTAAACCAGGACAAAACCAGGACTAAACCAGGACTAAACCAAAATGATATCAGACTTGACAGAAATAGTTGTAAAATGGACCTAAACCTCTAAAAAAAAAGACGATAAAAAATAAATGAATTAATTAAATGAAAGTACAACAATGTCAGAAATGAAAGGTCCATATGCCTCTATTTAGGCTGAGTTCTTCTCTCAAACTGAAAACACTCTGTTCCACCTTGTGATGTCATCATGTGGTGATACAGGAAGTGCTCCACTGTGTTTTTAAACTCCACCTTCACTAGAATCATCTGGATCATTTCAGTCCTGGAGTCACTTATCTCGACTGAACTAAAGGTAAAAGGAGCTGTTCACTTAAACTACCACTTGATGACATCACAAGGTGGAACAGAGCATTTTGAGACTAATAATGCAGAGTCAGTTTTGTGTAATACATTAATCCTTGTGTGGATTTTTCTGTTAAAGGTGCACTGTGTAACATTTGTCTCCATGGAGATGTTATTTCTTACTTTGCGTAGAATGTTTCACAGTATCACAGGCCTAAACTTTACTGTCTCCATGGAAACAGTCCGGAAACGGCCCTCGCAGCTCCACGTTCACTGGTTTAATGTGTGCATACTTCAGGGGAAGACCCTGGACCGTCTCATATTTTCACCCTGACTCACCGGCGACTAAACTCGGGTTATTTATGTTATGGCGTTACCGTGGAGACGCGGAGCAGGAAGCGACATCACTCGTTCTGGGCTTTTGTGATGACGACATTCGAGCGTTTCCTGTTGAAGTGTGAAGTGTTTATCTGCAGTTTGTGTTTCGCTGATGGCTGCAAAACAAAAAACCCACAACATTTTAACAGTAGAAAAAACAATCACTGATTCAAGAAGTTTTCACTAGATTTGATTTGACTGGAATCAGAAATAAAACCTGAATCCACTTTTTCACGACGTATCTGTGGATTTGAAAAGCACCTTCTACTATTTCAATCATTTACTGAGAACTTTAGTGTAAATCAGGTTCATTCAGTTGAGTTTGCTGCCTTCAGTGGCTCAAGTGCTATGTGACATCACACACGACTGCCATTACAGCCAGATCTTTGTGATTATAAACACGTGACTGCAGGGGCGGAGTTTGAAGTGTGGACACCTGTTAGACCAATCACACCTCCTCCTCACTCTCCCCTTTACTCCTCCAGACTCCGCCCCTCCTCACTCTCCCCTTTACTCCTCCAGACTCCGCCCCTCCTCACTCTCCCCTTTACTCCTCCAGGCTCCGCCCCTCCTCCTCCTCACTCTCCCCTTTACTCCTCCAGGCTCCGCCCAGTTTAGCGGCTCTATATAAAATGTGGTTGTGGGCGGAGTTTAGGTGTTTAGTCCACCTTTAATTTCTCGAGCCTCTATTTTCTTTCCTGAAACTAAAACTATTTAATAATTGTTGTTTCAATCAGTATTTCATGAGGGATGATAGTATTTTATATCCAGGCCTGTGAGGACGGTCTTTTCATTTCATTTATTTATTTATTTGGTGGGATAATGTACAATAACATTAGGCTCAATGGCAGAGATGTTTGTACCAGATTCTACTTTACAGCTAATTTCCTGTTGTTCAATTGTCTTGAACATATTATCTTATAAACATAGAAACAACGCCCCCTGCAGGAAAAGGGGATGGACACATGTGCAGTTTTTATTCCTCTTCATGACCTTTTCTGCAGAGCTTCACACTCATCGTCCTCATCCTGGACAGAAACACTCCCCTCACCCCAGACACTTCCCTCTCAGCACACACACACAGAAACAACGCCCCACCATGGACACTGTCCCTTTCATTCCTCTTCATACCACACATGCAGATATTCACTCATATCCTATATATATATATATATATATATATATATATATATATATATATATATATATATATATATATATATATATATATATATATATATATATATATATATATATATATATATATAAATTCTAGTGAAAACTGAATGTAATTGCACAAAAGAACATGTTTTTTTTTTTCATTTAACAACAAAGTACATACTATACACTACTATACACAACTATATACTACTATATACTACTATACACTACTATATACGACTGTATACTACTATATATTACTATACACTAGCAGAGTTTGGACAAACGTTTTCATTTGTGATTGTTCTTTATGTTCATGATTATTTACACGTTTTAGATTTTATTTATTATCATCCCTTAGTTTTTATCACTTGCTCTTTTGACCCTGAGGTGTGAGACTTGATCATGAAGCTCAGTGACAGAGCAGCTGTCCACAAAGCAGAGGTTCTCTGAGCATTTGGATATTACATATAAAATATATTTGGTGTCTTGTGTTTATATATAAAATGTAGAAAGCAGTAAAGATAAAGAAAAAGATTGAATGAGAGAGTGTGTCCAAACCTTTGATTAAAAGCGTGTTCAAACAGAAAATGAAGCCAAAATACCCTTTTTTAATTGATCTATTCATTTTTGAGCCAAAATAACAAAAAAACGAAATAATACTTTTACCGTGACGCGTTTTGTCCGCGACAGGAGCCTGACAGCTCTGACGTCACTCTCTGTCGTCATCTCCACGCGCCCGTCTCTCCTCACAGCTCAGTCCAACATGGCGTCGGGAGCAGAACAGTCATCCTCCGGGCACGATGCTGAACTGGACGAACTGTTGGACAGTAAGGGTTCATTCTGGGTTTATAAAATGCTCTTTTAAGCACCTGCAGATGTGAGGAGTTTGGGCGCAGAGTTTGTAGGTTTAGAGAGTTGTTTCGGGCTCGGGACATTGGGTTCTCTGCTGCACTAAAGACTCATCGATTTATGCAACTCCTGCGGCCAACTCCTGCACAAACTTCTGTGTGGTTTATACTGAACTTTGTTACAATTATCCGTGACAGTTAATAGTTTGGCTTTGTTTTAATAATTTACTCACTAATCTGAAAACATGTCATAGTTTCAAAGATGTGTCACATTTGGGATTTTCTCTTGTGGACTTTAAAATGTTTGTTTTTACCGAGTGTAAATGTTCATTAACCCAGAGCTGTGTTAGTGTGATGAGTGTGAGTAAAGAAATAGGATGAAGAGGAGGCAGAGGGGACTGAGGAGGGAGAGGAGACGGAGGAAAGCAGACAGGAGGAGAGGAGGACAGGAGTGACAGGAGGAAGAGGAGAGGAGAGGAGGAAAAGGAGGCAGAGGATGAGGCAGAGAGGGAAGAGGAGGCAGAGGAGTGACAGGAGGGAGAGGGGAGCAGAAGAGGAAGCAGAGGAGGAAGAGGGGAGAGGAGGAAAAGGAGGCGGAAGAGGAAAAGGAGACAGAGGAGGAGGCAGAGAGGGAAGAGGAGGCAGAGAAGTGACAGCAGGGAGAGGCAGAGGAGGCAGAGGGCTTTTGTTTTACAGATTGTGTCGTTCCAGGGTCAGATATGGGGAAAAGGGGCGGGGTTTATTCTTTCAGTTCGATTTCAGTTTGTTTCTGTTGTGCCTAAAATCACAGCAGACATCAGCAGATCACTGATTTACAGAAAGTTATAAAATCCAACTGTGATACAGACACTGGTTAATAACAGACAGATTAACAACATTCAGAGAAAACCAGCAAATGGAGAAATGTTCCAGAGCGCCCCCTGTCTTTAGACCCTCCTTCTCAGCAATTGTTACTTTATCTGTTACCAAAAATTCTACATATGTGTGAGACGGGCCCGATGTGTGTGAGACGGGCCCGATGTGTGTGTGAGACGGGCCCGATGTGTGTGTGTGAGACGGGCTTGATGTGTGTGAGACGGGCCCGATGTGTGTGAGACGGGCCCGATGTGTGTGTGTGTGAGACGGGCCTGATGTGTGTGAGACGGGCCCGATGTGTGTGTGAGACGGGCCCGATGTGTGTGAGACGGGCCCGATGTGTGTGTGAGACGGGCCCGATGTGTGTGAGACGGGCCCGATGTGTGTGTGAGACGGGCCCGATGTGTGTGAGACGGCCCGATGTGTGTGATGAGACGGCCCGTGTGTGTGTGAGACGGGCCCGATGTGTGTGTGAGACGGCCCGATGTGTGTGAGACGGGCCGATGTGTGTGTGAGACGGCCCGATGTGTGAGACGGGCCTGATGTGTGTGAGACGGGCCTGATGTGTGTGAGACGGCCCGATGTGTGTGAGACGGGCCTGATGTGTGTGAGACGGCCCGATGTGTGTGAGACGGGCCCGATGTGTGTGAGACGGGCCCGATGTGTGTGAGACGGCCCGATGTGTGTGTGAGACGGGCCTGATGTGTGTGAGACGGCCCGATGTGTGTGAGACGGGCCTGATGTGTGTGAGACGGCCCGATGTGTGTGTGAGACGGGCCCGATGTGTGTGTGAGACGGGCCGATGTGTGTGAGACGGGCCCGATGTGTGTGAGACGGCCCGATGTGTGTGTGAGACGGGCCCGATGTGTGTGTGAGACGGGCCGATGTGTGTGAGACGGGCCCGATGTGTGTGTGAGACGGGCCGATGTGTGTGAGACGGGCCCGATGTGTGCAGAACAGAACATCCTTAAAGCAGAATTATTCCCAAGAAACTATAAATGTACAAACTTGTTAAGACCTGTTGAGCTTGTGTCTCTATGGTTCTCATCTCTGTGAATCATTCTGTTATAATTTACACATTTTAAATCACAATATTCATCTAAAACCACTTCAGAAAACAAACAAATCCACTGACTTCCGCATTAGAAAATTGCATAAACCTCGTCACATCAAAGCGCCACATGCTGTAGCGCCCCCTATGGACAGAGCACATCACACTAGAGCAGCACATTTTAAAACATTTGACGCGACGCTGCAGAATCCTACGAGTATCAACGATTCAGAAAATAATATCCATAGATCGTCTGTGGGTCTGGGGGAGTCGGGGACACTTCAGTAATATTCTGCTGTCTTCAGGTTTATAGTTAATGTCTCGATTTCTTCTAGTTTGGCTGTAAACTTCTTCAGAGCCTCAGGTTGAAGGAGGAGGCACCAGTCCAGCTGTTTCACTTCTGAGTCTTGGTGTCTGTGGAGGGGATGGAGGTTGGACACTTGGCAGGAGGCTTTGAGTGGGGTCCGGGGTCAAACACGGGCAAAAACCTTTATTTACACACAACTTCACCACAGGGACTGGATGTTCAGGTTGTCTTCAGGTTGTTCTGTTTTGAGTTTGGGAAACTGGAAATAGCCGTTTTTCAGTTTTGGATTTCCCATAAAATGGCCTCGGCGTACACGGACCATAGATCCCAGTTTTTGTGTTTTTTTGTTAAATGTAAGTATATCTTTTCCCTCAGGTGCGCTGGATGACTTCGACAAAGCTGCTGCTCCTCCCCCTCCGGCGGCCGCCTCTGCTTCAGCCGCCAGCGGAGCTGAAAAGGTAAAGTATTTAAAACATGAACATACTAGAAGAAAACACACACAACACCAGCACTAAGAGTCACTAAAGCTCTGTGAAAAAAACAAAAACACACAATATGTCGATGAGAAAAAGCAGAATTAAATGAAACTATAGTCTGACTCATCAGAGTAAAACTGTGAAATACTGATGTGAGATCACATTGGTATTTCTTTTTAAGGTCATTTTTACTAGTTTTAAATATTCACAATCTACTCAACATTGTGCTTTTGTGTACCTCCAAAACAACTGTTATACGTTTTATTTATACATATTTTGGTAGTAAATAAAAATGATGTAAAATGGATAAAATGACCTAAATCTAAACATGTTGATGGATCTTAATCGTTGGTTTGTCTGGATCCTAAACATAAAAGAAACATGTGAGTTGATCTGTAGAGGTGAGGATAAGAAAGGGGAGTAGAGCAGCTTTGACACGAGCTCAAACGAGCACAGCTCTGATTGTCTTGAATGCTTGTGTCTGCATAATCTGAACAACACTAAACTGGAATAGTGTGGAAACCCTTTGTTCAGATGTTTTAGAGCTAACTCTAGCATTAGCCGCCTGCACAGCCTAGTACTATAATACAAGTTTGATCCAGACATTTCTACGTTTCACTTTAAAGTTTAAAAAGCCACATTCACCATCACGGTAGAAAAGGAGGGATGAAAATGTAGGTTGTGTGGAGTAAGGTTTGTCTGAAATATTCTGACTGTAATTTTTAGTTTTCCAGTGATTCTCAAAGTGTGGTGTGCATCGTTCTGGAGGAACTCAGGAGACTCTGGTTTGGTTTAGTCCTGTTTTTAAAAGGTTTTAGTTCAAATCTTTATCTTTGTAAATTTCATCAGGTCTGGTCCTTCAGTCCTTCAGCTCAGATTCTGAAACGTGCTTCACGCAGGATGTAGGCTCTGAGCGCTTCAGTTCATCGTCTCTTGGTCGACCAAAATTTGTATTTGAGTGAAGATTTGGAAGTGAAATTAAAATACTGTTACTTGTCTTCGTAAGTAGTTGTTTTGCATGAGCTCCCCCTGCAGGTGTAGTCGTGCGAGAGCAGTTTGGGTCAGAAACACAGAGATACGGAATAGATTTGAGATCTATTTCTGCGCCTCATTTTTAGTCGACAAATCGGTCGGTGAGACAAGTGAACTACAGGGAAATGATTTGGAGGAGCTCACACAGTATAACATAAAAACAAAGAGTGAAAATGTAAAACACTTTCAAAATAAGTATCAAAATAGATGGTGTCAAATAAGGCAGAATTATTGAACTGTTTATGTACATTTTTGTATTTACTGTTTGTATTTTATCTTTGCAGCCTCCGCTTCTTGAGGACTGTGCGCTGTTTGAGACTCTTTTCGAGGGGGAGATGGGGAACCAGGCGCGAGAGGAGTGGGAGAAGGCCATGACCGAACTGGCCCAACAGGAGCCGGAGCTGCTGGAGCATTTCCAAAAACTGTCAGAGGCGGCGGGGAAAGTCGGTAAGTGTCAGATACACTTGAAAACAGAAGTTTACACACACTATAGAAAAACACACAGATGCTTTTTTTCTCACTGTCTGACATGGAATCAGACTAAACTTTTCCTGTTTTAGGTCAGTTAGGTTTAATAAAATTACTTCTATTTGTTAAATGTCAGAATAATGAGAGAAGGATTTTTTAGACATTTTCCATGACTTTCTTCAAGTCATTAGTATTTGGTCCATTTCCTTTAAACTCTGTGACTTGGGTCAAATGTTTTGATTTCCTTCCACAAACGTCTCACAATAGTTGAAGGAGTTTTGTCCCATTCGTCCAGACAGAGCTGGAGTAACTGAGCCCAGTTTGAGTCCGTCTCACTCGTACAGGCCTTTTCCGGTCTGTTCAGACATTTTCAACTGGACTGAGATCAGGGCTTTGAGATGGACACTCCAGAACACTGGCTTTGTTATTCTTAAGCCTCTTTGTTATCCTTAAGCCTCTTTGTTATCCTTAAGCCTCTTTGTTATCCTTAAGCCTCTTTGTTATCCTTAAGCCTCTTTGTTATCCTGAAGCCTCTTTGTTATCCTTAAGCCTCTTTGTTATCCTTAAGCCTCTTTTTCACCAGTTTGGCCGTATGCTTCAGGTCATTGTCCATTTGAGACTCATTTGTTTCGACCTTTAACTTCCTGCTGATGTGTTGAGATGTTTCTTCAGTTTTTCCACATAATGTTCTTTCCTCGTGATGCTTCTGTTTTGTGAAGTGCACCAGTCCCTCCTGCAGCAATGGAGTTCTCAGGCCTCAAGTTTCCTCCTTTTTCCTCCAAATATAACGATGCTGATTATGGTCAAACAGTTCAGTTTTATCAGACACAGGACATGTCTCTAAACATGAAGCTCTTTGTCTCTGTGCTTTTACAAACTGCACTGGACTCCTTCAGACGACTCCTTTATACAGAAAAGTTCAGTGTTATCCAAATGATAAATGTTGTCATTTCTATTTAGATTTAAGATTTAGATTTATTTAAATATGATAATGTATTTATAATTTTAGTATTTTTGTCCAAGAAGTACATTAAAAACTTCTGTACTCAAGAGAAACGTTTAACTGACATTTTTAGCCCATCTTTCTCTGTTTTCATGTAGAAAAACATTTCTCTTTATAGATTTCATTCCAAGGTCCAGCTAAAATATTTATGTTGATCTGGCATCACTATTTCATCTTCGTATCTATTTCTGTAACTGTTTTTTTTCTCAGGCACAGACACGGCGTCACAGCAGGAGTTCACCTCCTGCCTCAAAGATACGCTCAAGGGCCTGGCCAAAAACGCAGACAACCTCCAGGTGAGTCCACAGTATTTTACATGACTATTGATGCTCTGCAGTGACATCACGCTGGGGGTGTTCTACATGTATCTCTATGGTGGAATGTTCAGCAGTTGCCATAGTGACACAATGCTCACATTAGCAAACCAGCCAAAAAAGTTCAAGAAAAAAAATCACAAATATGTTTAAAGAGCACATTTTCAGGAGCCTGTGGTCAGTCTGAGCTCACGGTCCTGTTTAGGAGGAAAAACTGTTGGCTTATGCTAATGCTAATGCTAATGCTAATGCTAATACTAGCTAGCGCGTGACTGTAATTATTTAAGAGGGACTTGTTTCACAGCACAGATCAGTTCATCTGTTGTAGTAGTAAGTTGGATCATTATGTTCAGATTGTTAAGACACAGCTCAGTTTAAAGTCTAACAGAGCATCAGACAGAGCAGTGCCTACAGTTAGCATCACGTTGATGACATCAGCTGCAAAGTATCAATTACAGATGTTTGTTTTGTGTTCAGACGTCGGGTTTGGCTGGAGAGGACCTGGTTAAAGCGCTGGAGGGACTGACCTTAGAAGGAGGTGGTGAAGGAGGAGAAGATGCAAATATTCTTCCCATAATGCAATCCTTCATGCAGAACCTGCTGTCCAAAGAGGTGCTCTACCCGTCACTCAAAGAGATCACCACCAAGGTACTGACGAGTGAGCAGAGTCTGCATGTTCTCTCTGTGTCTGGAGTTTGTTCTCTCTGTGTCTGTGGAGTTTGTTCTCTCTGTGTCTGTGGAGTTTGTTCTCTCTGTGTCTGTGGAGTTTGTTCTCTCTGTCTGTGGAGTTTGTTCTCTCTGTGTCTGTGTGGAGTTTGTTCTCTCTGTGTCTGGTGTTTGTTCTCTCTGTGTCTGTGGAGTTTGTTCTCTCTGTGTGTGGAGTTTGTTCTCTCTGTGTCTGTGTGGAGTTTGTTCTCTCTGTGTCTGGTGTTTGTTCTCTCTGTGTCTGTGGAGTTTGTTCTCTCTGTGTCTGTGGAGTTTGTTCTCTCTGTGTCTGTGGAGTTTGTTCTCTCTGTGTCTGTGGAGTTTGTTCTCTCTGTGTCTGTGTGGAGTTTGTTCTCTCTGTGTCTGTGGAGTTTGTTCTCTCTGTGTCTGTGTGGAGTTTGTTCTCTGTGTCTGTAGTTTGTTCTCTCTGTGTCTGGAGTTTGTTCTCTCTGTGTCTGTGTGGAGTTTGTTCTCTCTGTGTCTGTGTGGAGTTTGTTCTCTCTGTGTCTGTGGAGTTTGTTCTCTCTGTGTCTGTGGAGTTTGTTCTCTCTGTGTCTGTGGAGTTTGTTCTCTCTGTGTCTGTGGAGTTTGTTCTCTCTGTGTCTGTGTCTGGAGTTTGTTCTCTCTGTGTCTGTGGAGTTTGTTCTCTCTGTGTCTGTGGAGTTTGTTCTCTCTGTGTCTGTGGAGTTTGTTCTCTCTGTGTCTGTGTCTGGAGTTTGTTCTCTGTGTCTGGTGTTTGTTCTCCCTGTGTCTTGGTTGACATCGTGACTCTTTGACAGTATCCTGAATGGCTGGAAGTGAATAAACCGACGCTGAGTTCAGAGGATTTCCAGCGCTACGAACAACAAGCTCAAATCATGGGCGACATTTGTAAACTGTTTGAGAAGGAGGAAGAGGAGGCGGCGGCGGATAAAGAGCGAACCTTCGAGACCATCATGGACCTAATGCAGAAGGTCAGATTTAAGGGCCACATTTACATTTTTACTCTTTAAAGATGATGTTTTGTGTCAGTGTTGTAGAAGCACAGGCTCAAGCTTTGTAGCAAATGTGTTTCTGTAATTCTTTATTTTAAACATATTAACACTTAAAGATTAGCGGGATGCTGCTGATTGTGATGTGATAGTGCTCTGAAGGGGGAGTGACTTAACATGGAGAGCAAAGGGAGGAGACTCAGAGCATTGAAAATGAAAGTGAAAGTAAAGGAACTTGTTAATAGGTTGTTTTCTGCGAATATAGTATTTACAGAACGATGAAAGGAAACATGGTGATCTAAATATGTGATGTGTTACACTTAATACCCTGTAGAGGTAAATACTCCTCTTTAATACCCCACAGAGATAAATACCTCCTCTTTAATACCCCACAGAGGTAAATACCTCCTCTTTAATACCCCACAGAGGTAAATACCTCCTCTTTAATACCCCACAGAGGTAAATACCTCCTCTTTAATACCCCACAGAGGTAAATACCTCCTCTTTAATACCCCACAGAAGTAAATACCTCCTCTTTAATACCTCACAGAGGTAAATACCTCCTCTTTAATACTCCACAGAGGTAAATACCTCCTCTTTAATACCCCACAGAAGTAAATACCTCCTCTTTAATACCACGGTACATTGTATTATGCTCATACTACATCACTTTCTCTTTATTTGGCTGCACATAATTCATTAATTATTTGAATTATTTGATTATAAGTTTGTGTTAGTCACGGCTCTGAATTCATGAAGTGAATGTTGTGTTTTTTCCACAGCTTCAGGAGCTGGGTCAGCCTCCCAAAGAGCTCGCAGGAGACGCGGTGAGTCTGTCCCACTGCACTGACAGTGTGAGGGCAGCACAGACACTAGGGGGCAGCAGATGTGCATATTCTACCTACACATAATGATATAGACGGCGGCGCCTGTATGGCACCTCACATATTGCACATCTCATTCTACCTCCAGCTTCTTGTTGGAGGAGAATCTGCTGTGTGTGTCTACGTCTGTTTATTGTTGATGCATGTGTGCACTTATGTCATGTGCCTGTGCGCTGGTGTGTGTGAGTTTTTCTAGTCAAATTGCACATTTAGAGTCCAGTGGAACGCAATTTCAGTCCTTTGTGTAATGTTTGTTACATAGTCAATTGACAATAAAGTACACTTTGAAATTTGAGTTAGAACATGCAAGACATAAGGCTTTGACCAGACTTTACCAAGATGCTCACTATATTTACAGAGTCTGAAATCAGAAATCAGAAAATCAGAATCACTTTTATTGATCCCCGAAGGGAAATTCTCTTAGTTAACAGATGCCACAACCACAGGATTGAAATTTAAGAATAAGAATAAGAATAAAAAGTCATTTAAATAAGAATAAAAATTCGTGCAATAAGAATAAAGTGTCAAATAAGAATAAAGTGTCAACAGTGTTAACTAAATAAATAAATAGATCAGCATCACAAAATCACACACTATTTACATCTATGTACAAAGTGGAATATTGGAGTATTGAAGTGTTTGGTTACAGAACGGAGTTTAACAGTTTGATGGCGACAGGCAGGAAACATTTCCTGTGTCTCTCAGTGGAGCAGCGTGGCAGTAAACTATTCTTCTTTTGATTGATTTGATCTGTTGAACGATAAGCTGATGTAATTATCTGGCGTAGTTCCGGACTTTTCTGCGTTTAAACAGGATGTAGGACGGACTGACTCCACAGAAAATTTATGGAGCAGCAGCAGAGAAATAAAAGCAGATTCTTTGCAGAGAAGTGATGAAATGTTTCCCTCTGTTTCAGCCTCCGGGTCTAAACTTCGACATGGACTCTCTGAACCTCCCTGGAGGGCCAGCAGGGGGCCCCGATCAGTGCTCTGTCATGTGACGTGGTTTCAGCTGGGACCAAATCACTGAAGTAAAAAAGTCCCTCACTGAGAAAGTGCAGAAGAAGAAGAGGAGACCCGCGCTTTGCGAGCCTGGAGCCGTCTAAGGTTTAAATAAAGAAGCCAAAAGAGGAGGAGTAACAGGAGCAAACACCAACACTACACGACGCTCTGTCCACACGATTACAGGCATTTTAGAGATTTTACATGCACACGTCAGCAGAGGGCGCAAGGACTCCAAGTGAAACTGTTTGAATAAGACTAACGACTTCTGCTGCTAACAATGAGGCTAAATATATTCTTAAATCTACTAAAATCATACTAACATGTTCTATTGTCTTTACTAAAACATGAGCTCTACCAGTTTAAAATGTTAGAGCTGCTGCTTGACTCCATGGAAATAAAACGTTCAAACCATAATTTCCTTGGTGCCAAGCAAGACAAGTCCAAGTCCGTTTTGTAGAGATGCAAGTCTGCGCAGTGTGGATACATGTTTGACTTTAACAAATTACACGGTGGAGCTTTAAATAATATAGTAGGTACTTTGCAAACAATAAGATGTCCCATCTCCACAGAGCTGTGTCACTTAGACCTCCACAAACTGAAACACGCAGGATTCTTCTGTTAGTTTAGACATGCAATCTCGGTTTTTGTCTAAATTTGCACATAATCCGTTAAACTCTGTTCTCAAGAATGCCTGCCCCGTGTGGACAGAGCGTGTAACTGCACTTACTGTGAACATGACACCAGTGTGTTATTGAACTGTGAGGAGGTTGGTTTTAACTGGACTTTTCCACAAACGCTTGCTTAGCACTGCCCTATTTCTGTTTTTCTCAATACAGTTTAGTTTATTTGAATACAATACTCTACCAGTTAACGGGTAACAGCCGTGCCTTTCAAAATAAAACCTCAGATACACTTTGGGTTGGAGTGAGCAGTTTGGTTTTTAACGTGTGGGCTGCATAGTGTTGTAGATGCATGTCGTATAGAACAGAGATCATTCCCTTTTCTGTATTTGGACGACTCTAAAGCAGCGTTTGGACTCTAAAGTGACGGTTGAACAGCTGTGAGGACAGTACTTCTGCGATCGTGTGTAGTGACATTTTCATTCTCCAGATTTGTGCAATGAAATTTAATACATAAGGTTAAGCTAATATAAGTATTTATTTGTTCAAACACAAACATTTGAGCAATTTCTATTGATACTTTGCAGTGATGTCACTCTGGGGGTGTAGTGGTTACCGTGGCGACACATGAATAAACTCTGACATAAAAGATTTAAAACAGTCTGAAAACTAAAAAAACAGATTTAAAGAGCAGTTTTTCATTTTCCTGTGATCAGTCTGAGTCCTTGGTCCTGTTTAAGAGTTTGATTTTACACAAAAAGGTGAGAGTGACTCACAGAAAAACTGTTGGCTAATGCTAATGCTAGCTTGCTTGTGACTGTAATGCGATCTGAGAGGGACGTGTTTAACAGCACAAATCAGATCACCTGTTGTAGTTCACATAAGTCTGTTCTTTTTGGTCAGATTGTGTTAAAATAAAACTCAGATTAAAGTCTGACAGAGCTTCAGACAGAGCAGTGCCTCCAGTTAGCATCACACCCCAGAGAATGCTGATGACATCAGCTGCAGAGTGTCAGTAGATGTTCTGACTCAGATCACTGATCATCACAGACTCAGATTCTGTTTTTCTTCAGTGGGTTTATGGGGTTGACAAAATGCAATGTTTTTTAATGATTTTTGTTTTAATTTTTCAATGATCATCTGAAATGTGTGGATTTGTTTGTCACTATATACTGTGCTGCTGTGTGGTTTGACTTTGCAGTTCTGTAGCACCTCTGCGTTTACATCGTCTCTGAGTGTGATTCTGCCCTCACTTTATAATTTGTACATAATGTAGTAGTTATAGCCAATTAACTTGTAAATACGCATATAAGAGGGTGTACATTTGTTGAATAATTCCATACTTGTCCAAAGTGAATGTGATTCACACTTCATTAATGTTGCAGCAACAATAAAAACATGTTTCTGCCAAAAAGTGTTTTTCTGTCACATGTTGGCTCCAGACTGACAGCACCTGTTTTGACTTGTAAGAAAACTGTGAAGTTTTTCATGAGTGTCAAATACTGTACAGCCTGTTTTTTGTCACATCTGTAGGTCTGCAGAATTTTTAAAAATTAATATTAACGTGCACTCAGGAAAAGTACGTGATAATTTTTATTTATATTTTTTAAATGTTATTTATGTAATTATTATTAGTATTATGATTTATTTATTTTTATTAATTAAGGTTTTTGGGGTTTTTTACGTCCGTGCGTAGCTTACGTAGTGCGTCGTTACGTAGTGCGTTGCTCTCGTGGAGCTTTGTGCGTCACTAAAGCGGAAGTCAGAAGCAGCTACGTGTCAGGAAAAGAGGAGCAGCTGAATCTATGGACCGAGGAGGACGAGCTGCTTAAATCTACAAGTCTGCAACATTTAACACAGTCCACAACCGCTTGGACTTGTATTTTAGAGATTTACAAGAGAATCTATTCTCCGCGGCGATGCTAACCAAGTTTGAAACCAAATCGGCCCGAGTTAAAGGTAAGAAGCTGTTAGCATGTTAGCATATTAGCTAGCGGCGGGTTTAGCCAAATGGCATCTGCAAAATCTCCATGAACTGTTTTATTTAGTTATTTACTATAATATGTAAACTGCTGTACGTGCTATTTAAGTTCATCACTACACGTAGTTCATTGTAGTTTGATTGTCAATTGTTGTAAAATGTAATAAAATGTGCAAAGAGCTAAAGCTTTCCCCATATGAAAAACAGCAACTCCACCCTGTCATTTCTACAGTGAAATCGCATCGTTTATACTTGTGTTTGTCTTGTTTTAGGCCTCAGTTTCCACCCCAAAAGGCCCTGGGTTCTGGCGAGTTTGCACAATGGGGTGATCCAGCTGTGGGACTACCGCATGTGCACCCTCATAGACAAGTTTGATGAACATGATGGTAAGAAAAGGCCTGACGAGGCTTCAGCTGAGAAACACCACACAGTTTCACTCATGTTCTTTATTTCCGTCATTATTTACACTGCAGATTCTTAACGTTTTCTTTGCTCCACCATTTCACATAAATTAATTCATATATTCGATGTATTCTGTCTCTATTTTAAATGTAGAAAATGGTAAACATGAAAAAGATTTCTTGTCTGACTGGTCTGACATGTTGTTTCTAAAAGTTTTTTCTCTTTCCCAGGACCTGTCAGAGGAATCGATTTCCACAAACAGCAGCCTCTTTTTGTGTCTGGAGGTGATGATTACAAAATTAAGGTGAGGGTGCGATCATTCGCACATCTAAAGCTGAAAGAGCTGTTTGTATATTTACTTTATGCATTTGGCTGAAATGAACTAAAGGATACATTTATCCTTTTTTTTTATATTTCTTACAGCGTGTGTCCACATTAGTGTCTTTAAACATATGTACATTACTGTTGTTACCATCCTAAAATTTCAAACTCGAGTATTGAGTCTATTCCTTTTGATACTAACTAGTAAAAGATTCAATTCTGATTCTGACACCACAATGATAATAAAAAACTTTCTTTAGACGATAGAATGTGATTTTCAACATTAAATTATAGCCATTCAGGAAAGGTTCATTTCTTTTCTGTGAATGCGACTTTTTTGTATCAATAGCTGCTAAAATAAGTATCTAGTTTGATACTAGTTTTAGTATCGATTAATATCTGATTTTCCACACTTTAGACAAGCCTAATGCACATGCTTTATTGTGTACTGTCCAGATGTTCATTAAAATAACTATTTGTTTACTCTTTTCATTCACAGGTGTGGAACTACAAGCTGAGACGCTGCCTCTTCACTCTCCTCGGACACTTGGACTACATCCGGACGACCTTCTTTCACCACGTCAGTTTAATACACTTTGAGTCCATGTTAAGTCTGGGGATGCACCGATCCAGCTTTCTCAGTTTCGATACCAATTTCAATCTGATGGCTTTTAGTATCTGCCGATAATTAACCGATACCAGAGCAGAGACTGAAAACGGCATTTATGTCCTTAAAACAGAAATAAAATAAGATAAATAATGTGTTATTTATCTGTCAAATAACCACAGAACAACTTTGTATAAATAAAAGTTCAAACATTCAGACTTTCTGGGCCGACTCTGACCTATAAATAGTCTCATTACATCGATGTTCGTGTCCAACCAGGATATCGACTGAACCGATATTTGGAAGCCGATATCCGATCAACATAAACTTTGTCACATTGGCTAAATTGTACAATAGAAATTAATTGTAGTCAAATGCAAATGGAGTAGTGCTATAAGACTGCATGACATTGTATTTATTTGATTACACCTGTTGTGTATTTTAGGAGTATCCCTGGATCCTCAGTGCTTCAGACGACCAGACCATTCGCATCTGGAACTGGCAGTCCAGGACCTGTGTCTGGTGAGTAAATGTATAAATGTATAAATGTATAAATATAACAGTTGAGGTGGGATGAAACACAATTTCCACAAAATGAGGCACAAGAACAAGAGACGGCACAAGATTTTAACAGAATTTATAAAATTGGCCTGACAACGTTTGATTTCTATTATTTAATATTTTTGCTGTCATTAAAGCACGTTTTTTGGTACTACAATGGCACCAGATGTTTTATCATCACTATTAAAAAAACATTTGTGCAGATTTTTCATCTGTTTTGAGCACATCTCCTCTCCCTCCGCAGTGTGCTGACCGGACACAACCATTACGTGATGTGCGCTCAGTTCCACCCGTCTGAGGACCTGGTGGTGTCTGCGTCTCTGGACCAAACCGTGCGCGTGTGGGATATCTCTGGTGAGAGCGGGACAGTGGACAGACACACGTCACAAACTGAACTTCTGCAGGAGCCACTTAAATATTTAAATAATGAAATGAGGCGTTTTGACCAGTGTGGATTCATTCACTTATTAGGTGCACAGAATTTAACTTGTTTCAGTGCATTTCTGACAGAGATTTCGATGGCTTTTATGTCATTTTCTGTAGTATTTGCAAAAAAAAAAAGAAGTTGGGAGTAGGAATACTCCGATCCAGCGTTTTCAGTTCAGATACTGATTCTGATACTGTAGCTTTAAGTTTGATATTAACTGACGCTAGAGCAGAGACTGAAAACAACATTTATTTCCTCAAAAAAAGAAAAGTCCCAGCTGAACCAAATATTGACCCGTCACGTATCTACAGAGCAACTTTGTATAAATAAAAGTAAACATTATGAAACGTACTGGTCAAACTATGGACCGATATTTGGAGGCCGATATCCGGTCCAGCAGATTTTTCTATTTCCAACACTGGCATCAGGTATCTGCATCCCAAGTTATGAGCAACTCTCAAGCATTAGTTGAGCAGCTCTTACACAATAATAACAAATGATCCTAGTGGCTCTCGTTCATTTGCCTTTAGTGTCTTTAATTACACAGTTTTGCAGTTTTCACACTTAGTTGCTCGGGAACTCGGCTTGAATAGAACGTTCTCTGTGAACCTTTCTGACAGCTTCTTGACTTCATGGAGAATCTGTTCCTTTTCCTGGATTGTTCCACGTTCTTGCATTAAATCATGTAGCATTTATTTCATTAGGGGTGATATAATTACTCAGATAAACTTGAAGTTGCTGGTCGACAAATCTGTAAATGAGTAAAATGCCGTATTGTGGAACACTGTGGAACAAAAATAACATCTCCGATGACAGACGCTCTGACAGAACAGTGACAGAGTGCACCTGCATAATCAATCATAAATATCCTGCAGTAATTCTCCTAATAAGTGAATGAATCTGAGCGAGTCCAGACTGTCGTGTGAAGACTTGTAGATGTTCAGTTTGTTCGGTGTAAAGTGGTGCTGTCTTTTGGGACCAGTGGTTACAGGGCAGGAGCTTCATTTTCCTGCTGCTGTAGAGGGACAATCTCTGGGTTATGTAAAGAAATGCCTCTTTTTAAGCTGCAAAACATTCAGTCTGGAGTATTTTCAGTGGAAACTACTTTATTCTAAATGTTTGGTTTTAACAAAGTGGTATTTCTGTGTAATTTGCATGTTTAATGTTTGGGGTTAATGTAATGTTTGCACTTAAACTAACCAAGTAACTGTGTGTTAGCTTATGTTTAAATGTGTTAAATGTGTGTTATTTTATTTACATTTCTTTGCACAGAGCATGGTTGCATCCCGATACCCTTCCTTTCCCTTCATTTCATACAAAAAGTCACCTCAGCTGCAGCATTAAACCTTCTGTCATTATAACAAATATGACACCATTTAAGAAGACTCACTAAACTCAAATACTCAGAGTTTTGTTTTTAAAACTGCTGCAGTTTGTTTCTAGCTTCACCTAAATAATTCACTACGCACTGCCTCAAAGATAAAAGTTATTCTCATCAAAACGTGAGTGTAGAATCAACCTAGATGAATAACACTATTTGATATTTTACTGCTCAGATATAATGTGTGGAGGTTCTGCAGACGACGTTACAGCCGGAATCATCTTATTTTCTCCTGTAAAAGGTCCAAAAACTAGACCTAAAATGTGACAGAGCTGCTACAGTTTAAGAACATATATAAAAGTCTACAACTGTGTGAAATATTTAGTTTGTACCTGACTCTAAAACAACATGTCACACGTCAACTGATTTCTCAAAATGCATTACAACAATATTCTTTTATCTGTCCTCGTCTGTGTTAAATCTGATCGGCCTGTAACTGTGACATCATCTGAAACACAGTAATACCATGTTTTTGTAGTTGATTAATTAAAAATAAAATCTGCAATAAATTAGATTGAAGACTTTTCAGATATTCCACCTGCTATAAAATCACAAATCTTAAGACTAATTGCTGTAGCTTTGACCTTAGTGTCATGAGTGTTTGAGGCAGCAGAGCCATTTTAAATCATCACATGTTGAAGTCACAACTGGCTCTTTAGAGTTAATTATCCTACTAATAACTAACCGATGCCACGTTCCTCTGTTTAAAACCCACAGTTTGTAGTAAGCACTTGCATATCTTCTGTAGTCATTATTTTTTACTACATTTCATCCCTTCTAACCTTCACCTCTGCATGCACCTTTTACAAAAATATTCACAAACAGGATTCACCTCTCATCAGAGCACGCCTTTACAAAACCCAACCACCACTGCCCCATTTGCCACGCATTACCTGTGTCCCACCCCCATGCTCCCCCCAGAAACATCCACATTCGCTCAGAGGTTCCTAGTTCCATCCTCTGCTTCATGACGATTCTGTCGAGCCCATGTTCACCACAAACGTTCAGATGGATGAAACACAAGCTTTGTTTTCAAATCGTTTGCATCTGGGAAGTGATCAGTTTATGTTGATTTAAATTAACATGTTCAACCCAATCAATGCTGCGACTATGATTGTTTTTCCAGATTCAAAAAGAAAAGTGAAGTTTGTGTTTTGTCTGGTGTGTGTTCATGAGCCCGACAGACACTGCACCTTTAAGCTGTGACTGTCGGGGGCTCATGAACACACCACCAGACAAAACACAAACTTCACTTTTCTTTTTGAATCTGGAAAAACAATCATGTTCAAGTTGTGTTATTTTAACTGATGCATTTGAGACATTTCTGCATTATTCACTCACTGCACACTGAAGTGCTGCTGTGGACTGTCCTCGGTGTGTTAGTGCTGTGGACTGTCCTCAGTGTGTTACTGCTGTGGACTGTCCTCGGTGTGTTAGTGCTGTGGACTGTCCTCGGTGTGTTACCGCTGTGGACTGTCCTCGGTGTGTTACCGCTGTGGACTGTCCTCGGTGTGTTACCGCTGTGGACTGTCCTCTGTGGTGTCCTCGGTGTTAGTGCTGTGGACTGTCCTCAGTGTGTTAGTGCTGTGGACTGTCCTCAGTGTGTTAGTGCTGTGGACTGTCCTCAGTGTGTTTGTGCTGTGTCCTCAGTGTGTTAGTGCTGTGGACTGTCCTCAGTGTGTAGTGCTGTGGACTGTCCTCGGTGTGTGTTAGTGCTGTGGACTGTCCTCGGTGTGTGTTAGTGCTGTGGACTGTCCTCGGTGTGTTACCGCTGTGGACTGTCCTCGGTGTGTGTTAGTGCTGTGGACTGTCCTCGGTGTGTTACCGCTGTGGACTGTCCTCGGTGTGTTAGTGCTGTGGACTGTCCTCGGTGTGTTACCGCTGTGGACTGTCCTCGGTGTGTTAGTGCTGTGGACTGTCCTCGGTGTGTGTTGTTACCGCTGTGGACTGTCCTCGGTGTGTTAGTGCTGTGGACTGTCCTCGGTGTGTTACCGCTGTGGACTGTCCTCGGTGTGTTTGCTGTGGACTGTGTGGTGTGTGTCCTCGCTGTGTTACCGCTGTTAGTGGACTGTCCTCGGTGTGTTAGTGCTGTGGACTGTCCTCGGTGTGTTAGTGCTGTGGACTGTCCTCGGTGTGTTACCGCTGTGGACTGTCCTCGGTGTGTTACCGCTGTGGACGTTGCCTGAACATTACACACTGCACCTTTTAAACGTGTCTAAATGTTGCTAAATGTGTGTACATGTTCTGTGTATATTCTGTGTGTATATTCTAAATGTGTGTATATTCTAAATGTGTGTATATTCTGTGTATATTCTAAATGTGCGTATTCTTTCGTCCCTCCTGTTTGTTGTGCCTGTGTGTAACGTGTAAATGTGCCCCCCGCACGCGCTGCTCTAATGTTGGTTCCAGGTCTGAGGAAGAAGAATCTGTCTCCTGGAGCAGTGGAGACTGAGGTCCGGGGCATCTCTGGAGTGGACCTGTTTGGAGCGTCAGACGCTGTGGTCAAACATGTGCTGGAGGTGGGTGCTCTCAAGAGATTCTGTGGATTTCCAGTTTGTGTGATTGAAAAACTGCTTCACTCCTCTGCCGGACGGAGACTCGGTCCAGCTCTGGGCTGATGCGAGTCCTTTGTTCTGTTCTGTCTGTTTGGGGCAGTTTAAATTCCTGTGGAGACTTTGTCGACCCTAAAATCTTTTTCCTACCTGAGAAGCTGCTGTGAAAAGTGAAATAATTATTTGACTAATATTTTATAATCATTGTTGATTGTCTCTTGAAAAAACACACAAGTTACAGTACATTTTCAGTCAGAGAAAACATGAATAATGTTTGTTCAGGGTCATGATCGTGGAGTGAACTGGGCGGCCTTCCATCCCAGCATGCCTCTGATCGTCTCCGGGGCTGACGACAGACAGGTCAAAATCTGGAGAATGAACGGTGAGTCTTTAAATAACATTTACACTTTCTGCTTATGGTTTAAAGTTTAGTTTTATTCTCTAGTCTACCTTTAAGATAAGATAAGCCTTTATTAGTCCCACAGTGGGGAAATTCCAATATTGCACCACACAGAGGACAGAAGGAAAATGGTACATGCAAAATAAAACAAAATGGATAAATAGCCAGAAATAATTTAAGAAGTAGACTTGAAAATAAACTCTAATATACACATGTATAGTTAACAAAAACATGTTTAAATAACAGTGTGATTTTTTATTTCTGTATTAAAAACGTTCTGACACTAAACCTTTTCCCTTCAGAGTCTAAGGCCTGGGAGTTGGACACGTGCCGCGGTCACTACAATAACGTCTCCTGCGCCGTTTTCCACCCGCGACAGGAGCTGATTCTGTCCAACTCTGAGGACAAAAGCATCAGAGTCTGGGACATGTCCAAAAGAACCGGAGTCCAGACCTTCAGGAGGGACCATGACAGGTTCTGGGTCCTCGGGGCTCACCCCAACCTCAACCTGTTCGCTGCAGGTAAGAACGACACTAACTCAAAGAAGTTTAAAGTGAGGCAGGTCAGACTCAGATCTTCAGAGTGACAGGGTCAGTCAGATCAAAACAAGTGTGACCGTCTGGTGGAAAAAAATAATCACAGGGGAGTGAAAAACATCAGGCTTTTCACAAAACTCTTCATCTGACGAGAGATAAATTATATTTTATTTATAAATGATGAGCGACCAATGAGCTCCTTTGATTCACATGTGTCACTGAAATAAACTCCTCTGATTGGACGATCGTGTTTGTCTTGATGTGACGGACGGCGTGGTGACCTGAGATCTGTCTGTAGAAAAATACAGTCAGTCTGGATTTACCAGGCGAGGTTAGACAAAATAATCCAAAGTTGTACAAACAGTATAATTTTACTACAAATTTTCCTTAGTTTGCTCAAATTGTAGATGTCTTCAAAACTGTCAGACATTTACACAAGTTATTTTTTGACTTCTCCTTCTTCTTGTTCCACAAACTGCCTCTTGACTGATGTGACACAATGATAAATATTTACCACATGCACAAACCAAGTCACTTTTCTCAAAACGTGACCTAAAGTACTTCACATGTTCATTTTATTTTAGAGCAGCAAAACTGGCCTGTGGTTTAGTCTGAAAATATGGAAAGTCCATTGCTGCAGATTTTTAAAGCAGAACGAGCGCTGCAGTGGATTTTCACAATAGAAGTAAAAAAGTGTATCATGAGACGTCGAGTTCTTCCACTTCGATGAGACGCTGAGCACAAACTTTTGCATCACTGCAGATACATTTGTTTTCAAGAACCAAAGGTCCAGCCTCTGCAAATATTCAAGACAGTTTAACCCAAAATATCACCAGCCATAAGAAAACATTACTGAACATTCTGCACAAATACTAATGTTGTATGAAACCTGAGCACGTTTTCTCCTCACAGGACATGACAGCGGGATGATCGTGTTCAAACTGGAGAGAGAGCGTCCCGCCTACGCCGTCTATGGAAACATGCTCTACTACGTCAAAGACAGATTCCTCCGACAACTCGACTTCAACAGCAGCAAAGACACAGCCGTCATGCAGCTGCGCAGGTGAGACTCCAGACGCAGACACATGCAGACGCAGACACACAGACAGACATGCAGACACAGACAGACATGCAGACACAGACAGACATGCAGACAGACATGCAGACACACGCAGACACACGCAGACACGCGGACGCAGACAGACATGCAGACAGAGACACACAGCCGTCATGCAGCTGCGCAGGTGAGACTCCAGACACAGACACACAGAGACACATAGATACACACAGACGCAGAGAGACGCAGAGAGACGCAGATAGAGACACACAGACACACAGACTCAGACAGAGACACATCTCGCCAGCTGCGCAGGTGAGATGAGGCGCACAGGGGCGCACAGGGGCGCACAGGGGCGCACAGGGGCGCACAGGGGCGCACAGGGGCGCACAGGGGCGCACAGGGGCGCACAGGGGCGCACAGGGGCGCACAGGGGCACAGTTGTTACTACAGTATGGATAATTCTGTTTATGTTGATATTACCTGATATTTCCCGTTCCGTTTGTATTTAAAAGTATTTCCTTTTTCAGTGGGTCCAAATTCCCCGTGTTCAGCATGTCCTACAATCCTGCAGAGAACGCTGTCCTCCTCTGCACCGTAAGAAAACACCTTAATATTCAATACAGCGTGTCCTGCAAGATTTTCTCATGACGCTCCTTTTGTCCTCTAGAGGGCGACCAATCTGGAAAACAGCACTTACGACTTGTACTCCATCCCCAAAGAAAGTGACTCCCAGAACCCCGACGGTAACAAATCATTATTATTGTGCTTTTAGCAGAGGCGTTGGTATAAATGTCAGATGTTTGTACTCAGACTGTTTTCATTCTGCCTTCAGCTCCTGAGGGGAAGAGGTCCTCGGGCCTCACCGCCGTGTGGGTCGCCAGGAACAGATTTGCAGTTTTGGATCGTATGCACTCGGTGAGTTTATCAATAGAGTAATCCTTGTCAGTGAGCCATTACCCCCCTGTTTTATCATTTATAGTTCAGAGTATTGTGAACGTGGAGTGAATAATAAAGGAAACGCCGCACATTTCCTTTATTCTTCAAACAAAGTGCTTCACCTCCCACGCACCTGTCGCCCAGTCAGGTGCAGAGTTTACACAGGAACCAGAACTTTGAGTGAATGGATTTACAGTTTAATGACTTGTGACACTCGTGTCCTCTCTCCTCACTCGTGTGTCCTCTCCTCCTCACTCGTGTGTCCTCTCCTCCTCACTCGTGTGTCCTCTCCTCCTCGCTCGCGTGTCCTCTCTCCTCCTCCTCACTCGCGTGTCCTCTCTCCTCCTCCTCGCTCGCGTGTCCTCTCTCCTCGCTCGCGTGTCCTCTCTCCTCACTCGCGTGTCCTCTCTCCTCACTCGTGTGTCCTCTCTCCTCCTCCTCGCGTGTCGCGTGTCCCTCTCGCCTCCTCCTCTCCTCACTCGCGTGTCCTCCTCTCTCCTCACTCGCGTGTCCTCTCTCCTCACTCGCGTGTCCTCTCTCCTCACTCGCGTGTCCTCTCTCCTCACTCGCGTGTCCTCTCTCCTCACTCGCGTCCTCCTCTCTCCTCACTCGTGTGTCCTCTCCTCCTCGCTCGCGTGTCCTCTCTCCTCCTCCTCGCTCGTGTCTCTCCCTCGCTCCTCCTCTCCTCGCTCGTGTGTCCTCTCTCCTCCTCCTCGTCGTGTGTCCTCTCCTCCTCGCTCGTGTGTCCTCTCCTCCTCGCTCGTGTGTCCTCTCCTCCTCGCTCGTGTCCTCTCTCCTCGCTCGTGTCCTCTCTCCTCGCTCGTGTCCTCTCTCCTCTCTCGTGTCCTCTCTCCTCGCTCGTGTCCTCTCTCCTCGCTCGTGTCTCTCTCCTCCTCGCTCGTCCTCTCCTCCTCCTCTCCTCTCGCTCGTGTGTCCTCTCCTCCTCCTCGCTCGCGTGTCCTCTCTCTCCTCCTCCTCTGTGTCCCTCTCCTCCTCGCTCGTGTGTCCTCTCCTCCTCGCTCGGGTCCTCTCCCTCTCTCTCCTCGCTCGGGTCTCCCCTCTCCTCACTCGCGTGTCCTCTCTCCTCACTCGCGTGTCCTCTCTCCTCCTCGCTCGCGTGTCCTCTCTCCTCCTCGCTCGCGTGTCTCTCTCGCTCCTCCTCGCTCGCGTGTCCTCTCTCCTCCCTCGCTGTCCGTGTCCTCTCTCCTCCTCGCTCGCGTGTCCTCTCTCCTCGCTCGTGTGTCCTCTCTCCTCGCTCGCGTGTCCTCTCTCCTCGCTCGCGTGTCCTCTCTCTCCTCGCTCGTGTCCTCTCTCCTCTCTCGTGTGTCTCTCTCCTCCTCGCTCTCTCTCCTCGCTCGTGTCCTCTCTCCTCGCTCGTGTGTCCTCTCTCCTCGCTCGCGTGTGTCCTCTCTCCTCGCTCGCGTGTCCTGTCCTCTCTCCTCTCTCGCTCGCGTGTCCTCTCTCCTCCTCGCTCGCGTGTCCTCTCTCCTCGCTCGCGTGTCCTCTCTCCTCCTCACTCGTGTCCTCTCTCCTCCTCGCTCGTGTCCTCTCTCCTCCTCGCTCGCGTGTCCTCTCTCCTCCTCACTCGTGTGTCTCCTCCTCACTCGCGTGTCCTCTCTCCTCGCTCGGGTGTCCTCTCTCCTCACTCGTGTCCTCTGTTTTGTCTCATTTGTTGCAGCTGCTGATAAAGAACTTGAAGAATGAGATTGTGAAGAAGGTGCAGGTTCCTTCTTGTGAGGAGATCTTTTACGCCGGCACCGGCTCTTTGCTTCTGCGCGACGCCGACGGAGTCACGCTGTTCGACGTTCAGCAGAAACGTTCTCTCGCTACAGTGAAGATCGCCAAAGTCAAATACGTGGTGTGGAGCGCCGATACCAGCCACGTGGCCCTGCTCGCCAAACACGGTGAGATGAAGCTCAGTACAGCTGTGTGTGTGTGATGTTCAACAGCCAGAGTAGTAGTTTTAGACAGGAGTTACGTGGATATATTCTACATTATAACTCTGTCCTGCACTAAACTCATGTGGGAGGAGCTTGTGGGCAGGTTATCGAGGGTGGAGCCAAACGTCACATGGTTTTAGCCCTGCCCCATGAGCAGATTTACATTCTGCTGTTCAGTCTGAATGTACATGTGACTTTATACTGCGTCTCATGCTGCTGTTACTGTTTCTGACACGTGCACTTTACTAAACACATGTGGTGAGTTTATATGTGTCACAATTTAAAGTGTTTTACAGAATAAGAAAGAAAATCACAAAACAACAAATCAAAACATAAATGATCATCTTAAAATGAGCATTAAAAGAAGAGGCAGAATAAAACTGTCACAAGGAGCAGTTTGGTCCCGGTTTGGTCCCGGTTTGGTCCCGGTTTGGTCCCGGTTTGGTCCCGGTTTGGTCCCGGTTTAGTCTTGGACTGAACCAAGGACTGAACCAGGCCCTGTCACATTTCGTTTTGCACTTTCCATCAAAATTCTACGTTTAGAGAATCAAACTCTGCAGTTTTTCTTTGACAATGGCGATAACATGTTGACTCTTTGTTTCCAGCGATCATGATCTGCAACCGTAAACTGGAGTCTCTGTGTAACATCCACGAGAACATCCGAGTGAAGAGCGGAGCCTGGGACGAGAGCGGAGTCTTCATCTACACCACCTCCAACCACATCAAATACGCCCTGACCTCCGGGTACGAGCCCACTAACTGTGTCTGTGCTGTTTTACACCATCACATTTATATTTCAAACCACACAGATGGAGTGTAGATCTGTACAAACATGCTCTGAAATGTGATTCTTTTATTATTTTGATAAAGCCTGAACTGCCATTTTTCCTGGACGTTTTAAAATGTGAATCTGATTAAAACGTATAAAGTGTAACGTCAGTGTCGGGATGAACACCTGCGTTTACTTGTCCACGTTTGTGTGTCTTTTCTGCAGAGACCACGGTATAATCCGGACTCTGGACCTGCCCATCTACGTGACGAGGGTCAGAGGAAACAGCGTTTACTGTTTGGACCGAGAGTGTCGCCCCCGAGTCCTCACCATCGACCCCACGGAGTACCGCTTCAAACTCGCCCTGGTCAACCGCAAATACGACGAGGTCAGAGCCACATCTGTCCACCGCGTTACGTTTTAATTATAGTTTACAGCTGATGATGTGAGGCTAACTAAAGGCACTACTCTGTCTGAGCTCTGTTACTTTCATCTGAGCCTTATTTTAACACAATCTGACCAAAAAGAACTACAACAGGTGAGCTGATTCTCACATTTAGATTTAAGTTGGTGGGATAAAACCTGTGGTAAATATAAATGACAGTTTTCTTCACAAACTGCTTCTTGACTGGGGTAAAAGTTGAAAAATATGTTAAAAATGACAGAAGTAGAGAGTTCTGTTTGGAGAGTTTGACGACATCCCTCTGGAAGAATTCTGTCCAAAGGTTTGGGCGTTTTTACACAATATTTTCAACATTTCAACAAGATAAAGGTGATTTCTTAGATTTTTATTTGGGTCAAAGTTCCACATTTGAACTCCCTCATGTTATGTCATGATTTCCAACCATGAAGTAACATTTTAAACCTAAAAAACTGTCAAATTGGGATGTGTTTTTTTAAAGTAAAGTGTTAAATATAATGATCTTAAGTGTGTTTTTAGTGAATTGAGTCGTTTATCCTGTGGTAAAAGCTCCTATGACGGGTTAAAGTTGATAAATTGTCTCTGATGTAACTCCTGTTCTCCTTCAGGTCCTCCACATGGTGCGTAACGCTAAACTGGTGGGACAGTCCATCATCGCCTACCTGCAGAAGAAGGGTTACCCAGAGGTGGCTCTGCACTTTGTCAAAGACGAGAAAACTCGCTTCAGTCTCGCTCTGGAGTGTGGGAACATCGAGGTGTGCGGTGATGCTGTTTATTTTGTTTTGATTGTCTTGTTGTAATTGTTTATCTGTGGGTTTCAGAGTGAGGAACAAACTAAATATTATATCTTTAGAACGCTCAAATGTCCTCAAAATGTTGCCCATAAACAGAAAGTCCAAACGTATGAGTATATACTATAACTTTTCCCTTAAAGATGCACCGTGTAACTTTTCGAGTGGTAGATCTTATCGTCTTGCCCAAACGATCGTGCTTTATCAGATGTTTTTATTGCTGTACATGCATTCTTACTGTGAGCGCCTCTCCATGGATCTGACCTGTAACTTACACCTCTCCAATGAGACAATATCACGAGGTCAAGTTTAATGTCACACTGTGGAACATTTCAGGCAAGAACACCTCCAAATGGTGAAGCGTCCACCTGAAAAGTTCCATGGTGCACCTCTTTACCAGTGTGACGCAGTAACTCAGTCTAACTAACGTCGTCCTCCTCTCCTCCTGCAGGTGGCGCTGGAGGCGGCTAAAGCCCTGGACGAGCGCTCGTGCTGGGAGCGTCTCGGTGAAGCGGCTCTTCTTCAGGGGCATCACCAGGTCGTGGAAATGTGCTACCAACGAACCAAGAACTTTGACAAACTCACCTTCCTCTACCTCATCACGGGGAACCTGGCCAAGCTCCGGAAGATGATGAAGATCGGTGAGTCGAGCGAGACGTTTACAGCGGAGTTTAAACGGACAGAGCTCACCTACCGGCCGACGTGTTACACATTTAAAACATTTAAACGTTTTAAAGCTGTAATAGTGCGTTGTATTTATATAACACTTTTCCAGACGCTCAAAGCCCATCACAGTATCACACTTCACTCTGGTTAAGCTGCTATTATATTTGCAGCTGCCCCTCTGACCACCTCCAGCACCACCTCCCCACGCTCAGTTCTCAAATAAAAGCTCAGTCGTACTTTTGAACCACAGTGTCATAAATGTAAAGAGTTAATCTGTTTGTGTTTGCAGCTGAGATCAGGAAGGACATGAGTGGACACTATCAGGCCGCTCTGTATCTGGGAGACGTGAGCGAGAGAGTCCGCATCCTCAAGAACTGTGGACAGAGTAAGTGTAAGAGCAGCGTGTCGTCCACCTGCTCCAGAGAGACATTAAACTCATCTGTGTTTGTGGAAACGGGGCTCAGCAGGCGACAGGTTACAGTCAGATCTGAGCATCTCCTCCATGGATCGAGCAGGTTGACGACCATCTACCAGAAAGTTACACAGAATGAATGAATTATTAATACAAGATTAGTCAAAAAATGGATCATCTCAAATATAAATAAATGAAATGGGTTTATGTGACTGAGCAGTGTTGTTTTTCTGCAGGATGTTCTAAAGTGTTTCTTTTTGTCCAGAGTCCTTGGCGTATCTGACGGCTGCGACTCACGGACTGGACGAGGAGGCCGAGGCTCTGAAGGAGACGTTCGACCCAGAGAAGGAGACGGTGGGTCATTTTTTTTAAACTGAGAACACTACTACTCGATAGTGTCGTAGCTTTGTTCAGCCCGACCTAAACCTTTTACTCCCTTTAGATCCCAGAGGTGGATCCGAACGCTGAGCTCCTGCAGCCGCCTCCTCCCATCAACCCTCTGGACACAAACTGGCCTCTGCTCACGGTGTCCAAGGGATTCTTCGAGGGAGCCATCGCCGCCAAGGGTCAGTCCTGTTCACTCGTGTTGTCACCACACTGCAGTTTCAATTTCAGTACTAAGGAACAGACTCAATTTGACTTTTTTTTTTTTTCAGTATCAATCACTGAAACTACTTTTAATACTATTTTTTGTATCAATTGGCATCTGATTTTTGATACTTTTGATACTATCGCAGTTATCTCATGTTTAATTACTAGAATAGACCTAGTTCTCGTCGGCTGGAGGATTTAAATGTAACTGTTCTTATTGCGCAGGTAAAGCTGGTCAGATGGCTGCTGATCTGGACATGGACGCTCCCGGAGGAGAAGGGTGGGGAGAGGACGCAGAGCTGCAGCTGGACGAAGGTAAAGATCCACGGCTCAGTGTGAACTCTGCAGATCATGGTCACAAACGGGACTCACATGTGTCTGTTCTGTCTCAGACGGTTTCATGGACGCTCAGGAGGGATTTGGAGAGGACGGGGCTTTGGTGAAGGATGAGGGTGGAGGAGGGTGGGAGGTGGAGGAGGACTTGGACCTGCCTCCAGAACTGGTGAGAAAAGAGTTTTAGCTCTTTATTACGCAGAAGTGTTTAGATTTGGAGAGTTGCCATGTTTTATCCTGTTTGTTCCTCTTCAGGACCTCCCCTCGGCCGCAGGTGGAGGAGCAGAGGACGGCTTCTTTGTGCCTCCAACCAAAGGCATGAGTCCCACCCAAATGTGGTGCAACAACTCGCAGCTGCCCGTGGACCACATCCTGGCCGGGTCCTACGAGACCGCCATGAGGGTGAGGACGGCAAACAGGAATCGTTTGAAAAGATCTTTGTGAATAGTTGAGTTCTAACTGCACTGACCTTCTCTCTCAGCTGCTGCACGACCAGGTTGGAGTCGTGAACTTTGCTCCATACAAAACCCTCTTCATGCAGACGTTATCCCGAGGACGCACGTGTTTCCTGGGACTGCCCTCTCTGCCCTGTCTGCGCAGCCACCCCCAGAGGAACTGGAAGGTACTGCACTCATGGATTTGGAAAAATTATCACTTTTTCCATTAGTTTCGTGGCTCTGAACAAGACCAGACTCGGAACATTTTGCAAACACAATTCAGTTGAAATGAAGGTACTGAGACGACGCTAAATTCATTTGGTCTGTAGTGTGATGCCTTTTGTTTGATATATAAAACACAGTCGTACCTCCGTGTCCCTGCTGACCCCTGCTCATCGTCTGTCTGTCCCAGGACTGTGGAGCGAAGCAGGGCCTCCCGGCTGTGGGTCTGCGCCTCGCCGACCTCATCTCTCGTCTGCAGCAGTGCTACCAGCTCACCACCGCGGGGCGCTTTGAGGAGGCTGTGGAGAAGTTCAGAGCCATCCTCCTCTCGGTGCCTCTGCTCGTGGTCGACAACAAGCAGGAGATCACAGAGGTACAGACGATCAGGGCCAAACTCACGACACGATGATGATGAGTTATATTTATACACCACCTTTATTTCATGAAGAGCACCACACAGTTCAAACTAAAACAAACCAAACTCCTGCACAGGTCCATTTAAAACAGATGATTATAAATGTTAATCTCCACATTATTATAGTTCTGACATCTCTTTATTCTGCACCTGCCTCCACCTCAAAACACAAACGCTCAACACAGGAAACTGGGTGAGTTGTCTTGCCCAAGGACACAACAGTTGGACCTGTGATGATAAATATTACATCAGCTTCTCGTTCTGCAGATGAAACCTGTGGCCGTACATCTTGGTCCTCAGATATATTTTGTTTTTGTCTAATGGGGAGATTTTTCTGTTTTTCTGTGGCTGATTAGCACAGTCATTTTACTGATTTAACCCTCTGCAGCTCGAGTTTTTCTATGTGGTTGTGTATTTGTACTTTTATCATCTCGTTATTTCAGGCTCAGCAGCTGATCACCATCTGCAGAGAGTATATCGTGGGACTCACCATGGAGACGGAGAGAAAGAAGCTGCCCAAAGACACGCTGGACCAACAGAAACGGCTGTGTGAGGTCAGGACACATCCGCTTTTTACTCACTTTCACTTTTATTATTGATCTCAAAGGGATTCTGATCTGAGGGTTTATTAAAACTCGCTGAGGTGATGTCACTAAACATCCTCCATATAGAACGTTCTCCTGTCTGAGCCACAGCAACAGGCTCAACTAAGAACAATCACACATCAGCATTATGAGTAAAAACTACCACCTCATGACATCACAAGGTGGAACAGAGCATTTTGAGCTTTGGAGATGTTACAGACTCATAATAAAGTGTGATTCATGAATGGTTGTGGGACAGAGTTGTCTCATTAATGGGAAAAACTGTAGTTATTTTATAGTTTTTGTGGAATCTGTCTTAATATTTGAAGATTTAATTTGATTTAACACTGAGGTAAAGTGGATGGTTAATTATGCTTAAAGTGCAGATTTTTTTCAGGTTTTAGCCGTAGTACAGTAGGTTATTGGGTCCAATGTTAATCAACAGAAAACTGACCTTTGACCCTGAAAACCGCCAACACTCTCTGTGCATTTCTCTCTTTGTCCTGTAGATGGCGGCATACTTCACTCACTGTAACCTGCAGCCCGTCCACATGGTGCTGGTTCTGAGGACGGCTCTCAATCTTTTCTTCAAACTCAGAAATTTTAAAACCGCCGCAGGATTCGCCCGACGTCTCCTGGAGCTCGGACCCAAACCCGACGTGGCTCAGCAGGTTTGTGTCTGTCACTCATCAGTAAAACGGACTTTTTTACACTGACTTTTAGAGGATCAGAGAGGACCAGGACCAGGTCAAAGTCACATCACACACAAAACAGGAATAACATGGAGAAAAAGTGATTTAGTTTGGTAAAGTTTTGAATCTTGACCAATAAATTTGGATTATGGCTAATTATTTCTAACTTAACTGTCTCTGTCATAGGTTTAAAACAGAAAAATAATGTACATCTCGTTTAATTTAGCATCACAAAATTGTTGTGCAGTTATTTACTGCACCATACGATGAATAAAACTCTATAATGTAAAATAATAAACTGCGCAAATAAAAGGTAAAACATCTTTCTTCCTTCCATCATCGTTTGGTTTCCTCCAGACTCGTAAGATCCTGGCTGCGTGTGAGAAGAACCTGACGGACGCTCACCAGCTGAACTACGACGCCCACAATCCCTTCGACCTGTGCGCCGCCTCGTATGTGCCACTGTACCGCGGGCGTCCTGTGGAGAAGTGCCCTCTGTCCGGAGCCTGCTACTGCCCCACGTACAAGGGGCAGATCTGCAGGGTCACGCAGGTCTGTACTTCAATGACATTATAGATTATATAATACACTCTGTTTATTATGTCCTTACTCTTGGCTCGCATCTCCACAAACCTGACTCTGATTTGGCCTGGAGACGGGCCTCCTGCTGTTTCCATAGAAAAGTTAGAATATTCCACAGTGAGAAATGAAATGTGTCCATCTCCATTTGAAATGTTCCAGAGTATTAGTTTTAACTTAGTATTTCTGTGGAATCAAACAGGCGACGTGCCACCTCCAGGAAGTTGGACTGGAGATTTATCGTTCATAATTTAAAGTTAATTTTTTTCTTGTTGTGATATAAAATGGCAAATGTTTTATAATCTGTAAACAGAGCAGCCAAACGTTCAACAAACTCACACGTAAATTTACTTGAGCTAAACTAAACCTACAGTTAAATTGGCAATTAACACTTTCCTCGTAAACCTTAAAGACGCGTATCACCCAAAATCTTTTTTTATCTTTTATGTTACAACTTAGTTCATCACTGCCTCAGGTTTAGATCTCATCCATGTTTGAATAAGGCAGCAGTCTCATCGAATTCCAACCCTCTTTAGTTGTCAGTACGAGCTTGTACAAGGCTCCGCCCACAAGCCCACATCACCCATGTACGAGGCTCCTCCCACAAGCCGACATCACCCATGTACGAGGCTCCTCCCACAAGCAGACATCACCCATGTACGAGGCTCCTCCCACAAGCCGACATCACCCATACTCCACATGCCAACTCTCCATAAATAAACATGATACAAACTGTTGACTGTGACGTGACAAACCTGGTGTGATGTGCAGTAGTTTCATTAGATGCAGCAGATTGTGACAGTGGCTCTGAAGGGGGAGGAGCTTAGCACAGAGAGAAAAGAGAGAAAACAGAAGTGAAACTTAAAAAACATGTTAATATGTTGTTTTGGGTGAATTTAGCATTTTCAAAACAACAAAAGGAAACATGGAGATCTAGAAATGTTACACTTCTCCTCTTTAATACCCCACAGGAGTAAATACCTCCTCTTTAAAGGCAGTAACATGTTGAAGTACTTTGTGTTGAATCGTTTCTTTTGTGTTTTCCAGGTGACAGAGATCGGTAAAGACGTGATCGGGCTGCGTGTCAGTCCTCTCCAGTTCCGCTAAACGAAGGAACCGCTCAAAAACACCTTTAGTTTAACATGTAAATGTAACAGAATTCTAGATAAAGATTTAAAGCTCTCTCCTGGTGCATTTCTGAAAACGTTTGACCCTTTTCCTGTCGCTGCTCGGGTCTGTGCTCACGTGTACTTCCTGTCACTTTATGATAATCTCATGTTTCAAAATAAAGTCCCGTCACTATCTCCAGACGTCTTGTGTTTGTTTTATTTTGTAGAATCACATTTGAGTAACTTTTTTAAGAAATTGTACTTTTTCTGTGTACTTTTACTCATTTTGTGACTTATTTCATGTTTTGTCACATTCACTTTAAATTATAAATGAGCACTGAGCTTGTGCAGGAGGTTGACTGGTACCTTCTAGATATAGTCGGCCTCACCTCACGCACCGTTTGGGCTCTGGAACCAACTCCTTGAGAGGGGCTGGACTCGCCACTTCTCTGGTGTTGCCCGCGGGAGCTGGTGTGGGCTCATTGTCCCACAGCTCAGCCGCCACGTGTTGGAGTTCACCCCGGTGAACGAGAGGGTCACGTCCCTGCGCCTTCGGGTCGGGGACAGCTCTCTGCACTGCTGTTTGGCCCGTAGGCTGCCACAACAGTGAGAGTACCCGGCCTTCTTGGAGTCCCTGGGGGGGGGGGGTACTAGACAGTGCACCGACTGGGGACTCCGTTGTTCTCCTGGGGGACTTCAACGCCCATGTGGGCAATGACAGTGACACCTGGAGGGGCGTGATTGGGAGGAACGGCCTCCCTGATCTGAACCTGAGCGGTGTTTTGTTATTGGACGTCTGTGTCACAGTTTGTCCATAACAAACACCATGTTCAAACACAAGGTCCATCAGTGCACGTGGCACCAGGACACTCTAGGTCGGAGGTCGATGATCGACTTTATTTTCGTGTCATCTGACCTCCGGCTGCGAGTCTTTTACACTCGGGTGAAGAGAGGTGCAGAGCTGTAGAGCACTACCTGGTTGTGAGTTGGATCCGCTGGTGGAGGAGGAAGCCGGACCGACCTGGCAGGTCCAAGCGTATCATGAGGGTCTGATGGGAACGTCTGGTGGAGCCTTCTATTAGCAGGGTCTTCATTTCGCACCTCCGGGAGAACTTCTCTCTGATCCCGGGGGAGGTTGTGGACATGGACGCCGAGTGGGCCATGTTCTCCACCTCCATTGTCGATGCAGCTGCTCATAGCTGTGGTCGTAAGGTCTCTGGTGCCTGTCGCGGTGGCAATCCCTGAACCTGGTGATGGTGACACCGGAAGTAAGGGATGCTGTCAGGCTGAAGGAGTCCTATCAGGCCCTGTTGAATAGTGGGACTCCTGAAGCAGCCGACGGGTACCGTCAGGCCAAGCGTGCAGCAGCCCGTGCAGTCGCAGAGGCAAAAACTCGGGGCTGGGAGGAGGTCGGGGAGGCCATGGAGGAGGACTATTAGACGGCCTCAAAGAAATTCTGGCAAACCGTCCGACGCCCGAGGAAGGGGAAGCAGGGCTCCTCCAACACTGTTTGCAGTGCAGGTGGAGAGCTGCCGACCTTGACTGGGGATGTTGTCGGACAGTGGAAGGAATACTTTGAGGATCTCCTCAATCCCACCCTCACGTCTTCCGAAGAGGAAGCAGAGTTTGAGGACTCAGAGGCGGACTCGTATATCACCCTGGCTGAAGTCACTGAGGTGGTTGGCAAGCTCCTCGGTGGCAAGGCTCCAAGGGTGGATGAGATCCATCCCGAGTACCTCAAGTCTCTGGATGTTGTGGGGCTGTCTTGGTTGACACACCTTTGCAACATCGCGTGGCGGTCGGGGACAGTACCTCTGGACTGTCAGACCGGGTGGTGGTCCCTCTGTGTAAGAAGGGGGACTGGAGGGTGTGTTCCAACTACAGGGGAATCACACTCCTCAGCCTTCCTGGTAAGGTCTATTCCGGGGACTGGAGAGGAGAATCCGACCGATAGTCGAACCTCGGATCCAGGAGGAGCAGTGTGGTTTTTGTCCTGGTCGTGGAACACTGGACCAGCTCTACACTCTCCATCAGGTCCTCGAGGCTCATGGGAGTTTGCCACAGTCCACATGTGTTTTGTGGATCTGGAGAAGGCACCGTGTCCCTCGTGGTGTCCTTTGGGGGGCGCTCTGGGAGTATGGGGTCCGGGGCCCTTTGCTAAGGGCTGTCCGGTCCCTGTTTGACCGGAGCAGGAGCTGTGTTCTCTGCAGTGAGTCAGACTTGTTCCCGGTGCATGTTGGATCCACCAGGGCTGCACTTTGTCACCGGTTCTGTTCATTATATTTATGGACAGAATTTCTAGGCGCAGTCAGGGGCTGGAGGGGGTCTGGTTCAGGGGCCGGAGGGGGTCTGGTTCAGGGGCTGGAGGGGGTCTGGTTCGGGAACCACAGGATCTCATCTCTGCTGTTTGCAGATGATGTTGTCCTGATGCTTCTTCGAGCCAGGACCTGCAGCACTGAGGCGGTTTGCAGCCAAGTGTGAAGCGGCTGGCATGAGAATCAGCTCCTTCAAATCTGAGGCCATGGTTCTCCACTGGAAAAAGGTGGTTTGTTCTCTCCAGGTGGGTGATGAGCCCTTGCCCCAAGTGGAGGAGTTCAAGTATCTCGGGGTCTTGTTCACGAGTGAGGGAAGGATGGAGCATGAGATTGACAGTTGGATCGGTGCAGCGTCTGCAGTGATGATGTCGCTGTATCGTCTGTTGTGGTGAAGAAGGAGCTGAGTCTAAAGGCAAAGCTCTTGATTTGCCTCAGTCTATGTTCACCTCACCTATGGTCATCACTCTGGGTCATGACCGAAAGGACAAGATCACAGATACAAGCGACTGAAATGAGTTTCCTCTGCAGAGTGGCTGGGCGCTCCCTTAGAGACAGGATGAGGAGCTCAGTCACACAGGAGGAGCTCAGAGTAGAGCCACTGCTCCTCCATGTCGAGAGGAGTCAGATGAGGTGGCTTGGGCATCTATTCCGGATGCCCCCTGGACGCCTCCCTAGGGAGGAGGGGGGGACGTGTCTGGGGTGAGGGAAGTCTGGGAGTCCCTGCTTAGACTGCTGCCCCCGCGACCCGGCCCCGGATAAGAGGAAGAACATGGATGGATGATCCAAACGAAATCAAATCTGAAGAAACACAAATGTTCAGATCATTTCATTTTGTTCATAAAGCTCCAGACACTTTAGACTCACAGAGAGAAGAGGAACAGCACTTTTACTCCAGGAGCACCACTGGTACTGCAGTACAAATATTACTCAAGTAACTGTAAAGATGTTGTACTTTTCTCCTGAAATAAATGTGATGTGAATATAATATGTGAGTACTCCTCAGCTCTGCTCAGTCATGTTTGTTTTGGAGGTTTTCTTTGGTAAAGCTGGAGACGTCCAGTTGAGTATAGTTCATGTACTTCATTAAAACTTTGTTTTGTGCAGCATTTTCACTATTTTTGTTGAACTGGATCAGGGTCATTGAACATTACTCTTTTACTGTTTTAATCTTTTACTCGTTTAATCTTTTACTTGTCAAATTGAAATTTTGTAGTTTTGTTCATTTTTACACCATGGCTCTGTTCAAATCCTTTTTGAAACCCGGAAGTGCTCCGCAGACCCGGAAGTGGTGGCCGGGGA
Source organism: Periophthalmus modestus (assembly GCA_019594935.1). Lineage (NCBI taxonomy): Eukaryota > Metazoa > Chordata > Actinopteri > Gobiiformes > Gobiidae > Periophthalmus > Periophthalmus modestus. The sequence continues at coordinate 581,547 of JAIEZT010000026.1, forward strand.
CACTTCCGGTTGACACTTCCTGGACTTTTCCTGTTGTGTTTTTGAAGCTGGATCATGGACGTGTCTGTGAGCCTTGTGTTTTTCAGCTGTTTCATCTGCGGTGAGTCTTTAGTCTCTTTGTTTCATTTAAACATTTGTCACTTTAGTTTGACTTTAGTTTGACTTTTGTTCTTTGTGCAGTTTTAGCTCGATGCTAAACCCGCGGCTAACGCCTCAGCTGCTTCTTCTTTCACTTTAATCTAAAATCACAGCTTTAATGACTCGTTTTACACTGAGGCACAAACTTATATCAAATGTTGGTGAATGTCTAAAAGCAGAAAAAGTCTAAATAAAAAGCGAGATGTTTTATTTGTTCAGTTTGAATCATTTCACCGGGTTTAAAGATCTTCAGTCTGAACAGCTGAACGACTCGTGATCTGTGCACACGGCTCCCGGCTCTGGCTCCCGGCTCCGGCTCCTGCCTGACTCTGACTCTCCGCAGACTTTAACCCGCTGTTTTCATTCAGAAACATGACAAACTGCGCCAGAGTTTGCGTCAGTTCAGTTTTAAACTGGAGTTAAATCAGTGATGGACGCAGCACATGAACACGCCCTGGTCCGGAGAAAGACACATGAAGAAACTAAATAAACACAGCAGTGAAATGTGCCTGGTGTTCAGTGTCTGTCAGATTGAACACACTGACCACAGACTGAACACACTGACCGCAGACTGACCGCAGACTGAACGCACTGACCGCAGACTGGACGCACTGACCGCAGACTGACCACAGACCGAACACACTGACCACAGACCGAACGCACTGACCACAGACCGAACACACTGACCACAGACCGAACACACTGACCACAGACTGGACGCACTGACCGCAGACTCGTGTCAGGCTTTTGTCTCTAAATGACCTGGATATTTGAGTTTTGTGGCTTTAGTTCCACTCTGTCTGTGATATTAGTCGTAGTGTTTCGTTCAGATGTGGCTCCTCCTCAGCCTCTTTTTAAACACAAAACATGTTGGATGTTATTAGCCTCACAGATAAACACTGACCTCCTTAAAGCCTCAGCTCTAACACTAAAGTGTCTCTGACATAATGACACTGGGTGAAGCAGGTATTTGATCCGCTTCATTCTCCATCACACAATGCCTCTGAGGGCCTCCGGCTGGAGCTTCGGATTAAATATCTGCTGTAGTTCCACTTTATACATAAATGTTTGAACAGGCAAAATAATCGAACAGAAATGACTCATATTTGAGTCGTCTGGTCCCGTGTTCCGCTCCTGACGCTGTGTGAACACATCCAAAACCACAGATATCTGTGTAAATAAAATGTATGTTTTTTGTCGATGTAAATGTGGAGGGTGTAATCTCAGGTCAATATTGGTCATGTGCTTTACCCCGTCGTAAAACTTTAGAGATAACAGCTCCGTTTATGAGCGAATGTAAACGTTCTTGACAAAAGTAAACACTGTAAAAGTGAAACATGGAAGCCCCGTGGCTTTCAGGTCACATATTTTCACTGATTCACTGGCTCTTTATTACAGACCGATTTATCGAGCTGATATTTGTGGGATTTTTTTTGTGTATTAGCCGTCACTGTTAAAGCTCCAGCACAGACTGTGTTTGAACTGAACAGTGTGTTTATTCAAAGTGTGTTTTTACTTTTACAGAAACGACACAGAGAGGGAACAAAAGAATTAGTCTGTACAAAATGTGCAGAAAATCTGTGTCATTTATGTTTGTGTTTGTTTCAGGAGTCGTGTGTAACTCTGTGGAGAAGAAGATTTACGTGGATCTGAACTACACTGTCCCCTGTGTGCGACTTCTCAACGCCACACATCAGATCGGCTGTCAGTGTGAGTCCAGGCCGAGTCTCCAGTCTTTACACGTTTATCAGCAGCTCCACCAGGATCAGTCTGAAAGGTCCAAACGCCACAAAGAAAAAGACCGAACAAGACAGAACCTTTTCAGAGTCAGGTTCAGAGATTCATGCAGATTTGAACCTCTGACACAGATATTCAAGTGTCACCTGTTCCTTGTTGTTTTTGAGTTTATATTTTACAGACTGAAGTTCTCTCTTGTCACAACAGTTTATTTTTAGATCTGAGAAGTGAGTCAAAAACAGACTTTTTTCAGCCTTTTTTCTGGTGCAGTTCCTCTGAAACTCGGCCTGTCACTGTTTCCTCTTATTCAACATATGAAATATATTTTGGGGTCAGTTTTTATCGTGTGCATGTTTTCTTTGCACTACTGGGACATTTTGGGTTATTTTTTGACTAGATGCTGAGATTTGCTGAATAAATAACTTTTTTGACTCATTACAGACCCAAACTAAGTACTGTACTAAAGAGTTTGGTTATTGTAGATTTTAGAACAGTTTTTGGGATAATCTTGCTTTTATAGTTTTGGTGTCAGTGGCATAAATTAGTTTCAGTATCATTTATCATCTCTGTTTTCTTCATTAATATATTGCACATCAAAATGTGACAGGCCAACGGAAACTCGCCTCATCTGCTCCAAGTTTGATTTGAACAAATGCCTCATTTAAAGGGGAAGTATTTACTTCTGTGGGGTATTTAAGAGGAGGTATTTACTTCTGTGGGGTATTATCTGTGACACATTCAGTTTACGGTGTTGTCTTGTTGCTTTGAAAATGTTATATTGGGTTTGAATAGGATCAGAATACCTCCTCTTTAATACTCTTTCAGAATACCTCCTCTTTAATACTCTTTCAGAGTACCTCCTCTTTAATACTCTTTCCTGGGGCATGTTTAGACCTGGTTTAGTCCTAATGGGGATTTTATTTTAAGTGTTTTGTGTTGGATACATTTCATATAAAACTGGTCTTTGTATTTGAACATTTTGATGATCTCTTCCTCCCCTCTCTCTTTTCCTCCCTTCTTTTTCTCCCTTCCCTTCTCTCTCATCCCTCTTTCTCTCCTCAGCGTCTCTTTCTGGAGATGTGGGCGTTATTCATTTTCTTGAGTCGGAGGAGAACCTGGACTGGGTCCTTAACACCGGACACAGCCCTCCATATATGGTCGTCCTGGAGGCGGCGCTGTTCAGCAGGTTCAGAATCAGACACTTATCCACGGATTTATTTTACATTATGTAAAATATGTTTTAAAGCTCTGTTAGTGTGTTTTCAAAGTCAGAGTGGAGAGAATAAAGCAAAGAGAAAATCAGAAACTAAACAAGTGTCACTGACAGAAACGAGGCTTTTCTGAGTCTAAATGTGAGACTGAAGTGTGTCACAAGATTAAAACACAGAGAATAAACAACATGGACCAGTGTGAAACTACTGCACTGAGGATTAACACACGTAACACACGTGTAACACACATATAACACATGTAACACACATGTAACACACATGTAACACACATATAACACACATATAACACACATATAACACACATATAACACACATATAACACATGTAACACACATGTGACACACATATAACACACATATAACACACATATAACACATGTAACACACATATAACACAAAGTACACCATTTAATGTTGAAAATCACAGTCTGTCCACAGAGTTTATTCTCACAGTGATGAGTACATTTAATCCAGGTCTTCGTCGTTGTGCAGTAACTTTATACTTTCCTCTGTGATTTCTTTGACCTGTTTTCACTTCGTGTCTTTCTCTTTCTGTTTTCAGGTCGATTATGATGAAACTGAAGAGCGGCTCTGGCAGAGTGGCCGGCGTCGCTGTGATTGAGCCAAACACAAACTTAGCTGGTGGTTTCTCTCCTCACACCCAGTGTCCCAACGAAAACTCAGGTGAGTGGGACACCTGTGGACAAAAGGACAGGTGTCCTACAGAGTCATGAGAATAAAATCTCAAACTCCACTTAGATTAAGGAATAGACTCGATACTGACCACAGTGTGATAAAGTCAAATAAAATAGTGATCCATGGGTGTAAACTGTGTTATACTCGCACTCAGAAGAGGAGGAAGTGGAGAGGAAGGAGGGAGAGAAAGACAAAGGGAAGCAAGGAGATAAAAGAATGGGGAGAAAGAGAGAGTAAGGAGGAAGAGGAGAGGAAAGAGGAGGAATAGAGCGGAAGATGAGGGGGGAGGAAAGAAAAGTAAAGGAATGCAGGGAGAGAAAAGAGAGAGAGGAAAGATTAGTGTCTGATTTTCAATACTTTTGACAAACCTACTGCTACCTCACATTTATGGCCTTATGTCCCAGTAAAAATAAAACTTGATCACTCCTGACACTAAAGGCCTGTACTTATTTTGGTGACACACTTCACCCTCAAACTTGTTCTTCTTTAAAGCAGAACTATTCAGAGCGAGTAGTATTTGGACTGATTTATGTTTGAGGCACTTTCATTTCTCTGTTCACACGTCGTTCTCCAGTTTTATTTTCTTAATCGGTGAAAAAAGTGTGATGTGCTCTGTCCATAGGGGGCGCCGACAGCGTGCGGCACTTTGTTGTGATGATTAGGGCGATGTCAGCTCCACTGGACACCACAGTTTTCTCTCTGACTTTTTTTTTTAGACTTTCTGGTCTGATAATCCTTTTAGACCAGATGTTCAGTTCAGTGTCATATCGATGCTTCAATAATTAAAACTGTATGAACGTGGTAATAATAAATATGTTTGTTCAGGCGTTTACACGGAGCAGTACGACCCGGCCCTCGCTCACTGTAACGGGACAGTGTGGAATCCTCTGGGGAACGGTCTGTCCTACGAAGAATTCAACTTCCCCATTTTCTCTCTGAAGGACGACAACGACACTCAGGTCATTCGACAGGTAAGAAACGTTTATTATTACTATTTATCATAATCTCTGTGTTTCCAGTGTTTCTTGGACCATAATCTCTGTGTTTCCAGTGTTTCTTGGACCATAATCTCTGTGTTTCCAGTGTTTCTTGGATCATAATCTCTGTGTTTCCAGTGTTTCTTGGATCATAATCTCTCTTGTGTTTCCAGTGTTTCTTGGATCATAATCTCTGTGTTTCCAGTGTTTCTTGGATCATAATCTCTGTGTTTCCAGTGTTTCTTGGACCATATCTCTCTGTGTTTCCAGTGTTTCTTGGGATCATAATCTCTCTGTGTGTTCCAGTGTTTCTTGGACCATAATCTCTGTGTTTCCAGTGTTTCTTGGACCATAATCTCTGTGTTTCCAGTGTTTCTTGGACCATAATCTCTGTGTTTCCAGTGTTTCTTGGACCATAATCTCTGTGTTTCCAGTGTTTCTTGGACCATAATCTCTGTGTTTCCAGTGTTTCTTGGACCATAATCTCTGTGTTTCCAGTGTTTCTGGACCATAATCTCTGTGTTTCCAGTGTTTCTTGGACCATAATCTCTGTGTTTCCAGTGTTTCTTGGACCATAATCTCTGTGTTTCCAGTGTTTCTTGGACCATAATCTCTGTGTTTCCATGTGACACCCCCTCTTGGATCATAATCTCTGTGTTTCCAGTGTTTCTTGGACCATAATCTCTTGTGTTTCCAGTGTTTCTTGGATCATAATCTCTCTTGTGTTTCCAGTGTTTCTTGGATCATAATCTCGGGGTGAACGGGAGTACTCCGGAGTACCCTCTGTGTGCGATGCAGTTGTTCTCTCACATGTCGGCGGTCACAGACACTCCGACCTGCATCAGGAGGAACAAGATCCAGAACGACTTCAGCATCAGCCCCGGTGTGTACACCACCCCCTGACCATGTGACACCCTCTGACCATGTGACACCCTCTGACCATGTGACACCCTCTGACCATGTGACACCCCCTGACCATGTGACACCCTGTGCACCATGTGACACCCTCTGCACCATGTGACACCCTGTGCACCATGTGACACCCTCTCCTCTGCTCCTCTGACCCTCTCCTCTGCTCCTCTGACCCTCTCCTCTGCTCCTCTGACCCTCTCCTCTGCTCCTCTGACCCTCTCCTCTGCTCCTCTGACCCTCTCCTCTGCTCCTCTGACACCTCTCCTCTCCTCCTCTGACCCTCCTCCTCTGCTCCCTCTGACCCTCTCCTCTCTCTCCTCCTCTGACCCTCTCCTCTGCTCCTCTGACCCTCTCCTCTCCTCTGACCCTCTCCTCCCCTCCTCTCCTCCTCTGACCCTCTCCTCTCCTCCTCTGACCCTCTCCTCTGCTCCTCTGACCCTCTCCTCTGTTCCTCTGACCCTCTCCTCTGCTCCTCTTGTTTTTTTACAGAGAAAGTTTGTGATCCTTTGGGAGGTGTTAACATTTGGACTTCGACTCGACGAATGAACGACACAGACAAAGGACACAAGGAGTCTCAGAGCGTCATCATCGCCGCCGCTCGAGTAAGTGTTTGTATGTTCATGGTATTGTCATATTATCTGTCTCCATCTCACCCTCTTTCCTCCCTTTCTTCTCCTCTCTCTCCTCTCTCTCCCCCTCCGTCCCTCCTCAGTTGGACAGTCGTTCGTTCTTCTTCGACTTGGCTCCTGGAGCTCAGAGCAGTGCGTCTGGTCTTGTTGCTCTGTTGGCTGCAGCTGAGGCTCTGAAGAACCTGACAGACGAGATGTCGCCCAACACCTCCATCATCTACGCTCTGTTTGAAGGGGTCAGTCTGTTCTGTGTTTGGGGTCAGTCTGTTCTGTGTGAAGGGGTCAGTCTGTTCTGTTTAGGGTCAGTCTGTTCTGTTTAGGGTCAGTCTGTTCTGTGTTTGGGGTCAGTCTGTTCTGTGTGAAGGGTCAGTCTGTTCTGTGTGAAGGGTCAGTCTGTTCTGTTTGGGGTCAGTCTGTTCTGTTTGGGGTCAGTCTGTTCTGTTTGGGGTCAGTCTGTTCTGTTTAGGGTCAGTTCTGTGGGTTTGATTCTTTAGGGATTGGTTCCAGTATCGGTATCGGTTGATTTCAATACCAATATTTTTTGCGCTGCCCCATTCTTGGGTTTTCTTTTTGAACAGATACATGAGGAAACATGGAAATAGAAGAGTTATGTCTGTTACACAAACACATGACAAATTATTTCATTTTCCAGATAAAAACATTTTATTTTTACAAAAGTGAAAAGTTTATTTGTGAGGTTTACTTCACTTAATCTAAATGTGGCTCTCACTGTGGATTTTAAAAGCCAAATATTGAATATCGGCCACAGCAGCAGGTCAAATGATGAGGATGTGATGCTAAATGTAGGCACTACACTGTCTGAAGCGATATTAGACTTTAATCTGAGCTTTATTTTAACACAGTCAGAGCATAAAGAGCTGATTTATCTGACCTCCAACAGGTGAGCTGATTTGTGCTGTTCCTTCTCAAATAATATTGGTCACAAGCTAGTTAGCATTAGCATTAGCATTAGCATTAGCCAACAGTTCTTCAGTTTTTCTCACCTTTTTGTTGAGTTGTGATTAGGGCTCCTCCCTGATACTGTCTGTGACTTTTTCTGATCCTGCAGAGTGAGTAAGAATAAACACAAACACTCCTCAGAAGAGCTCGTGCACAGGGCCCTCTCCCCGATACTCTGTCATTTTTTAACTTTCACAAATGTCAAAACCGATAGAATCACAGAGACGTCCCACACGGAGCCTGTCGGTGTTTTTCTCTCCTGATCGTGTGCATCATCTCACATGAGCAGGTGTCTGTCGTATCATTTAAACTCCTCAGTCTTATCCATAACATCAGCAGTAACATCACACTGGGGGTTTTCTGCATGGGTCTCTATTGGCAGAATGTTCGGCAGTTACCATGGTGACAAAATGCACACTTTAGCAAACACAGACCGAAAACTCAAGAAAAAATACAAAAGTGAAGAGACGTGTTCAGGAGTCTGTGATCTGAGCTCATGGTCCTGTTCAAGAGTTTGATTTTACACAAAAAGATGAAAGTGACTGTTGGCTAATGCTAATGCTAATGCTAATGCTAGCTTGTGACTGTCATTTTATGAGAGAGAGACTTGTTTAATCAGCTCACCTGTTGTAGTTCAGCTAAGTCCATCCCTTGTAGTCAGATTATGTTAAAATAACGCTCAGATTAAATCTAATGTGAGTAACAGCTTCAGACTGTGCAGTGCCTCCAGTTAGCATCACACCTCCAGGGAATGTTGATCACATCAGCTGCAAAGGATCTTTTAAGATGAAAAAATCATGCCGTGGACAGCAGGCTTAAAAGAAACAGACTAAAATGAAAACTCCTCATATTGTGTTTTTCCAGGAGACGTTTGACTACATCGGCAGCTCGAAGATGGTGTACGACATGGAAAAGCAGCAGTTCGCCGTGGACATGGACAATGTTCAGTCTGTGCTGGAAGTGGGACAGGTGCTCATTTATACATCTATGGAAACTTTTATTTATGTCATTTTCTATGGATTTTTTGTTTTGTCAATGCAGTTCGAAGTGTGTTTGACAAGTTGGACATTTTACAAAAACACACTGAAGATCATTATATTTAACATTTAGCCTAAACTGTTTGCATTTTCTTTCCTGGTTTGGCAAAATTATTAGGTTTTAAGTTTTACTTCCTGGTTGAAATCATGACATCACACTCAGGAAGTCTGGATATAGCTGTTACCAAACAACCACGAGGTCCAGCCAGTACTCCTCTAATGTCACAGATTATTATTTGACAAAAAGAATCACGAGAAAACACCTTCATTTTGTTAAAATCTTGTTTAAAGTGTCAGAAAAAATTTTCTTGTGTCTTGTGTTTAAGTCAGAATCCTCACCTGTGTCACACTTTAATGTGCTGACGGCTTCTTTTAATGTTTTTAACCCTGATTCTTTTTATTTATGTGATCTGTGTTTCAGGTGGGAATCAGACCCTCTAATTCTCCAGTTTGGCTCCACTCAGACCCAGTGTCTCGCAGAAACAGCAGCGTCGATGAAGAGGTTTGTGACGAGACGAACAATTAGGACTAAAACCAAATATTCTATCTGTGTTTTTAATCTTTAAGAAGTCCTTGTTTTATTGTAAAAAAAAAACAAAAAAAAACCAAACACCTGGATTTGTGTTTTTTTTTTTTATTTTTACCACTTTCTACATTTAATAAACAAACAAATATATAATGTAAAAAATATGGAATTATGTTTAAAGAAGAAAAGGTGCATTTATTTTTTTAAATGTACATATATAATATTTTATATTCAAATCCTCAAAGGAGCCACTCTTTAATTTAACTAAAAATATGTATTAGTTTTCATTATTTAGCTTATTTTCTTACAAGAAATTCCAGATATCCTGCTTCATATATCTGGTGTCTTTTTTATGTTTTTATAAAATGTAGAAACTGCTCAAAAACTGAAATGATTTTAAATGAACATAATTCCACATCGCGACAAACACATGGAAATATACTGAAAATCCACTGAAATATACTGAAAATACACATAAATATGCTGAAAATCAACTGGAATATTCTGAAAATCAACTGAAATATACTGAAAATAAATTGTTTACAACAATGAGGAAAATATATCACATCTGAACCAAAGAAAAATGGAAACAGTAAAAACATATATTTTATTTTATATTTTGTCTGGTTCTGTTTTGTGCATCAGGTTCGGAGGATGATCGTAAACCTTCAAACCGCTGCTAAAAACACAAACGTTAACGTGAGTGAGCCGGATGCGTCGCAGCCTCTTCCTCCTTCGTCGTTCCAGCGTTTCCTCCGAGCTCGGCCTCTTCCCGGGGTCGTCCTCCAGGACCATCAGTCTGTTTATACCAACAGGTGAGACGTACAACCTGGATAATCTTTGTTTTTTAATCTTTATTTAACGAGAGCACGTGGGCTCTTTTTTCATCCTGTTTAAATTGCAATATGAGTAAAAAAAAACAGAACAATCTCCATATAAAACATTAAAAACCGGAGCAGGTGTGAGTATAAAAGTTTGTTTCCACATTTTTAAATTGCGGCTGTGTCACCAGTGCAAGATATTTATAAATGTCGACTCTTTCCATCGATGCACCGTTTATCGTATTAAGATTTATCACTTGCCTGTTACTTAAATGTTTGTGTTTAGTTTTGTATTTCATTAAAATCTTGTTGCAGTTTTAAAAGCTCCTGACCAGCAGAGGGAGCACTTACAAACAAAACAGCATCATCTGCATTTAAATGTATGAGGCTTTCTCTTAAATTGCAGCCAGTGGAATTAATAAAAATAGTAAAAAGTAAAGGCCCCAAAATTGAGCCTTGGGGGACTCCTTTATATAAAATTAGAAAATTAGATGAAAACCCTTCAGTCGCTACAGTCTGGATTCAGTTTGAAAAATCATTTTGGACAAATCTGATGAGACGCTTCACGACTCCAGACTCCACGATCCACCGAGTCCAAAGATTCAGTTAAATCAGAGACGTTGTGTTTGTATCAGCGACTGAGAAAACGTTGTTTTAAACTTTTGTGTTTGCAGTGACTTTTCTGAAATTCAAAATGAAGCATTTATTTAAATAAACTGTAACTTTATTTGCAAATAACTTTTCTCAAACTTTTGCAAAACCAGGTCATTTAGATATTGGCCCGAAATGATTTACATTTGTCGACAAAACATGAGCAGTTTTTCATAATTCTGGTGTAACTTTGAATTTATAAATTAAAAATATGTAAATGAAGTTGAATTAAATGTAATTGTGGGTGGAGCCTGATTACTCACTGTGTAACGCGGCGGCTAACGCGGCAGCTAGCACGTTAGCTACGTCCTTTTATATTTACAGTCTGTGGTTTTATATGAAATGTTCTGAGAGCTTTAGCCACGCCCCCTTTTTAATCGACCAATCGATGGGCAGCTCGTGTGTTTCGTCCAATCAGAATCTCTTTAGTCGACCCTAAACGCAGCTTTAACTCTTCTTAGTTTGGCCTTTGTTTATTTTGACAAACTTTAAACTTGCTCAAAGTCAGTTTCTGGAGGGTTCACAACCTGCTCGTCTCCATGGAGATGTTATTGTCGAGAATGTTCCACAGTGCAGCATTTATCTTATTTAACACTGTGGAGACAAACGGTGAGTCAGACTTATGAGGATCATCTTTAATGAAATAAACATAAGATGGACGAGGTTAATGCCCTGCTGTGGAACATTACAGACAATGCACATCTCCAAATTATGATTTAAAAAATAAGTGATTAAATTATAATATTGTATCATTATTGCAACATTTAAGTAAATCCTGTTTCCTGTTGTGACTGAAGAACTTTTCTCCAGACTTTTCTAAGTTTATTGTAGCTTAAACCTCGTCTTA
>JAIEZT010000026.1:597708-630208 GCA_019594935.1 Periophthalmus modestus
ATGAGTGACCTTTAACCCTCATGATGAGTGACCTTTAACCCTCATGATGAGTGACCTTTGACCCTCATGATGAGTGACCTTTGACCCTCATAATGAGTGACCTTTGACCCTCATGATCAGGAGACGGGACAGTAGAGTGACCTTTAACCCTCATGATGAGTGATCTTTAACCCTCATGATGAGTGACCTTTGACCCTCATGATGAGTGACCTTTGACCCTCATGATGAGTGACCTTTAACCTCATGATGAGTGTGACTTTAACCCTCATGATGAGTGACCTTTAACCCTCATGATGAGTGACCTTTGACCCTCATGATGAGTGACCTTTGACCCTCATGATGAGTGACCTTTGACCCTCATGATGAGTGACCTTTAACCCTCATGATGAGTGACCTTTAACCCTCATGATGAGTGACCTTTGACCCTCATGATGAGTGACCTTTGACCCTCATGATGAGTGACCTTTGACCTCACAGCTGTAGTTTCCCGCCTCTCGTGTCTCACTCTTGTCTCTCCGCAGATGCTGACTTTGGGAGTGGGCATCGGGATTCTTCTTCTGTCTCTGTTTCTGACGTACACGATCAGCACAAAGGCCGACATCCTGTTCTGCTCGGGGAGAGAACCCACTAACGCCACCTACTGACCAACGACCAGAACACCAGCTCACAACCACCTCCTACTACGACTACTACTACTACTACTACTACTACTACTACTACTACTACTACTGCAGATACTTCAGATCCTTCAGACACAGGTGCTTCTGTGACACTCGCAGGTGCAGGTTTAGTGTTTTTTCATTGGACTCACTGCTTTTGTGAGACAGGCCTGGTTTTGTGAGACTTTTCAAACTTTGGCCAGTTTTGATGATTCATCTGAACTTTTTGGGCTGAACCGTCGTTTGAATCCAGCCCCTTCCTCACGAGAGATGTTCATATTTCATCATTTTCTTTGGGTTTTTCTGATTTTAAATGTTGAAGAATGTTTGGTTTGTTCTGGAGCTGAACTTTGCGAGTTTGTTTCTCTTCAGTGAATGTTTGATTTCAGAACAGATGATAATTGTACGAGTGGTTAAAGCTGCACTATGGAACTTTTTAGGGCTTTGTATTAAGCCTCAAAATGATTAAAGCCTCTGTACCTGATTTTACTGCCTTAAAACTTTAAACAACTGCAAACTTAAAAAAAAAAAGTAGTTTTAAAGTTATTCCTCACTGATCTTCATTCTGAGTATCCTAAATACTCACCTTGATGACTTTATAAGAGCTTTTCACAGCTCAGAGACCAGAGTTTTAGCGTCAGAGTAAAACAACGACAACAGCTAGTCCTGGAAAGTTGCATAATGTGGCTTTAATGGAGATTGTGATGGTTTGTGCAATACTGTAATAGTACAATACTTTGTTTTGTAGGTAATTTATCAGTTTTAATAATGAACCACTTTGACTCGAACAAAACATTTCTTAAAAAAAACCTGGGACGACATTTGGTCCAAACGTTCGACCAAATGTAAAAAATAATATAAAAGTGTCACAGTTAAAGTTTGTCAAAAACCTCCAAAAAAAACACTCAGTGATTTGCTTCATTATGATCAAATAATTTTGTTTTTTATATGTATAAGTTTGACTTAACGAGACGTGACCAGATCACAGAAAATATTCTACAAAAATATTCCACTTGTGTTTGATTAAAGCGGATCTCTCTCCAAAATGGACTTTCTCCAGTTTTATTTTCTTCTTCGTTGATTCTCGTTGGATTCTGCGACGTGCTCTGTCCACAGGGGGCGCTGCAGCTGCACCACGTCAGCTCCACTGGACACTGCAGTTTTCTATCGTGGAGTCAGTGGATTTGTTTCTTTAAGATGTTTTAGATGAATATTGTGATTTAAAAGTGTAAATTATAACAGAGATGAGAACCATAGAGACACAACCACAGTAGGTCTGCTTTAATAAAAGGATTTGGTTTCTTCTTCTTCTTCTTCTTCTTCTTCTTCTTCTTCGCACATGTTTTGTTCCACGTTTATCACATGTTTTCAGTGACTTTAAACTGATGAATTCTTGTTATTATTTAGATTTTGTAAATATGACGTTCGCTGGATTTAAAATGACCAACTATAATAATGTGTTTCATGTGTTTGTGGGAAATAAAACTTCTGTTTTTGTTTGATAAGAGTTTTGATAAATCCATTTCTCTGCAGTAAACTGAGGAGTAACAGACTAAAGCTTCATAAACACTTTTAAAAACCTGAGCACACGACCTTTTATTTTATTGAACATTTCTGTTATTGCTTTGCCTGGAAAATTCCACTGTGAGGCATTAATCTTTTTTCTGACATATTCAACATTTATTGTTGTTTAAAAACACCTTTGAAAAACAAACCTTCTGACAGTGAGTGGGCTCGCCTCTCCACGGATTGGACCTGTAACTTCTCCTGTAGGTGTCACTCGTCTCCACATGGTGAAAAAACACTTTAATGCCCCACTGTGGAACATACTGGCAAATCACATCTCCATGGAGACAAGCAGGTGGTGAGTATTTCATCAGAAAAGTTACACAGTGCACCTTAACACACACACACACACACACACACACACATATATATATATATATATATATATATATATATATATATATATATATATATATATATATATATATATATATATATATATATATATATATATATATATATATATATATATATATATATATATATATATATATATATATATATATATATATATATATATATATATATATATATATATATATATATATATAATATATATATATATATATATATATATATATATATATATATATATATATATATATATATATATATATATATATATATATATATAATATATATATATATATATATATATATATATATATATATATATATAAGTCAGATGCCCTCCCACTCCACACAGACACATTATCACTGTATGTCACACTGTGGAACATCACAGAGCCACATCATCTCCAGGGCTCCTGTGGCTCTTCTGGCTCCTGTGGCTCCTGTGGCTCCTGTGGCTCTCGTGGCTCTCGTTTCCTGCTGGAGTCACTCGTGTGAAAGTTTTCTAAATATTCAGAAAACAGTAAAAATCCAGTTGAACCGTGTTCACAGGGAAATGTTCAGAGTTTTGTTCCATCTCCAGCTCCTCTGTCTGGGGGAGGAGGAGGAGGAGGAGGAGGAGGAGGAGGAGGAGGGGGAGGGAGGAGGAGGGAGGAGGAGGAGGAGGGAGAGGGGGAGGAGGGAGGAGGAGGAGGGAGGGAGGGGGAGGAGGAGGAGGAGGAGGAGGAGGAGGGAGGAGGAGAGGAGGGGGAGGAGGAGGACTTCAGGGCGGGGCCACGGCGCGTCGGGGGCGGGGCTCTGCGCTGCGTCGCTTCGGTGGAAAGTGGAAAGTGAGGAGAAAATACCTGGATGGACGATCTGAAATAAGTAAGTGATGAATCCCGTTTTTCGCGTTAGTTTCTTCTGGTTTGGGCCGTGCGTAAAGGCGCGTGACTGTGCGTAAAAGTGCGTGACTGTGCGTAAAAGCGCGTGAAGACGCGGGGTGTTCGGTGCGCTCCAGTTTCCACGAACAATGGTCCAAAGAGAGTCGCGTTTTTCAAATCATCGGGAAGTTTAGAGGCTTTTGTTGTTACTGTCGAGGCCACGTCGCGGCTGAGGCTCCAGCCCCGCGCAGTGTGAGTGTGTTTGTGTGTTTATGTGTGTTTATGTGTGTTTTTGTGTGTTTTTGTGTCTTTTTGTGTGCTTTGTGTGTGTGTTTTTGTGTGTTTGTGTGTGTTTTGTGTCTTATTCACCTGCACACTCTCCACGGCGCGTGTTTGTCTGTTTTACGGGACATTTTGACTCGTTCCCAGCGGCTCATTCATTTGAGCTCGTCCCGTTTGGAAAAGACTCGGTTCTTTTCAAAACAACAGGACAGAGGCGTGACGTTCGTGAACGAGTCTGGGCTGGAGCCGGACTCGGTTCTTACAAATGTGTTTGTGTTTTTATTTAAAACTGAAGAAACTGAAGCAGAAGCAGAGTCTGCACAAACACACAAAAACACACAAAACACAAAAAACACACAAAACACAAACAAACACACAAAAACACACAAACATACAAACACACACACACACACACAGATACAACACAGATACAAACACACACACACACACACACACACACACACACAGATCTTCAGATCTTTGTTTTAAACTGATCATTTCTTTTAAATATTGTTTCTGTTTTGTTTCTGCCTCAGTTTGATTCTTTTTTAAACTCTGAGTCTCTGTGTTTTTAGTTCCATGAGTCTCACTTTGGCTCCTCAGAAACACATAGAAAAAGAGCCAAAAAGAGTCATTTGAACGGCTCCTTGAAAAGAGCCAAAAGATTCAGATCCTGTAAAAGAGCCAAAAGTCCCAGAGGAGCCGGAGTCTCCAGGGTCTGTTAGTCCTCAGGCTGTGTCAGGTTGTGTCTCTCGTTGTGTCTCTCGTTGTGTCTCTCGTTGTGTCTCTCGTCTCTCGTTATGTCTCGTTGTGTGTCTCGTTGTGTCTCTCGTCTCTCGTTGTGTCTCTTGTGTGTGTCTCTCGTTGTGTGTCTCATTGTGTGTTTCGTTGTGTCTCGTGTCTCGTTGTGTCTCTCGTCGTGTCTTGTTGTGTGTCTCGTTGTCTCTCGTTGTGTCTCGTTGTGTCTCATCGTGTCTCTCGTTATGTCTCGTTGTGTGTCTCGTTGTGTCTCTCGTTGTGTGTCTCGTTGTCTCTTGTGTCTCTCGTCGTGTCTCGTTGTGTGTCTCTCGTCGTGTGTCTCATCGTGTGTCTCGTGTGTGTCTCTCGTCGTCTCTCGTCGTGTGTCTCTCGTCGTGTGTCTCTCATTGTCTCGTCGTGTGTCTTTCGTTGTGTGTCTCATTGTCTCGTCGTGTGTCTCGTCTGCTCTGACTCGCCCTGAGCTCGACTCTTCGTCTTTCTCCAGCTGCACTGATCTCATCTCATTAAAGTTTGATGTTTGGTGAAGCTGGTCTGTCTGTTTCAGAGTAAACTCCATTATCACGAGTCGACACGAGACTCACAGGCCAAGAGTTTAACGTGGAGCTCAGGTGTTTCCTCAGGTGTTTCCTCAGGTGTTTCCTCAGGTGTTTCCTCAGGTGTTTCCTCAGGTGTTTCCTCAGGTGTTCCCTGAGACGGTCCCTCAGACGGTTCCTCAGACAGTTCCTCAGACGGTTCCTCAGACGGTTCCTCAGACGGTTCCTCAGACGGTTCCTCAGATGGTTCCTCAGACGGTTCCTCAGAAGGTTCCTCAGAAGGTTCCTCAGAAGGTTCCTCAGACGGTTCCTCTGCAGTGGCACAAACTGCTCTGGTAGAACCTCAGTCTGTGGTGGACGTGTTTCTGCTGAATCCTGTTGTTTCGCTTTTTAAACGTTCTTGACGATATTCAGTCTGAGATGTGTTTGAGCTGGAATCATCGTTTGCCTGATAAAGTTGTGGTATGTAGAGTCGTGTTGGTCGATACTCGATACTCGATACGATACTGACCCCGTTCCTTTGGACTCTGAGCTCTTCCTCGTTACACGTTGTTCTCTGTTCTGTTCTCATGGTTTTATATCTGTGTCTCTTCGTGTTTTTTGACAGGCCTGAGGTGAATCTACAGACTTAATCATGTCGAGTTCAAAATCAGATTCAAACGTCTTTCTGTTTCAGCTGGAGGTGGAGCTCGTGTCGTGTTTGTTTCTCGTTTGGTTCGTGCAGTAAAATCCCGACTCTCTCGTGCTCTGGATCGTTACGTCTGATGTTTCTGAGGAGATTCCCCCAGAGACTAAACGCAGGAAATGGATCGAAATGTTTCACGTCCAGCTCAGTTTTCTCAGATTCTAAATGGAGCGACTCAAACGTCCCGTGTTCTCACTTCGCTCTGGTCCGTGTCGGTTTTTACAGTTTGGTCTGTCCTGATGATTTGGTTCGTGAAAGTAGAACGTTTAAGCTCTCGATCGTCTCCTTCAAACGTGTGCTGAGTGGCAGCGGTTAATGATAAAACGATTACGCTGACAGGTCGTAAATATCGATGGCGTTTTGGCTGAGGCCTGTTTTAATAATGTTCTGAGCCTGTTTCAACCTGTGAAACTCTTTCAACGCTGCTTCAGATGTTTCTGACGACTCTATAAGTCTGAGCTTCAGAACATGGAGGCACAGTGTCCTCCTCCTTTCCTGTTCTCCTGTTCTTCTGCTCTCTTGCTCTCCTGTTCTCTCATGTTCTTGTCCTCTCCTATTCTCCTGTTCTCGTCCTCACGTGTTCTCGTCCCCTCGTGTTCTCGTCCTCTCCTGTTCTCTCCTGTTCTCATCCTCTTGTATCTCTCCTGTTCTCGTCCTCACGTGTTCTCGTCCCCTCGTGTTCTTGTCCTCTCCTGTTCTCGTCCTTTCCTGTTCTCTCCTGTTCTCGTCCTCTTGTGTCCTCTTGTCCTCTAGTGTTCTCCTGTTCTCCTGTTCTTGTCCTCTCCTGTTCTGTTGTTCTCCTGTTCTTGTGTTCTCGTCCCCTCCTGTTCTTGTCCTCTTGTCCTCTCCTGTCCTCTCTTGTTCTCGTCCTCTCGTGTTCTCCCAGTTATCGATGTAACGACATGACGCTGAGGGTCACGTCCTCTGTCTTCTGTCCTCTGTCCTCTGCCTATGTCCTCTCGTCCTCTCTTCCTCTGCTCATGTCCACTCTTCCGCTCGTCCTCACGTCCTCTCGTCCACTCATCCTCTCGCCCTTTTGCCCTCTGTCCTCTCATCCTCTGCTCATGTCCTCTCGCCCTCTGTCCTCTCGTCCTTTCGCCCTCTCTTCCTCTCGTCCTCTGTCCTCTCTTCCTCTCGTCCTCTGTCCTCTCGTCCTCCAGCCCGTGTGTGCGTCTGTGTGTGTGTTCTGTGTGGTGCATTTCTGTGTGTCGTCCTGTGTGTGTGTGTGTGTGTGTGTGTGTGTGTGTATGTGTATGTGTATGTGTGTGTGTGTGTGTGTGTGTGTGTGTGTGTGTGTGTGTGTGTGTGTGTGTGTGTGTGTGTGTGTGTGTGTGTGTGTGTGTGTGTGTGTGTGTGTGTGTGTGTGTGCTCCTGACTCAGACAAACTGTTGGCTAATGCTAATGCTAACTAGCTTGTGAGTGTCATGTTATTGGAGAGCGACTTGTTTAGCAGCACAAATCACCTGTTGTAGTTGAGACCGATTGTGTTAAAACAAAACTCAGATTAAAGTCCAACTTGAGTAACAGAGTTTCAGACAGAGCAGTGCCTCCAGTTAGCTGCTGTGGCCCCCTCAGTGAGTGTTGAGGACAGCTGTGTGTCCTGTTGTCTCCTAAAGTTCTGTGCAGTGATGTTTTGACAGTTGTTTAAATGGTTCAGACTCAGGAGCCACAAACAAACGACTCGAATCAGAACAAAACCAAAGACTCGAGTTTATTTAGATCTTTACATCTGGAGTAAGAACTGTAGCACGTAACATGTTTACATCAACATGTTTTATTTTATTCTTTTAAAAATACTATATTCACCACATGTGTGTACATGTGTGTGTGTGTACATGTGTGTACATGTGTGTATGTGTATATGTGTGTGTACATGTGTGTACATGTGTGTATGTGTATATGTGTGTGTACATGTGTGTATGTGTATATGTGTGTGTACATGTGTGTATGTGTACATGTGTGTGTGTACATGTGTGTACACGTGTAGTATTTGTACATGTTTGTACTGAGACACTTTTATCTCAGACTCTGGTCAGATCAGGTCCAGGACTCGACTCCACCTGAGTGACTGAAGCTGAAATCACCAGAGTCTGTGTGTCTCATCTCTGTTGGACCATGTCCCCCGTAGAACTGTCTCTGTCTCTCTGTCGGTGTCTCTGTGTCTCTCTCTCTCTCTGTCTCTGTCTCTGTCTCTATTTCTGTCTGTGTTTCTGTCTCTGCTGCAGCTCAGAGCAGTTCATAAACTTCTTTTTTTAGACTTTTATTTTGAAGGAGCCCTGGGGTCTGTTTCTTTCACAAAAGAAAAAGGGTCAGAGATTCAAAAATAACCTGTAGGACGAGCTCAGGTAGAAGAACAAAAAATAACAAAAGCTCCTTTCACAAAGGAGCCGGGGATCATGAACGATACGGCTAATGCTAAAGCTAATGTGCTAATGCTACTGCTAAACTGCTAAAGCTACTGCTAAAGCTAAGTGTTTGAAGAGGCTCTGAATCAGTGGTGAAAAAGAGCAGATTTTTGCTTCTGTGTGAAGTGATCGTGGCTGATTTAAAAGGTCAAAGTTCAGGAGGAAATGTGTCTGTTTTAAGAAGAAGAAGAAGAAGAAACATGAAGAACATGAAACGTGATCTGACCACACCCTCAGACTGTGGGTGTGGTCGTGATGTTAAACAGACTCTGGTCACATGGTCCAGACTCTGGTCACATGGTCCAGACTCTGGTCACATGGTCCAGACTCTGGTCACATGGTCCAGACTCTGGCTCTCTGGTCACATGGTGCACCAGAGAGCCAAAAGTTTTTCTGTGTTTGTTTCAGGGCTTTTGGCTCTCTGTCTGGCTCTTTTGGCTCTCTGTATGACTCTTTTGGCTCTCTGTATGACTCTTTTGGCTCTCTGTCTAGTTCTTTTGGCTCTTTTGGTTCTCTGTTTGACTCTTGACTCTTTTGGTTCTCTGTCTGGCTCTTTTGGCTCTCCCTCTGGCTCTTTTGACTCTCTGTCTGGCTCTTTTGACTCCCTGTATGACTCTTTTGGCTCTCTGTCTGGCTCTTTTGACTCTCTGTATGACTCTTTTGACTCTCTGTATGACTCTTTTGACTCTCTGTATGACTCTTTTGACTCTCTGTATGACTCTTTTGACTCTTTTGGCTCTCTGTATGACTCTTTTGACTCTCTGAATGACTCTTTTGGCTCTCTGTATGACTCTTTTGACTCTCTGTATGACTCTTTTGACTCTCTGTATGACTCTTTTGACTCTCTGTATGACTCTTTTGACTCTTTTGGCTCTCTGTATGACTCTTTTGACTCTCTGTATGACTCTTTTGGTTCTCCTTTTGGCTCTCCCTCTGGCTCTTTTGGCTCTCTGTATGACTCTTTTGGCTCTCTGTATGACTCTTTTGGCTCTCTGTCTGGCTCTTTTGGCTCTCTGTATGACTGACTCTGGCTTTTGGCTCTTTTGGCTCTCTTTTGGCTTTCTGGCTCTCTGTATGACTCTTTTGGCTCTCTGTATGACTCTTTTGACTCTCTGTATGACTCTTTTGGCTCTTTTGGCTCTCCCTCTGGCTCTTTTGGCTCTCTGTATGACTCTTTTGGCTCTCTGTCTGGCTCTTTTGGCTCTCTGTATGACTCTTTTGGCTCTCTGTCTGGCTCTTTTGGCTCTCTGTATGACTCTTTTGACTCTCTGTATGACTCTTTTGGTTCTCCTTTTGGCTCTCCCTCTGGCTCTTTTGGCTCTCTGTATGACTCTTTTGGCTCTCTGTATGACTCTTTTGGCTCTCTGTCTGGCTCTTTTGGCTCTCTGTATGACTCTTTTGGCTCTTTTGGCTCTCTTTTGGCTCTTCTGGCTCTCTGTATGACTCTTTTGGCTCTCTGTATGACTCTTTTGACTCTCTGTATGACTCTTTTGGCTCTTTTGGCTCTCCCTCTGGCTCTTTTGGCTCTCTGTATGACTCTTTTGGCTCTCTGTCTGGCTCTTTTGGCTCTCTGTATGACTCTTTTGGCTCTCTGTCTGGCTCTTTTGGCTCTCTGTATGACTCTTTTGGCTCTCTGTCTGGCTCTTTTGACTCTCTGTATGACTCTTTTGGCTCTCTGTATGACTCTTTTGGCTCTTTTGGCTCTCCCTCTGGCTCTTTTGACTCTCTGTATGACTCTTTTGACTCTTTTGGCTCTTCTGGCTCTTCTCGTGCCCCGTTGAACTCGTCGCTCCACATCTCAAACAGTGAAAGCGCCTAAGCCCCGCCCCTCTCTTTATCTCCTCCGCTCGTCTGACACCGGCTCATCCATCATGGCCGCCTCTGTTCTGGTCCCACGCTAAAGACGAGCCGCCTGATTGGCCGAGGGCGGCGCCGGGGCCCCCGTTTCCCCGGAGACGACAGAGGCGCGGAGGAGAACGTGAGACGAGGCCAAACGAGTTTAGAGAAAACACAGTAATTCAATATGTCGGCCATTATGTCAGAGCGACGGAGCCGGAGACGAGTTTAGAGCAGGACAAACACGGTTTATGAGGAAACAGCGACACCTGCTGCTCACAACCTGCAACATCACAGCTGCAACAGTGGGATTCTTTTATATTTCAGTGTTTTCTCTCTTTTAATGCGTTAAAAAAGTGCAGTTTGAACAGAAATCTAATATTAAACTAGAACTACTGAGCTTGTGTCTCTATGGTTCTCATCTCTGTGGATCATTCTGTTATAATTTACACTTTTTAAATCACAATATTCATCTAAAAACACTTCAGAAAAGAAACACGCAGCTGATTTCAAGTTAGAAAACTGTGGTGTCCAATGGAGCTGACGTCAGAGTGGTGTAGCTGTAGCGCCCCCTGTGGACAGACACGTCACAGCAGCACATTTTTAAACATTTGGACCAAAATGACGACGCGACGCTGCAGAATCCAACGAGAATCAACGATTAAGAAAATAAAACTGGAGAAGGAAGAGCGGACGTCACAGTGGGCGTGTCACAGTGGGCGTGTCACAGGGGGCGTGTCACAGTGGAGGTGAAAACAAAATGGCGTCTTGAAAATAGTGGATTAAATTAAACTCAAACATGAATCACTCCAAATAAGGCAAGGCAAGGCAAGGCAAGGCAAGTTTATTTGTATAGCACAATTCGTACACAAGGTAATTCAAAGTGCTTTACAGAATAAGAAAAAACATTAAAATCACACAAATCAAACATGAATAATCACACATTAAAACATTTAAACAAAAGAGTGCAGAATAAAAATAAAACCCTCTCAGTCATATGCACAGATAAACAGAACCGTTTTGAGCCTGGATTTAAACATTGTCAAAGTAGAGGCCTGTCTCACATCTTCAGGAAGACTGTTCCAGGTTTTAGCTGCATAAAACTGAAAACGCTGATTCCCCATGTTTAGTCCTGACTCTGGGCACCAGCAGGAGGCCGGTCCCTGAAGTCCTCAGAGTGCGAGATGGTTCATATGGCACTAACATGTCAGAGATGTACTTTGGACCTAAGCCATGAATAGACTTGTACACAAGCAGAGCTGCTTTAAAGTCTATTCTTTGAGCTACAGGAAGCCAGTGCAGAGACCTGAGCACAGGACTTATGTGCTCGTACTTCCTGGTTCTGGTCAGGACCCGAGCAGCAGCGTTCTGGATGTACTGCAGCTGTCTTAAGGCCCGTTTGGAGAGGCCAGTGAGCAGGCCGTTACAGTAGTCTAACCTACTGGAGACAGATGCAGGATAAGTCTCTCTAAGTCTGGTTTTGACAGTATACCTTTGATTTTTGCAATGTTTTTTAGATGGTAAAAAGCTGCAGATGTTATTGATTTGATGTGGCTGTTAAAGTTCAAGTCTGAGTCCATTATTACCCCTAAATTTCTAGCCCGATTTGAAGGTTTTAGAGAAAGAGACTGGAGGTGACTGCTGACACTTTCTCTATGTTTGTGTGGGCCGAAGACTATGACTTCAGTCTTGTCTGAGTTTAGCTGAAGAAAGTTGTTTTCCATCCACTCACTGATCTGTTGGATGCAGTGGCAGAGTGAATCCACTGGTCCATATTCACCTGCTGCCAGTGTGACATAGATCTGAGTGTCATCTGCATAGTTGTGGTAAGACACATTGTTGCTGCGTATTAACTGACCTAGCGGCAGCATGTACAGATTGAACAGCAGGGGTCCCAAAATTGACCCCTGGGGCACTCCACAGCTCAGGGACATTTTATCTGAGACACATTTTCCAATTTCAACAAAGAACTCCCTGTTTTCTAGATAGGACTTGAACCAGTTTAGTGCTGTACCAGAGATGCCCACCCAGTCCTCTAGTCTCTGTAAGAGGATTCCATGATCCACAGTGTCAAAAGCAGCACTCAGATCTAACAGGATCAAGACTGAGACTTTGCCTGCATCAGTGTTCAGGCGGATGTCATTTGTCACCTTGATAAGAGCAGTCTCAGTGCTGTGGGTGGGGTCTAAAACCCGACTGGAAAGTATCGAAAGAGTTGTTAATTTGGAGGAAGTTAATAAGCTGTTGGTAAACAACTTTTTCAAGGACTTTGCCTAAAAACGGCAGATTAGAGATTGGTCGGTAATTGTTCAATATTGTGGCATCAAGACTGCTCTTCTTTAGGAGAGGCTTGATAACTGCAGTTTTTCAAAGCTCTTGGGAATGTTCCAGATTGAAGTGACATATAACTATGCAAGCGACTGGTGACAGCAAACTGTTGAGCACAGACTTTAGAAATTTAGTGGGTAACACATCGAGGCAGCATGTAGATGAACTCAGACTGGTGACGATCTCTTGAACAGTTTTGTCAGTTACAGGTGCAAAGTGAGTCAGCTCCAAGTGTCTAGGTGGCTGCAGGGATGTTATTTGCTTTGTGGGATTGATGGCATTTTTAATGGCCTGAACCTTGTCATTAAAGAATACTGCAAACTCATTGCACTTAGATGTGGAAATTAGTTCTAATGGCAGCGGAGCTGGAGGGTTTGTTAATCTGTTTACTGTTGCAAACAGGACACGAGAGTTGTTACTGCAACTTCCAATAATGTCAGAGAAATATCTCTGCTTGTTCTACATAAAAAGTGTGGTTGTACATATGCATCTTTTCTCTGTAAATCTCATAATGAACCTGGAGCTTTGACTTGCGCCATTCCCGCTCGGCCCTCCGGCACTCCCTTTTCTGTGCCCTGACCGCGTCATCATTCCTCCATGGCGCTTTCTGCTTATCTTTAACCATTTTTAACCTTCATCGGGGCAATGGTGTCCAGAACATTCAAAACACTCGACGTCACAGAGTTCAGCAAATCATCAACATTAGAACATAAGGCATTTTCAAAGTGAATCATTTCCATGAACAGTGCACCTGTTCCATCATTTATGTGTCTCCTTCGAACAACTGCAGGACCAGCCGCTGGTTTGGGAATAACAGACAGGTCAAAAAAGAGACACAGAAATGATCAGACAGAGCAACATCCATCCCACGCTGACATTTGATATATTTACTCCTTTTGTGATGAGCAGGTCCAGAGTGTGTCCTCTGTTGTGGGTGGGCTCGCTGACATGCTGAGTCAGACCAAAGGTTTCAAGGACAGAGCAGAGCTCTTTAGCATTTCTATCAAACATATTATCCACATGTACATTAAAATCACCTGTAATGACTAAACCATCAAAGTCTGTGCATATGACTGAAAGTATCTCAGTAAAATCATCAATAAAACTTAGACAGTGCTGAGGAGGTTTGTATATGACTAAGTAGACTATGGAGGGTGTTTGTTTTAATTCCATTTTAAAGGAAATATACTCAAAAGATGAAAATACCCCAAATGACAATCTATGAGTAATTAAGTTATCTCTGAAAAATGCACACACCCCTCCACCCTTTTTGTTTACTCGTGTTTCAGATTCAAATTTGAAGTTGGGTGGATTGATTCCACTAGAATTGCATTACCTGTGTTTTTGTCAAGCCATGTTTCGGTTTAAAAACATAAAGTCAAGATTAAAAGAAGAAATAAAATCATTAATTAAAAATGACTTGTTACATAAAGATCTGACATTGAGCACAGCAAGTTTCAGATTAGTTTCAGTAGGGCTGGATGTTATCTTCTTACAGGGAATGAGAACTAAATTTCTCTGATTGGACAGTCTAACTGTCCTTCTGTTAATCAGTCTACGTGGTGTGACTGCAGATATAGCTCCATCACAGGGCCTCAGCATGATATTATCTTTATCATGACTGAAAGTCCTGGAACAGCAGAGGCCCTGTGTGTCCTAGCTCTTGGTGATAAAAAGCTCTGGGGGAGGGCAGGGAGGGGTGAGCAGGAGGAAGTTTGGGTGAGGGACCAGGTGGGGCCGAGAAGGCCGAGGAGGTGGAGCAGCAGGGGGAGTTTGGGTGAGGAACCAGGTGAAAGACGAGGGGGGATAGGTGGGTACAGGGAAGAGTTCATAACTCTTGACTGCACTATATTGGGAGTGAGGGGAGTGAGGGGAGTCATCTTAATTCCTGATCTGATGAGGCTTTCTAGATGGTTGGGAAGGGCCATGGGTGAAGGTGGGGAGGAAAAGGAGAGTGAGGAGTCCCTAGAGGGAGTAGATGTAGCAAAGGGGACCCAGGGCTGGTCTGTGGGCAGAGGAGGTGATGTGGGTGCTGCTGGGACTGAAACCTCTGTTGGGGCTGTCACAGACAGGTTCAAGGCCTGTGACGAGGGGCCTGGGGGAAGTGACGCTGGAGATGGATCTTTCACTTGGGAGGGTGGTGCTGCTGCTGACTTGTTCTCTAGGGGAGGTGGTGGTGCTGCTGAATCCCTCGCTGGGGGAGATGGTCGTGGAGCTGGTGATGACTCCTTCGCTGGGGGAGGTGGTTGTGCTGCTGGTGGTGCCTCCTTCACTGGGGGAGGAGGTTGGGTAGTAGTGGTGGTGGTGCTGCTGGTAGTACTGACACATTGGCTTTGTCTCTGGCTGGCGCAGCAGGAATGCTTCTCTCATTCCTCTTTTTCTCTCACTGGCCCAGGACCCTGTCCAGGCCGGTGCCTCAGAGCGTGGAGGAGGTTATCCGTCAGCACTCTCACTCCACCTCTGCTCAGGTGTGGGCCATTTCCCTTGAACAGGTCCTCTCGTTTCCAGAACAGATCAAAGTTCTCAATGTAGTGCAGTCCTCTGATCGCACACGTGTTGAACAGCCATGTGTTCAGCTGAAGCAGCCTTGTGAATTTGTTCATCTTCCTTCTGTCTATGCTAGGAAGAGGTCCACTGATGAATGTCTTAACCTCCACTTTATCAAGCTCCTCAAATAATTCAATGAAATTCTTTTTCAAGATTTCAGTCTGATTCATTCCGGTGTCAACTGCACCCACGTGCACAATCAGCTGTTTTTAATTCCTCGGTGTGTTGACAAAACTTTTGGGAGGAGTTTTGTAATCTCAGAGACAGTGTGACTGGGATATGAGCATGTTTGGATTCCACTGTGAGTCACATTTCTGATAGCACCATCTCCTAGCAGCAGCGTATCTCTGACCTTGACGTTTGGCACAGATCGCATGCCTGCCAGCACTCTTTTGCCAACTTCATTGCTCTTGTTTTGTGACAAAAATCCATTTTCTGTTTGTATGTTAACATCAACATCAGTCTGTGACAGTGGCAGAAATCTGTTTGTAAGCTGTATTTTAGGTGATGTAACTATATTAGCTTTGTCTTTTATCACTTGTTGCGTTGGCTTAGCATTCTTGTCTTTACAAAGTTTTGGAAAAGACACCGTATCACTCAGGTTTAAGTTGAAAGTAGCAGTTTTTTCACCCTCTTCTCTGAAAGTAACGGTGGGCTGCTTACCACTGGAAGTCATAGGGAGCGTCCGGTGAAGTCCTTTTTCAGATTCTAAAATAAATATCCGTGCTTGTAGCTCATTAAATTTGTTGTTGATAGTTCCAACAGCGTTCGCAGAAAGAATTCCTTTGGTTTCTTCCCCCCAAACATGTCGCTGGCTCGTCAAAAATTTTGTTAAAAAATGTAAAAAAAATGGTTTAAAAGTCTTGGTTTACTTAAAAGAAGATCATAGCTAAACAAATCTCCCAGCACTGGAAGAGGTAAAATGATTAAAAAACAAAGTAAAGAAGGAAGCAGCAGGAGCAAGCAAGATTTGCGTCTGCACTCTTCAGAAGCAGGAAGCATAACAATAAAACTTCAGAGGAAAACGAGAAGAAACGAGGAGAACCTGGAGAAACATCTGAACAGTTTGAAGAGCAGCTGGTTTAAAGCTTCACTGTGGAACATGGACAAACATCTGAACTTCTTGTGTTTCACTCATGTCGACTTACAGACTGTTGAGGATCCTTAAATATCCAGACGATTTAAACTTCTCTAATACTTTTTGTTCTTTCAGGTTGGAGCCTCTGCCCGTCGTCTTTTTCCCATCAGCCCTTGCTCCTCCTCCTCTGGTTCCATCATAGATTCTCTGGGCAGTAAAGTTCTGGCTCTGCCTCTGTTCGTCTCCTCGTCTCTGTCGGAGCGAAAGGGGGCCCTCCAGGGGGGCTCAGGGGGGGCCCACACCAGACCCACACTCATCATGGACAACGAGTCGCAGTACTCGGGGTACTCCTACAGGTCCTCCCACTCCAGGAGCTCTCGCAAACACAGGTGAGACCGAGGGGGACGTGTACTTTGAACTCTCAGTGATGTTTAATCTGTCAACTCTCAATATTATAGATTTAAGTATCTGCCGATTAGGGACGATATTAAAATTTAGGCTCACGATAATTTTGACCAAAATCATCTCAATTAACGATATTATCACGATAATTATTAAACCAAAGTTTACAGTTTTAAAAAAAGTCACTAAAACAATTATCAGACACAGAGTCTGAGCGTCACATTTAATGTTTCTGCTGCAGGTGAAATTAACGATGAAAGAATAATAAATGTGTCAGTTATATAAGTCTAGATTATAAAAAACACATGAACCAACCTGAGAAAGACCCAGAAAAAGGATCTGATCAAAGATATATTCAGTGATAAAACAGACATGTCAAACTCAGGCCCCGGGTCAAATCTGACCCCCGATACATTTATATTTGGCCTGTGAGACCAAATTAAATCTGTGTCCGAGCTGCACACGGCTCACACCAGTGTAGCACATGCACCACTAATACTACAAATCCCAGAATGCTTTGCAAATGTGTTAGCGCTGACCCCCAACACTTCTGTTAGCATCTGCTACAACCTCACTCACATTTAATCCACCTCTTCTGAAAAACATGCAGATGTTATGTAATTTTTCAATATATTTTTAGTTACTACAGTCAGTAGTTTATTTGTCACGCTAACACAGTAGCTAACACAGTAGCTAACACAGTAGCTAACACAGACGCTAACACAGACGCTAACACAGACGCTAACACAGACGCTAACACAGAAGCTAACACAGAAGCTAACACAGAAGCTAATGAGTTTCATTGCTATGACAGAGCCCCCTTGTGGGCTAATTCAGTATTTTTAGATTTTTTTGTATGACAGATGTGAGCTGTGTCAGTTTTATTTCTTCTTTTTTCTGTGACAGGGATCGCAGGGACCGACATCGCTCCAAAAGTCGAGATGGAAGCAGCCGCGGAGACAAATCTGTGACGATCCACACCCCGGGAGACAAGTCCATGATCCACTCCCCGGGAGACCCTCTGCTGGACGAGTCGGCCCGAGACGAGAGGGTCAGTTTACACACGACATCAACCTCTAATCACGCCCGGGCCTGTCAAAAGAATCAAAATCAGATACTCGTTTGAGCAGGAATCGATACTAAACAAGTCCCTCAGTCTCAGGGAGGTTCATCTTTATTCTCTCACATTTGAGACGCCTTTTATAAAAGTCGTCCTGGAGTTTACCTCTTTATATTTTGTTGTGATCTTTATGAACCTCTGTGTCCAGCCTCGACACTTCGAGCCTCAGAAACGTCACTTAAAGCTCGATATTTATGTGTCGAGCCAAAGACAAAGAGCGAGCCCCAAAGGAATGAAGATGTTTAGTGTTCAGAGAGTGAGCTCAACACCGCTTTAGAGACGCAAGAGACGAGACAGAGACGAGACAGAGACGGAGACAGAGACGTCTCACAGCTTCAGCTCCACATGAAGCGACGTCGGGGACAGAAGGACCTGATGTGTCTGTTATTAATGTTCATATGTTGATTTACAGACACAGACGTGAAATAAAAACCCCAGGATCATGTAGAGGGTTAATACGAACATTTAAGACCAACATGAGTCTGACAGCAGCAGGGACAGAGAGAAGGGACAGAGTTAAAAAAAATAAAAAAAAAAAATTAATAAGTAAACTCAAACAAAAAAATAAACTCCAAATAACTAAAAAATAAAAATAACTCAAAATAACAAAAAAAACCAAAAAAACCTTAAAAAAAAAATAACTTAAAAAAAAACCCCTCAAAATTACAAAAAAAAGATTAAAAAAAAAAAAAATAAAAAACCCTCTTCTGAACAGTTTGTGTCATTTAAAACTTCATCAGAATAAAAATAAGAGCTCATGTTAAAATAAAGAAAGTACCAGTAATATTATTTTGTATTTGAAAATAACATTGTTATGAAAAAATGACCTTTTTTTTATCGTGCATCAGAATCAGGATCAAGTTTATTCCTTCGTGTTAAAGTCGAGTTTCAGATGTTTGTTTCGTGTCGACTTTAGTTTCCTCCAGCTGTGAAAACGCCTTTGAAACATGATCTTTATAAATATAAATGTTTATAAAGGGCAGGATCTCCAAAGATATGAGGATTTATCAGACACGACGTCGACATTCCACAAACGGTGGTTCAGTCGTCTTTTATCGTTCAGTCGATCTACATTTATTTATCTGTTCGTCTCTAAAATGTACAAACTAACGTCCCGTGTTCTGTCGGGTCGTGTCTTTCTTGTCGTAGGACGATAACTGGGGAGAAACCACCACCGTCGTCACGGGAACCTCTGAGCACAGCATCTCCAACGAGGATCTGACTCGAGTTTCCAAAGATCTGGAGGAGACCACGCCCCTGCAGTGCCAGCGCTTCCTGTTTCCCGTTTTGGCCGGGTTCCTGAGCTTCTTCGCCTTCCTCACTCCTCTGTCGTTCCTCATCCTCCCTCAGGTTCTGTGGCGGGACAGTTTAGAGCCCTGCGGAACCCCGTGTGAGGGTCTGTACGTCTCTCTGGCGTTCAAACTCCTCGTCCTCCTCATTTCGTCCTGGGCGCTGTTCTTTCGGCCTCATCGTGCCACGTTCCCGAGGTTTTTTGTTTTCCGGTGCCTCCTCATGGCGCTGGTGTTTCTGTTCGTGGCGTCGTACTGGTTGTTCTACGGCGTGCGAGTCCTGGAGCCGAGAGAGCGGGACTACAGAGGCATCGTGGAGTACGCCGCCTCGCTCGTCGACGCGCTCCTCTTCATCAAGTATCTGGCCCTGGTTCTGCTGGAGATCAGGCACCTGCAGCCGGCGTTCTGCGTCAAAGTGGTGAGGAGCAGCGACGGAGCGAGCAGGTGCTACAACGTGGGACATCTCAGGTGAGTCACGAGGAGCCGCACTTTCTGAAGTATTGAATCTGCAG
The DNA here is from genome assembly GCA_019594935.1 of Periophthalmus modestus. Lineage (NCBI taxonomy): Eukaryota > Metazoa > Chordata > Actinopteri > Gobiiformes > Gobiidae > Periophthalmus > Periophthalmus modestus. Next base: position 616,924 of record JAIEZT010000026.1, read on the forward strand.
AACGGCTCCTCGCTGTTTAAGGCTGTTACCACGAGACAAACTCAGTGTGAAAAGCCTGATCTGTATAAATGTCTTAAATAAAGAATATAGAGAACAGAATGTTAAAGAATATTTTGAGCATATTTTGAGGATATTTTGAACATATTTTGAGGATATTTTGTGCATATTTAGAGAATATTTTGAACATATTTTGAGGATATTTTGGACATATTTTGAGTATATTTTGAGGATATTTTGGGCATATTTTGAGTATATTTTGAGGATATTTTGGACATATTTTGAGTATATTTTGAGGATATTTTGGGCATATTTTGAGGATATTTTGTGCATATTTAGAGAATATTTTGGACATATTTTGAGGATATTTTGGACATATTTTGACTATATTTTGAACATATTTTGAGGATATTTTGAACATATTTTGAGGATATTTTGTGCATATTTAGAGAATATTTTGAACATATTTTGAGGATATTTTGGACATATTTTGAGTATATTTTGAGGATATTTTGGGCATATTTTGAGTATATTTTGAGGATATTTTGGACATATTTTGAGTATATTTTGAGGATATTTTGGGCATATTTTGAGGATATTTTGTGCATATTTAGAGAATATTTTGGACATATTTTGAGGATATTTTGGACATATTTTGACTATATTTTGAACATATTTTGAGGATATTTTGGGCATATTTTGAGGATATTTTGGGCATATTTTGACTATATTTTGAACATATTTTGAGGATATTTTGAACATATTTTGAGGATATTTTGGACATATTTTGGGCATATTTTGAGGATATTTTGGGCATATTTTGAGGATATTTTGGGCATATTTTGAACATATTTTGAGGATATTTTGGGCATATTTTGGGCATATTTTGAGGATATTTTGGGCATATTTAGAGAATATTTTGGACATATTTTGAGGATATTTTGGGCATATTTTGAGGATATTTTGAACATATTTTGAGGATATTTTGAACATATTGTTTTCATATTTTGAGTATAATTTGAGTATATGTGTACTTGAGTTTATTTTAAGAATATTTTGAGGATATTTTTGACATTTTTTGAGCATAATTTGAAGATATATTGAGTGCATTTCTGAGGATATTTTGATCTTATTTTGAGGATATTTTTGAGAATTTGAGCATATTTTGAGGATATATTTAAACATATGAGTATATTTGAATATATTTTGAGTATTTCAGTACATTTTGAACAGGTTTGAGCATTTTTGAGCATATTTGAGTATAATTTGAACATATTTGAACATATGAGTATATTTAAGTATATTTTGAGTATTTGAGCATATTTTGAGCAGTTAATGGAAGTAATTACTGGGCAGCAGCCGACGATCATCTTAGTGATGGACTGGCCAAAGTATGATTTGTTTTTGTACATTGAGATTTTTAAAATACATTTTTAATGAAGAAACAGGTTGAAATATGGCACCTGAAGGAGAGAGACTGATGAAAATTAGATTTTAGTGTTTTTATTCTAAATATTTCTCTGCTCGTCCTGTGCCTCAGTATCCAGAGAGCCGCCGTCTGGATCCTGGATCGATACTACAGCGACTTCCCCGTCTATAACCCCGCCTCCATCAACCTCCCCAAGTCCATCCTGAGCAAGAAGATGAGCGGCTTCAAGGTTTACTCCATCGACGGTAACGGCTCTGCTCACACACATTTATTATTCTGTGTCCTGATTCTTCTTCTGATTCTTCTGATTCTTCTTCTGATTCTTCTGATTCTTTTTCTGATTCTTCTGATTCTTCTTCTGATTCTTCTAATTCTTCTTCTGATTCTTCTTCTGATTCTTCTAATTCTTCTTCTGATTCTTCTGATTCTTCTTCTGATTCTTCTTCTGATTCTTCTTCTGATTCTTCTGATTCTTCTGATTCTTGTTCTTCTACAGAAAACCCCACAAACAACTCGAGCGGTCAGTCCAGAGCCATGATCGCTGCAGCCGCTCGGAGACGAGACAATTCACACAACGAGTTTTATTATGAAGAGGCGGAGATGGAGAGGAGGGTTCGCAAACGCAAGGCCAGGTCAGACACCAGGATTTAGGTTTTATATATATATATATATATATATGTTCTGAATGTGCTCAGGTTCTTTCTGATGCACCAAAACCAACACTGGGATCGAATATCGGCTTCCAAATATCAGTTCAGTCGATGTCGAGGTTTGACTGATGTAATGAGACGTTTCACTGGTCGGACTCGGTCCCGTCTCACAATGTTTAAACTTTTATTTGTACAAAGTTGTTCTGTGGTTTCCTGAGACAAACAGTATTTCAGTTTTTACGAAAATAAAATCTACACACTGGTATCGGCAAATACTCAAATCCATAGTATCGGAATCAGTATCAGAACAGAGAAGCCGGATCGGTTCCTATTGTTTCACTAGTTTTTGGTTCAATATGAATTTTCTTTTTCTTCTGTTTAGTCCAGTCACATCACGACTGAAAAAACTGTCGACACATCAGTGAAAATTCAGATTTTAATATTAGCACTTTGAATCTTACTCATAAAATGGAAAATGTGAGTATGGAGTGTTATTTATTTATGCAAAAAGAGCTGACTAAAAGGGAAAAAATAGGAGATAAACTTTAAAATAAGTTCTAAAATGATCCACAAAGTCATTTGACATTTACACATCTGGACAGAGTCTGTGCGACAGACGTTTCTGTTGGATGTGAACATGCTCAAAAATATATCACCGTGTTCATTTGTGTTTTTATGTTTTTAATGGACCTGTGCAGGAGTTTGTTTGTGTTATTTGTGTTTGTGTTGTTGTGTCAGACTCTGGTTTTAGTCTCATTAGATTCACAGATACATCATAAAGTGAAATGAAGTCAAAGTTTCCCGATCTCTAAACCTCGTCTAACCCTCGTCTAAACCTCGTCTGTCGTCTCGTCCTTTCTCTTTCTCCTGCAGGCTGGTCGTGGCCGTGGAGGAGGCGTTCACTCACATCCGGAGGCTCCAGGAGGGGGAGGCCTCTTCGTCTCCCAAACACCCCAGAGAGGTGATGGATCCTCGGGAGGCGGCTCAGGCCATCTTCGCCCCGATGGCCCGGGCCATGCAGAAGTACCTGAGGACCACCAAACAGCAGGCGTTCCACAGCATGGAGAGCATCCTCACCCACCTGCAGTTCTGCATCACGCACAACATGACGCCCAAGGTAACGCTCAGGGGGACGGGGTCAGGGCCACGGCGTCAGGGCCACGGCGTCAGGGCCACGGCGTCTGGGTGGGGGGGAGTACCACAGATACAGCCTGGAACAACAATAAAACAGAAAACAGAGAGTTCTGTACTGCACTTTCACCTCAGTCTCACGTCATTTCAGCTCGACTCCAAAAGGGGGCGCTAAACATCCACTTAAACTGGAGAAAACAGACTGAAAGTGTCATGTCCCTGTAGCAGTTCCAGCTCAGTCCTCTGTGTGGCGCTAAACTCACACAAACATGGAGACTTAAAGTTACAGTACGGAACTTTCTGGAGGTGATTCTGGGAAAGTTCAAACCTTCAGAACATCGTCCATTTAGATTTAGTTTCATGTTTCTGTGTCTGAGAGAGTCGAGTGAGAACAGACTCAGAACAAAACACACAAACCCGTCACATAAAAACGAGCTGATTATAAAAGTTCATCACTTTATGAAACTGCTGCAGTGGAAAAAGTTTCTCACGTCTTTCAGATCGATGCAATTTTTAGAAGCAAAATGACCAAATGTTTTTGTTCCATTTCACTTTTAGTGCAGCAGATTTTAGAAGCAGAAAATCATGAGACGTTGGATTAAAAGTTGAACAAACACGAGACACGTCGAGTCTGTCGGCGTCACATTTATTCAGTTTTTTCTTCGGACAAACGGAGATGGTCAGTTTATTTCTCAGAGTGAAGAGAGACAGGACCAGGTCAAATCTGTCATGAAACGAAAGTCTGAGGGAAAGAAACATCAGAATCATTATTATAGAAAAGAAACATTTCCACAGAAAAGAGCAGGTCAGAGAATTAGTGTCGTTACTAAAGCTCAAAATTCACAACATTTTGATTTAATGATTCTTCTTCTTGTTCCTTTTGTTGCTGTTATTCTTCTTCTTCATCTATAATTCTTGCAGTTTATAGTTTCAGGTACAAAGCTCCTGTTTGACTTTATATAATTATACATTTGTACTTTTGTATCTTGCTCCAAACGTGACCACAGATATTTTTGGGATTGTGCATAAAAAGTTCCACACTGTGTTTTTAAAACACTGGGTTTTCATTTTATTTATTTATTTAAAAGGGACAACGCACATTAATAAACACCAAGTTTGCTGCACAGATCATTTTCACAGTCCCTCGACGTCTGAAACGGGACAAGACACAAACGACACAAACGACACAAACTCCAGAGGATTCACCCTCAAACGTCTGAAGTGTTTGTAAAATGTGTCTAAAGTGCTTCAGTCATTTTAAAGTGCTGTAGTTTTCTAATAAATAAATAAATGTTCCTCTTCTCTGGTTTCCGTCAGGCGTTCCTCGAGCGCTACCTGACGCCGGGCCCCACGCTGCAGTACCAGCAGCAGAGCGACAGGGGGCGTCAGTGGGCTCTGGTGAGCGAGGAGCCCGTCACGTCGGCCCTGAGGCGGGGTCTCGTCTTCGCTTTACGGCGCCTGGACTTTTCTCTGGTCGTTACGGTGACGCCCCTCCCCTTCCTGCGCCTGGGGGAGGAGTTTATCGACCCCAAATCGCACAAGTTCGTGATGAGACTCCAGTCGGAGACGTCGGTTTAACGGCGGAGGAGAAGAAGAAGAAGAAGAAGAAGAAGAAGAAGAAGAAGAAGAAGTGAGCCACAGTCACACACTGCAGCACAAAGAGCTTCTGGTCAAAATGTTCCACTCTCAATATTTATCTCGGAAATAGTTTTATAAATAAAAACTCGACACTTCAGCTCATTTTCAGATGTTTGTGTTTTACTTTGTGCGACGCTCGTCTCCAACAAAAGACTCAAAATGAAACATCGAGTGTCACTTTTGGCCTGAAAACACAAAGTTTGTGGAGTTAAAATTCATCGAGAAACAAGAAAATCTCCTGGACTGAGACTCAAACGGATCCAGTGAGTTTTTTCTCCTGTTTTTTTCTTTGATTTTTCAAAAACAGAAGTTCAGACGTGGACGACTTTGGACGATAAATAATCACAAAAGTCGATTTCAAACTGGAGGCAGATTTTAAATGTTTAATTTCACTGTTTTGTAAAAGTTAAAATCGTCTAAACTGCAGCTGGACGAGTCAGAACAGAGTAAAGTTAAAGCTTCACTGTGTAACTTTTCTGGTGGGGGTGTGGTGCTCGTTTCCATAGAGATGTTGTTGTATTGGAATGTTCCACAGTGTGGCATTAAACTGATGTATTTTCCACGTTCACGTTGTCACATTTGTATTTTTCACCTCTCCACAGACCTGAGCTGTACTGTGACCTCCTCATGGAGATGGACAGATTTAATGCCATACTGTGGAAAATTCTCAGTAAATCAATAGCATCTCCATGGAGACAGGCAGATCCTCCACCAGAAAAGTTACACAGAGCAACTTTAAAGTCACAGTATGTAACTTTTTAGCCAAAAAATCAGAATAAATGAAAAGCGAGTTTGTTTTTTTATACTAAAAACTCACGTCTTCGCTCTGAACTCGCACCTCCACAGACCTGACTCCTGTGGCCTCCTGCTGCTCGTTTCCATGGAAGTGTGACTCCTTTGGCTGCAATGTTCCACAGTCCGGCATAAAATGTATCTGTCTCCGTGGAGAATGTCCCACAGTACAGCTTTAACTTTCTCTCTCTGTGGAATCGTGCAGAATGTCCCGAACTGTAGCTTTAACTATGATGAAACACTGTGGTTCAAAATGGAGCCAGACAAAGTCATGTTTCGACAGAGGAAATGTTTGTGTAACCACTGTCTGCTCTGTCTGCTCTGTCTGTCTGCTCTGTGTCTGCTCTGTTTCTCTGTCTGCTCTGTCTGCTCTTTTATTCTTTCACTTCACACTTGTTGATGGTAAGATACTGTTGTAGCCACAGCTGCCCTGGGGCAGACTGACAGAAGCGAAGCTGCCAGTCTGCGCCATCGGCCCCTCCGACCACCACCGATCATACACACTCACACACACACACACACACACACACACACACACTCACACACACACACACACACACACACACACACACACACACACACACACACACACACACACACACACACACACACACACACACACACACACACACACACTCACACTCACACATCACTTTCACACTGGGAGATGTGGGTGAAGTGTCTTGCCTCAGGACACAACGACAGAACTTGTTCTGAGTGGGACTCGATCCTCAGACCTTCAGGTTGGGACCAAAGCTCTAACCACTGAGCCTCTGTCGCCCCCTGGAGCCGAGCAGGATCCTCCTCCAGAAAATGTGCTGGTCTCCATGGAGATATTATTCACATGTTCCACAGTGGTTTTATCTGTCTCCATGGAGACGCTGGTGACATCATCAGGCCAAGTTATGAGCCACAGCTGAACTTTGATTTTATCGAGGTTTGAGCTGCAGAATCTGAAATACTTTAGTGTGGAACATTCTGTGAAGAGGAAAGACATCTCCTACGGGCAGGTGGGCCTCAGGGTGGGCCTCACAGTGGGGTGGACCTCACAGTGGACCTCACAGTGGGGTGGACCTCACAGTGGACCTCACAGTGGGCCTCACAGTGGGCCACACAGTGGGGTGGACCTCACAGTGGACCTCAGGGTGGGCCTCACAGTGGGCCTCACAGTGGACCGGCCTCAGAGTGGGGTGGGCCTCACGGTGGACCTCACAGTGGACCTCACAGTGGGCCTCACAGTGGACCTCACAGTGGGGTGGACCTCACAGTGGACCTCACAGTGGGGTGGACCTCACAGTGGACCTCAGGGTGGGCCTCACAGTGGACCGGCCTCAGAGTGGGGTGGGCCTCACAGTGGGGTGGCCCTCAGACGCTGGCGTTGTCCGGTTTGGGCCTGAGTCGTTCCTGCTCCTCAAACGTCTCGTGTGTTTGGACTTTTCTCTCGTTTTGTGAAACTCTCTGAATGTTTTTGATGAAATGTTTTGTACAAATGTATTTTTCAGAACTTCTGCTCGTTTGTAGCAGCTTTAGCCTGTAGCTTTAGGAGTTTGGATAATTAAACTTATTTATGAAACTTTTGTCTTTCCTCGACTTTTTCTGTTCGTCCAGAGATGGAGGAGTATCCACAAACTACTCGAGTAAGAGTAATGTTACTTCAAAAATAATATTACTCAAGTAGAAGTACAAAGTAGTGGTACAAGAAATGACTCAAGTAAAAGTAAAAGTGTTTTTGGGAAAAGTACGACTCAAGTAAGAGAAACTTAAAGAGTCGGGACAAAACGTTGGATTTTAAAATTAAAGACAAAACATGAAATAAATCACAAAAATGATCCAAACTAAATCAAACTAAATGAAACTGAAGAAACACAAATGTTCAGATCATTTCATTTTGTTCATAAAGCTCCAGACACTTTAGACTCACAGAGAGAAGAGGAACAGCACTTTTACTCCAGCAACACGACTGGTACTGCAGGACAAGTATTACTGCAGTAGGAGTAAAAGTATACTGATGAAAAGTCCCTTGATGTCAACCTGTCCTGTCCTGTTCTGTTCTCCTCTGTTGCTGATGTGTCTCGTAGCTGTGGTCGTGACGTCTGTGGTGTTTGTCGCCCAAACCCGGTGGAGGACACCAGAAGTAAGAGACACCATCAGACTGAAGAAAGAGTCTTATTGAGCCTCATTGGCTCCTGAGTCTCCTGAGGCAGCAGACGAATCCCGACAGGTCCAGTGAGCCGCAGGTCGTGTGGTCGGAGAGGCAAAACCTTGGGGTTGGGAGGAGTTCGGGGTCATGGAGGAGGAGGACTATCGGACGGCCTCAAAGAGATTCTGGTAAACCAACCCGAGGTCCTCAAGTCTCTGGATGTTGTGGGTCACGTCTCTGTAACATCGTGTGGAGGTCGGGGACAGAACCTCTGGACTGTCAGACTTCAGCCGGAGGGGGTCCGGTTCAGGGGCCGGAGGGGTCCGGTTCAGGGGCCGGAGGGGGTCTGGTTCAGGGGCCGGAGGGGGTCTGGTCATGGTTCTCGACTGAAAAAGGTGGTGCCGTGTCCGGGTGGAGAGTCTCTGCCTGTAGTTTTACCGTTTGTCCTGGTGGTGGATTGTTGTGTTGTTGAGTTTTGTGTCACTTCCTCGTCTGTGGAAGTCGCTGTATAAATAAACTAAAATGTGAAGTTTGAACAGAACAGTGTGAAATAAACATTTGTGAAGTGACCGAGACGAGAAACATGAGGCACAGAACAGCAGCCACACTCCATCAGTCTGCCCCACGGCATTTATATGAGGAACTTTTAAGGAGATTGTACTTTTCAGAGTACTTTTCTAGTAGTATACTTTTTCTCCTACTGCAGTAATACTTGTACTGCAGTACCAGTCGTGCTCCTGGAGTAAAAGTGCTGTTCCTCTTCTCTCTGTGAGTCTAAAGTGTCTGGAGCTTTATGAACAAAATGAAATGATCTGAACATTTGTGTTTCTTCAGTTTCATTTAGTTTGGATCATTTTTGTGGCTCTAAAAATTCTACATTTCAGAAAATCAGATGTTTTGTCCCGACAGTTTTTAGTTTTTGCTGCTCTGCACCTCGACTTCTGACACAGACAAGTGTGATGACAGTTTTAAGAAGCTGCTGAAGTTAAACGAATCAGAAAACCAAACGTGTCTGTGTCTGTTTGGTGCCACATATTCATCGTGTTTGTTTTTTTGGTGCCTCATATTCATCGTGTTTGTTTGTGTTTCATATTCATCGTGTTTGGTGTTTCATATTCATCGTGTTTCTTGGTGCCACATATTCATCGTGTTTGTTTGTTTAGTGCCTCATATTCATCGTGTTTGTTGGTGCCTCATATTCATCGTGTTTCTGGGCAGCGTCAGAGCCGGTCGGCGCTCACATATTTAGAGGAAGTTCTCTTCGGACAGAGAGCCGCCACTTCCTGTTTCCTCAGACGACTTCAGCCTTGAAACTGTCGACATCCATCTGCTGCCTCTGCCCGGACTCGAGGTAAACGGACTTTATGTTTATTCTGAGTTTGAACAAACAGGGACAGTACAATAACAGTAACTGTACAGGGACATTTTACTGTTTCCATGGCAATGCTGTTTCTTTGCCTAGAATGTCCCACAGTGTGGCTTTAAACTTACAGGTCAACACAAACTCCTGTAATTGAACAAATGCACAAAAGATAAATTTAATGCCACTGCGGAACATTCCAGGCACAAAAACATCAAGATACAAGTTACAGCAGGTTAACCCATCGTCCGCTGTAAAAGTTACACAGTGCAGCTTTAAAGGAAGTTACAGATGAACTGGACAAAAGTGAGATTAATACAAAGTGAGAACGAAATCATCACTAAAATATTGAAAAAGAAAATCTGTGAATAAATGAGGATTTATTTGTATTATTTTTTATTATTTTTATTTTTATTATTAGTATTATTATTATTATTATTATTATTACTATTATTATTATTATTATTATCATTGTATTTATTATTGTTGAAGTGGCTCTGTTTTTGTCTAAACACATGACTCTTTCTTAAAGCTGCCCTGTGTACTTTTTCTGGAGGAGACCATCAGCTTGTCTCCATGGCGATGTTAATACTGTGAATGTTCCACTGTATGGCATTAAAACATGTGTCTCGTGTAACTGACGTGTAACTTTATCGGGTCGTGTCTCTTGTCTCCAGAAAAGTGTTTTAAGTGTTTTAAGTGTCAGGATGTACCACAGAGACGATCAGTCAAACTCCGGCCCACGGGCCACACACGGCCCTGTGGGTTTATTAATCCGGCCGAATGTGACCAAATTATATTAAAATAGGTAAGAGTAAACTTTGTTCAAAGTTTTTCTGCTGTTTATTTAACTGAAATTTAATAAATAAAATATTAATTTAATTCCTGCATTTGGAAAACAGTTTGTACAATGAGTCTTTCAAATTCAGGCTTTACTACATGTCACAGGTCAAATCTCTGATGTCATATAAACATATATATATCCTGGCCCCGCCCCTCACTGTGGCCCCGCCCCCTGTCACATTTAGAACCACTGTGGCCCGAGGGCCAGAGTTTGACCAGCCCAGGACTAAACCAGGACTAAACCAGAACTAGACCAGGACTAGATCAGAACCAAACCAGGACCAAACCAGGACTAAACCAGGACTAAACCAGGACTAGACCAGGACTAGACCAGGGCCAAACCAGGACCAAACCAGGACTAAACCAGGACTAAACCAGGACTAGACCAGGACTAAACCAGGACTAAACCAGGACTAGACCAGGACTAGACCAGGGCCAAACCAGGACCAAACCAGGACTAAACCAGGACTAAACCAGGACTAGACCAGAACCAAACCAGGACCAAACCAGGACTAAACCAGGACTAAACCAGGACTAGACCAGGACTAGACCAGGGCCAAACCAGGACCAAACCAGGACTAAACCAGGACTAAACCAGGACTAGACCAGGACCAAACCAGGACTAAACCAGGACTAGACCAGGACTAGACCAGGACCAAACCAGGACCAAACCAGGACTAAACCAGGACTAAACCAGGACCAGACCAGGGCCAAACCAGGACCAAACCAGGACTAAACCAGGACTAAACCAGGACTAGACCAGGACTAGACCAGGGCCAAACCAGGACCAAAACCAGGACTAAACCAGGACTAAACCAGGACTAGACCAGGACCAAACCAGGACTAAACCAGGACTAGACCAGGACTAGACCAGGACCAAACCAGGACCAAACCAGGACTAAACCAGGACCAGACCAGGGCCAAACCAGGACCAAACCAGGACTAAACCAGGACTAGACCAGGACCAAACCAGGACTAAACCAGGACCAGACCAGGACCAAACCAGTACCAAACCAGGACTAAACCAGGACTAGACCAGGACCAAACCAGGTCTAAACTTGGACAAATGTGTAACTTTGATTCTTTGTCTCAGATGCTCGTCGACATGAATTACTGTTACATTCTGGACGGGATCCTGCTGCTGTACGGACTCGTCCTCACGGTGCTGTACTGCAGACTCAGGGTGAGACACTGAAACTCAGGCACACAGACACTAAAAACACACGATTTCAAAGTAAAAACACATGATTTCAGAGTAAAAACACAAGATTTCAGAGGAAAAACACATGATTTCAGAGTAAAATCACACGATTTCAGAGGAAAAACACATGATTTCAGAGTACAAACACATGATTTCAGAGTAAAAACACACGATTTTAGAGTAAAAACACACGATTTCAGAGGATAACTGATATTTAGAAATACAGTGGATTTTAAAATAACTTTAAATGTGGAACATTTTTGCATCATTTTTAGTGTCAAACCATCAAAGAAATCAGATCATGATCACCTAACACCTACCCCCTAAACCCTAAAACCTAACCCTAACCCCTAACTCCTAACCCCTAAACCCTAATCTCTAACTCCTAACTCCTAACCCTAAACCCCAACCCCTGACACCTAACTCCTAACCCCTAACTCCTAACCCCTATCCCCTAACCCCTAACGCCTAATCTCTAACTCCTAACACCTAACACCTAACACCTAACCCCTAACCCCTAACTCCTAACTCCTAACCCCTAAACCCTAACACCTAACACCTAACACCTAACCCCTAACTCCTAACCCCTAACACCTAACCCCTAACTCCTAACCCTCCCGATCGTCTGTCACTTTTTGCTTTTTGATTTTTTCCAAACTGTTTTTCAGATCTGTCTCAAAATGAGGAGCTTGTTCTGTTTTTCTGATTAAAAATTTAAACCAAAACATGAGCAACTTTAATTTAATTAATTTGAAATAGTGACTAAATGAACATGTGAGCATGTCACACAGTCCTGTTCACACAGACTGTTCACACAGTCCTGTTCACACAGACTGTTCACACAGTCCTGCTCACACAGACTGTTCACACAGTCCTGTTCACACAGTCCTGTTCACACAGACTGTTCACACAGTCCTGTTCACACAGACTGTTCACACAGTCCTGTTCACACAGTCCTGCTCACACAGTCCTGCTCACACAGACTGTTCACACAGTCCTGTTCACACAGTCCTGTTCACACAGACTGTTCACACAGTCCTGTTCACACAGACTGTTCACACAGTCCTGCTCACACAGACTGTTCACACAGTCCTGTTCACACAGTCCTGTTCACACAGACTGTTCACACAGTCCTGTTCACACAGTCCTGCTCACACAGACTGTTCACACAGTCCTGTTCACACAGACTGTTCACACAGTCCTGTTCACACAGTCCTGTTCACACAGTCCTGTTCACACAGACTGTTCACACAGTCCTGTTCACACAGTCCTGTTCACACAGACTGTTCACACAGTCCTGCTCACACAGACTGTTCACACAGTCCTGTTCACACAGTCCTGTTCACACAGACTGTTCACACAGTCCTGTTCACACAGTCCTGCTCACACAGACTGTTCACACAGACTGTTCACACAGACTGTTCACACAGTCCTGTTCACACAGTCCTGCTCACACAGTCCTGCTCACACAGACTGTTCACACAGTCCTGCTCACACAGTCCTGCTCACACAGACTGTTCACACAGTCCTGTTCACACAGTCCTGTTCACACAGACTGTTCACACAGACTGTTCACACAGTCCTGCTCACACAGACTGTTCACACAGTCCTGCTCACACAGTCCTGCTCACACAGACTGTTCACACAGTCCTGTTCACACAGTCCTGTTCACACAGACTGTTCACACAGTCCTGCTCACACAGTCCTGCTCACACAGACTGTTCACACAGTCCTGTTCACACAGACTGTTCACACAGACTGTTCACACAGTCCTGCTCACAAAGACTGTTCACACAGTCCTGTTCACACAGACTGTTCACACAGACTGTTCACACAGTCCTGCTCACACAGACTGTTCACACAGTCCTGTTCACACAGACTGTTCACACAGACTGTTCACACAGTCCTGCTCACACAGACTGTTCACACAGTCCTGTTCACACAGACTGTTCACACAGACTGTTCACACAGTCCTGCTCACACAGTCCTGTTCACACAGACTGTTCACACAGACTGTTCACACAGTCCTGCTCACACAGTCCTGTTCACACAGACTGTTCACACAGACTGTTCACACAGTCCTGCTCACACAGTCCTGTTCACA
>JAIEZT010000026.1:635208-679331 GCA_019594935.1 Periophthalmus modestus
GAACTTCTGTTTTCAACTGTGAACATCACACACACTACTGTGTCATGTGACCTCTGTGCTGTCATGTGACCTCTTTGCTGCTGTCATGTGACCTCTGTGCTACTGTCATGTGACCTCTGTGCTGCTGTCATGTGACCTCTGTGCTGTCATGTGACCTCTGTGCTGTCATGTGACCTCTTTGCTGCTGTCATGTGACCTCTGTGCTACTGTCATGTGACCTCTGTGCTGCTGTCATGTGACCTCTGTGCTGCTGTCATGTGACCTCTGTGCTGCTGTCATGTGACCTCTGTGCTGTCATGTGACCTCTGTGCTGTCATGTGACCTCTGTGCTGTCATGTGACCTCTGTGATACTGTCATGTGACCTCTGTGCTGTCATGTGACCTCTGTGCTGCTGTCATGTGACCTCTGTGCTGCTGTCATGTGACCTCTGTGCTGTCATGTGCTCCTGTCATGTGACCTCTGTGATACTGTCATGTGACCTCTGTGATACTGTCATGTGACCTCTGTGATACTGTCATGTGACCCGTGTGCCTGGACGTCCCGGTCTAAGGCTGCTGTGTGTTTGTGTCACACTTTGCAGAAGCAGGCCCCAGAGGGAGGCATCTATGCGGTGAGACATCTCTCTGTTGTCATTAAAAAGCTCTTTAAAAAGCTCTCGCGACCACCAGGGGGCAGTGTACGCCGCTCCTCATGGTAAAACCTCCTCTGTCTTCTGACTCTTTAGGGGTGGGTGATAAATACAGTCAATATGAAATGAGTGACAGGTGGAATCAGCCAATCACAGTGAAGTGAAACCTCTGAGAAGAAGCAGATCACACCTCATTAAAGACGACACACACGACATGACACAGATAAATGTATTTTAGCTCAAGTCGCAGGAGTGATTCATGATCAGTTCAGTTCAGAGTGAAACATCCAGGATCATCTGAGAGACTGAAATCTGAAGTGCTAAAGAAACAGAAGGACAGACATGAGGTTTGGGCAGAAAAAGAACAAACACAAGAGAAATCTCCTGCTGAGGTTAAACTTAGAACTGCACCGATGTGAGCCTGAACACTCACTGAAGCAGACATCGTTTCAAATATCGTTTCAGTCGACGGTTCTGTTTGTCGATGTATTAAAACATTTCCAGGTCGTAGTCACCCTAAAGTCTCAGCATGTTTGAACTTTTCTTTGTCAAAGTTGTGTTTCCCTCAGAGTAAACTCAGCTCCTCTGTGGCTCCGTCGTGTTGGAGATACTTTCACACTCTGCTTGTGTTTTAGGGACTGAGTTCGCCTAACGCCGACACGTACGAGACCATCCACGTGAACAAGACGCCCATCGTCTGAAACGGCCTGCTTCAGCGCTTCTCTTCTGTCTGTTTTATCTGATTCATCTGTTTATAATCTTAGTGAGAGGAAGAAGTGCTTCAGGAAATGCCGTCAGTGTTTAACACGACAGAAGTGTGAAGTTCAACATCAAACACCAACGTGATGAAAGCTCCTGTTACACAGACCTGCTCCTGTGAGCTTTGAGACATGTTATAATACTGTTCTGCCCTCAAAAACATCAGGACTCGTGTTTTGTTTCATTTATTATTCGTCTGTAACATCTCCAAAGCTCAAAACGCTCTGTTCCACCTTGTGATGTCATCAAGTGTTAGTTTTCAACAGTTTTAACGGCTCCTCTTACCTTTAGTTCAGGAGTAGGCTGACAATTCCAGGACTGAAATGATCCAGATGATTCTAGTGAAGGTGGAGTTTAAAAACACAGTGGAGCACTTCCTGTATCACCACACAATGACATCACAAGGTGGAACAGAGTGTTTTCAGTTTGAGAGAAGAACTCTGCCTGTCTGTGATGAGGAAAAACATCAGAACAAATCAGAGGAACATGGACAGTTGAAAATGTAAATTGATCTGATCATTTTCAGTTTTCAGTAACTTTGATGATTTGACCCAGATGAAACGTCGCCTTCTGCAAACGTCTTAAAACGTCGAAATATTCAGACTAACATCGTTTGTGCCACTAATATTTTATCTATAGTTGAGTTTGTGTTTGTTTCTTCATGTTTTCTCCTGTTCTGAAGCCAGTGCAGTGTAATAAGCACTAAATAAATGCAGTTATAAATAAAAGCTTGAGGCAAATGGAACGGTCGCTGTGGTCACAGTTTGTACGTGTGGAAAAGGTCAGAGGTCACACTTTATGTCAGAAACAAACAGGAAGAGGAAGTACAAACTTTGTCTCAGATAAGGACAGAACAGGAAGTACAAACATGTTCTGAAGCGTCTCCGGAGTCAGAACGATAAAGATTCTGAACGAGGCGCCTCCTCTAATCTGTCAATCACTTTTATTTTACAAAGACGAGCAAAGAAATAAATAAAGTCGTCACAAACAGTTTTACTCGTTTAATGATAGAAACAGGTGAATCTGGACCAGTGGATTCACTCTGACACTGATCAGATCAGTGTGTGGATGAAAACTACTTTCTCCAGATAAACTCAGACAAGATGAAAGTTACAGACCCACAGAAACATAGAGAAAGTGTCAGAGTCACCTCCAGTGTCTCTCTATAAAACCTTCAAATCAGTCTGAAATCTAGAGGTAATAATGGACTCAGACTTGAACTTTAACAGTCACATCAAATCAAGAACATCTGCAGCTTTTTACATCTAAAAACACGTCAAAGGTTGGTCTGGTTTAGTCCTGGTTTAGTCCTGGTTTAGTCCTGGTTCAGACCTGGTTTAGTCCTGGTTTAGTCCTGGTTTAGACCTGGTTTAGTCCTGGTTTAGTCCTGGTTTAGACCTGGTTTAGTCCTGGTTCAGTCCTGGTCTAGTCCTGGTTTAGTCCTGGTTTAGTCCTGGTCTAGTCCTGGTCTAGTCCTGGTTTAGTCCTGGTTCAGTCCTGGTTTAGTCCTGGTTTAGTCCTGGTTTAGTCCTGGTTTAGTCCTGGTTTAGACCTGGTTTAGTCCTGGTTTAGACCTGGTTTAGTCCTGGTTTAGTCCTGGTTTAGTCCTGGTTCAGTCCTGGTTTAGTCCTGGTTTAGTCCTGGTTTAGTCCTGGTTTAGTCCTGGTTTAGACCTGGTTTAGTCCTGGTTTAGTCCTGGTTTAGACCTGGTTTAGTCCTGGTTTAGTCCTGGTTTAGTAGTTAATCTTCATTTTATGATGATTATTTATGTTTTGATTTGTTAATGTGTTTCTTATTCTGCAAACACTTTGAAATACTTTGTAGGACTTGTGCTGTACAAATAAACTTGCCAAACAGTTCGTGTTTGTACCACCAGGGGGCATCACTCTGCTTTGTGTGGGGTAATAATGGGTCTCAGCCTCACGCCTGTTTTGCCCCGGGACACGAGCAGAATAACAATGATTTAACAACCAACTGTCAGTTTGGGCACAAGCTCGTTTAAGAAGAATATGCATCGTGTTTCTGTAGTTTAAAGAGAACATGCACATGGTGTTACTGTAGTTTAGGAGAACATGCACATGGTGTTTCTGTAGTTTAAAAGAGAACATGCACATGGTGTTATTGTAGTTTAAAGAGAACATGCACATGGTGTTACTGTAGTTTAAAGTGAACATGCACATGGTGTTACTGTAGTTTAAAGAGAACATGCACATGGTGTTACTGTAGTTTAATGAGAACATGCACATGGTGTTACTGTAGTTTAAAGAGAACATGCACATGGTGTTACTGTAGTTTAAGGAGAACATGCACATGGTGTTTCTGTAGTTTAAAGAGAACATGCACATGGTGTTATTGTAGTTTAAAGAGAACATGCACATGGTGTTACTGTAGTTTAAAGAGAACATGCACATGGTGTTACTGTAGTTTAAAGAGAACATGCACATGGTGTTACTGTAGTTTAAAGAGAACATGCACATGGTGTTACTGTAGTTTAAAGAGAACATGCACATGGTGTTACTGTAGTTTAAAGAGAACATGCACATGGTGTTATTGTAGTTTAAGGAGAACATGCACATGGTGTTATTGTAGTTTAAGGAGAACATGCACATGGTGTTATTGTAGTTTAAAGAGAACATGCACATGGTGTTATTGTAGTTAAGGAGAACATGCACATGGTGTTATTGTAGTTTAAAGAGAACATGCACATGGTGTTATTGTAGTTTAAAGAGAACATGCACATGGTGTTATTGTAGTTTAAAGAGAACATGCACATGGTGTTATTGTAGTTTAAAGAGAACATGCACATGGTGTTTCTGTAGTTTAAGGAGAACATGCACATGGTGTGACTGTAGTTTAAAGAGAACACAACAGCCAGCCATGTTTTTTTGTTTTTCGGTTGGAAAATCAGTGATATATTTAAAGCTTCACTGTGTAACTTTTCGGGGGAGGACCTGCTTGACTTTTGTTAATGCTGTGTCTGGGATGTTACACAGTATGACACTGTGTCATTTATTGAATTACTACTATTTAAAAGTGTAAACATGCCATGTAGTAGTAGTAGAAATAGTGGTAATATCAGTAGTAGTAGTAGTAGTAGTACTATCAGTAGTAGTAGTACTTTAAATGCCAAAACATACTGTGCTGCAGGCTCGTGTTGTTTAAAACGACTTTAAAACATGATCTTACCTTTAGGCAAAGTTATAGGTGAGACTTTGTTCTCTACTCAGGTTTGAATAACTCACGAAAAAATGCAACCGAACGAGGCCGACATCACACGGATCTGTGGAACATGGTGAGTGAAATGGGACTGCCTGTTAGCATTAGCCTCGTCCTTTTGTAGTCACTTGTTAGCATTAGCGTTGTCCTTTTGTATTCACCTGTTAGCATTGGCTTTGTCCTTTTGCAGTCATTTGTTAGCATTAGCCTTGTATTTTGTAGTCACTTGTTAGCATTAGCGTTGTCTTTTTGTATTCACTTGCTAGCATTAGCTTTCTCCTGGTGTAGTCATTTGTTAGCATTAGCCTTGTCCTTTTATATTCACTTGTTGGCACTAGCGTTGTCCTGGTGTATTCACTTGTTAGCATTAGCCATGTCCTGATGTAGTCATTTGTTAGTATTAGCGTTCTCCTTTTGTAGTCACTTGTTAGCATTAGACTTGTTTTGTTGTCACATGTTAGCATTAGCCTTGTCCTGGTGTATTCACTTGTTACCATTAGCCTTATCCCTGTTAGCTTGGTGTATTTTCTGTCTGTTTTACCTCTTAGCATTAGCCTTGTCCTGGTGTATTCAATTGTTAGCATTAGCCATGTCCTGATGTAGTCATTTGTTAGCATTAGCGTTGTCCTTTTGTATTCACTTGTTAGCATTAGCCTTGTCCTGTTGTATTTACTTATTAGCATTAGCGTTGCCCTTTTCTATTCACCTGTTAGCATTGGCTTTGTCCTTTTGCAGTCATTTGTTAGCATTAGCCTTGTATTTTGTATTCACTTATTAGCATTAGCGTTGTCCTTTTGTATTCACTTGTTAGCATTAACCTTGTCCTTTTGTATTCACTTGTTAGCATTAGACTTGTTTTGTTGTCACTTGTTAGCATTAGCCTTGTGTCCTGGTGTATTCACTTGTTAGCATTAGCCTTATCCATGTTAGCTTGGTGTATTTTCTGTCAGTTTTACCTGTTAGCATTAGCCTTGTCCTGGTGTAGTCACTTGTTAGCGTTAGCCTTGTCCTTTGTAGTCACTTGTTAGCGTTAGCCTTGTCCTTTGTAGTCACTTGTTAGCGTTAGCCTTGTCCTTTGTAGTCACTTGTTAGCGTTAGCCTTGTCCTTTGTAGTCACTTGTTAGCGTTAGCCTTGTCCTTTGTAGTCACTTGTTAGCGTTAGCCTTGTCCTGGTGTATTCACTTGTTAGCATTAGCCTTATCTTGGTGTATTTTCTGTCTGTTTTATCTGTTAGCATTAGCCTTGTCCTGGTGTAGTCACTTGTTAGCATTAGCCTTGTCCTTTGTAGTCACTTGTTAGCATTAGCCTTGTCCTGGTGTATTCACTTGTTAGCATTAGCCTTGTTAGCGTGCTGTCTTTGTGTGTTTTACATGATGATTCCTGTTTTCATCCTCACGTTTCCGACTCCTCCACGTGTCAAACTGTAAACAGAGGCTGTTCTGTTTGAAAAGAGCCGCACATAGAGACACCTGCGCAGGGGGCGGGGCTTGAGGCACAGGTGTCAGTGTTCACCTGTGCGTGTGCAGTCTGCTCCGTCCTGCGGGGACTAAAGACGTGTTCGTTACTTTTTCTTTAGTTTGTAGGTCACGTTTTCTCATTTCCCGGCTTTTTGTCGCTGTAGATGCGTTTTTTACAGCGCGTGGCTCACTCTGCGGCCGCGGACTGAACTTTCTTTGGTTTGACTCAGATTTTGAGACAAACTTTGGTCCAAAACTTTGAACTTTCAGCCATGAGCCGTGTGTGAACGTTTAAAGGAGCCGTGAGTCGGGCAGGAGTCGAGTTTTGATTCTTTTTGGAGATGGATTCGTTCAGGATTAAAGTGAGAACGGCTCTGATTCTTCTGATTCACGGTGAGTTCGGCTCCTGCTTAAACTCTCAGGCTGAAGTGTTTCTGGTTAAACTTGTGGAGGTTTGTTGTTGCTTTTTCTCTTGTTGATTCTTTATTTTGACCCTCGCGGTGCCTCGTTGTTCCAGGTTAAAGCTCGTGTTTTATTTTAAATGTTCTGTTTGTTTTATGTTCACTCTGGTTTTTAGTTTCGTTGTTTTATTGAGTTTAAACTGTTTTAAATCAGCATCAGTTTGTCCCAAAAGTCCATGTTTACACAGAGGCGGCCCGCGCACAGACAGAGCAGGGGCCACCACAGGGGCAGGGGCCCCCGCCCCCCCCCCCCCTGCCCCCCCCCCCCCCCCCACGCCCCCCCAGGCCCCCCCGCCCACAGGGGCCCCACGCACAGGCCCCCCCCCCACCCCACCCGCCCACCGCGCACAGGGCCCCCGCGCACAGGGGCCCCAGGAGCCTGTGGAATATGAGGTCATGTGACAGGCGGCTCTTAAAGGCGCAGTTTCCTCTCGTTCATATATTTAAACAGACCTGTGCTTCTGTGGAGTTATAATCTGTTCTGTGGATTATTCTGTTTTAATTTACACATTTAAATCACAATATTCATCTAAAATCACTTCAGAAAAGGAACAAATCCGCTGACTTCCTCGTTAGAAAACTGTGGTGTCCAATGAAGCAGATGTGAAAATGTGGATTATGGTGTTTTGAAAATAAGTGATTAAAGATTCACTCAAACGACTCCGAATACAACTGAGTAAATTCTGAGGGAAAAGACAGAAACACGGCGAAAGATCCTGAACCTGCAGACGGACCTCGACTCCACCGGGACGGTCACCTGCGTCTGACCCGGGACAGGTGTCTAGACCTGAAAGACACGCCCAAAGACGGGACATAGACCTGCCTGTCCCGTCTCTGGACACGCCCCCACGGTCACTGGACACGCCCCCCACGGTCACTGGACACGCCCCCACTGTCTCTGGACACGCCCCCACTGTCTCTGGACACGCCCCCACTGTCTCTGGACACGCCCCCACTGTCTCTGGGCCGTACAGCAGCATCGTGACATTTCTCAGATAAATGATCTTCACTAAGAACAAAAACAGATATAAAGATAAAATAAAAGTTTCTCTCCAGACGCCGACTTGATCCTGTGATAAACGCCGTGTGTCCGGTGATGTCACGTTGAGCTGATGTGCTTCACAAAACTGACCTGTCCATCTGTTTATCTCCACTCGTCACGATAAAAATGACACTTGCAGAGTTTGATGTAACTAACACCAGCAAAGTGTTAAATAATGAGGCTAAAACACGACGTGGAGGAGCAGACACGTGAAATAAATACAAAAAACTGAGGATAAACTGGAATTAGTTTAGTTTTTAAGCTAGCCTTAGCTTTAGCTTTAGCTTTAGCTTTAGCCTGTGTCACAGTGTGAAACTTGATATTCTTTGTGTTTTTGTGATTTGTTGAGATCAGCTTTGAGAGAATCATCCAGGTACGATTTAGATTTGAGTAAGTACATATTAGTTATGTTAGTATTAAGTACATATTAGTTATGTTAGTATTAAGTACATATTAGTTATGTTAGTATTAAGTACATATTAGTTATGTTAGTATTAAGTACGTATTAGTTATGTTAGTATTAAGTACATATTAGTTATGTTGGTGTTAAGTACATATTAGTTATGTTGAGGTGACGTCAGTTGTTCTCGTGCCCTGGACCTGGAGCCTTACGAAGCATCAGATGTTGAGTTTATAAACAGGCGTCATGTTCAGATCCTCCAGATTCTGTCCCTGAGCTGCAGAGGCTGCACTAGCTCTGAGTCCTGAGGTTCTGGGGTTTAGTTCGAATAAATGAGCTTTACTCTTCTGCTTGATTTATTATATAATTTGAGGCTTTGTATCTGGACACACAGCATGGTCCTGGTCCTGGTCCTGGTCCTGGTCCTGGTCTTGGTCTTCGTCCTCGTCTTGGTCGTGTTTGTGACGTTTGCTTTTGTCATTTCATTGATTTATTTTTCCTTTATTTATCGTGACTCTTCTAACACAGGTGATGTTTTTCTGAGTTTATTTTCTGTGTGGTGGTGAAGGTCTGAGATCAGAGCTGATCCCTGTGTCCTGTAGTCGACTCTTCAGACTCTTCAGCCCGAGGGCCACAGTGGGACTAAAGCAGGACTAAACCAGGACTAAACCAGGACTAAATACAACCTGCACATTGTATGACTTGTCGTCATAGCAACCAAGTGTCACAAACAACAACAACACCACACAAACAAACAAAAGGTGTCGACTCTGAGCTAAAAACAACAGATCAGATCATTACAACACAACCAATAAATGTATTTTTATTTTGAATCATCTGTTTTTGTGGATTTGTTGATCCCTGGGTTTCAGAATGATTACAACATTTGGACTGTTGCCATAGCGATTCATATTTTAAAACAAAATGAATCTTTGTATGTTCATGGGAAAGGTCATGTGATCAACAGGGAGTATGACATCATCACATTCCACCAATCACAGAACTCTGGATGACATCATCCAAATGCAGCCTCTTGTTGCTTGGAAACCGGGTAGAACATGTTTCTTTATGACATCACACTGAACTTTATGACATCACGTCTGCTCTGTACCAAAGGCAATGTGCCAAGACCAGACGACGAACGAAGTCACAACAGTCGACACAGCAGCACGATTCTTCAGGAGAACTCGTATTACTCAGTATCACTTCAGCTTTTCTTCAATATTTGCATTTATTGTTCAAATATTGACCTGTAAACTCAAAAGCATCAAAAAACATCTCTAGAAATGGATCATTTCCAAACGGGAGACGACAAACTGAACCTTTCGATCGCTCAAGTCGTGGAGAAACATCTGAGCGACTTGAACGACGCTTGTGACGTCTTTGAATCTGCACTGGACCCTCTCGAGGAAAACAATGTCACTCTGAGACGAGAGATCCGAAAGGTCATAATGGAGGCTTGTAGCGAGAGAGACAAATTTATTTTCCTCAAACTCGCAGTGGAAGAGGCGCTAAAAGAAAACAAAGTCCTTAAAGAGACGAAGGAGCAGCTCACCAAAAAACATGAGCCCACGATAGAAAGCAAACGACTGGAAGAGAAGATCGAGAGGTTAAAAAGCCACAGAGACAGTTTGCAAAACCAGTTTGAGAGCTTGAAATCAAAACTCTCTCAAAGTGAAGACTGGAAAACAGCGCCACCTTCAGTTAGTCACTGAGAAAAGTCTGAATCTGGAAGATGCCAAACGTTTGTTGACAAAATATCGAGCATGACCCAGAACCTGGCTGCACAGAAGAATCTGAGGAGAAAAAAGTGCAGCGCTGGAAAAGCTGGAAGGCGTCTTAATAAGAGAAAATGAGCTTTTAACGCAACATTTTCAGAAAATATCAAGACAACATGACGCCAACGACGTCATAGGATTTAGATATAAACATAAACACAAGAAGATCGAGGATCTTCAACGTTATAATAATGACATTCTGCAGGAAATTGAACAGATGCAGAAGGAAATTATACACCTGAAAGCCTTGTCCGATTGTGTTCTAAGGATATTAACTTGAGCACAGCAAAGATGAACGCTAAAAGCAAGAAATTACTCCAGGAACAAGAGAAACTTCGCAACGAACTGAAGAAGATTGTGGAGCCTAAGAACCTGAAGCTCACAAATGATCTGAAGAACTTGAGGATGAGTAGTACTCGAGCTTGCTTGACCAAATCCACACATTGAATGTGGAGATTAAAGACGCCAGCTTGATAAAAACTCATTCAAAAATGTTACAGAATGAGAAGAAGGTGCTGAAGCAAAGAAAACACAAAGTACAGAAGGAGGAGGGCTCGAGATTAATGAAGCTGAAGAAGAAGCAGAAACCTTCAGTGGTCGAAGATAAAGATCGAAATCTGCCACAAGAGAAGGAGAGAATTACAAAATGAAGATGCAGAGGTGACGGTTTTGGATCACACAATGAGAGCTCGTTTGCAAGAGGAGTTTGAAAGCTTCAGATCAAAAACTGCCTCAAGAAGAGAGTGGAAACAGCGCCACCTTCAGTTGGAAACAGAGAAAAATCTCACCTTAGAAGATATCGACCGTTTACACGAACAATATACGACGATGACTCAGAAACTGGCTGAAGATGAGATTTGTAAAAAGAAATGCTCAGACTTAGAGACGACGAACAGCCTCCTGAAAAGCAAAAATGAAAAGTGGAAGAACATCTCTGCAAAATAACGAAAGAATATGACGAAGAAAAAGTACGAGCGTTCAAAATACGACCAAAGACTCCGTGACATAGAGAGTCTAAAGGAACAAAATGACAAAATCCAGCAAGACATTGACAAAAGCAGAGAAACGTTCTAAACAGCGTGGTCCTATCTGACACTCATAAGAGAATTGATCAGGAATTAGAATTTAGGAACGCTCAAAACAAGGAACTGGTGAAGAAACATGAACAGATCCACCACAAACTGCTCAAACTTAAAGAGTCTCAGGGAACAATGCAGAGATATGACTCAGAACAACACGGCTCTCTACAGCTTGTACAGAGGAATTCATGAACTGCATCGGGATATCGAAGAGGCTCGCTCACGAAAAGTCCATTTGAAGAAGATCAAATGTCTGACGCAAAGAAATGACGACTTAAAGAAGGAGCTTTTAAGACTGAGGAAGGTTAAGAAAGAACAGGAGACACCACTGGCCAAAAATCAAACTCGGCAAAACGAAAATGAAAATATACGACGAGAGAATGAAACGCTCCAAAAAGTTTATACAGAGCTGTATTTCCAACTGTTCAGCAAAGAAGTGGAGACGTTTATGAAGGATGTGTTAGAGGAAGAGAAGAGACTAAACCGGGACTAAACCGGGACTAAACCGGGACTAAACCGGGACTAAACCGGGACTGAACCGGGACTAAACCGGGTCTAAACCGGGACTAAAGCGGGACTGAACCGGGACTAAACCGGGACTAAACCGGGTCTAAACTGGGACTAAAGCGGGACTGAACCGGGACTGAACCGGGACTAAACCGGGACTAAACCGGGTCTAAACCGGGACTGAACCGGGACTAAACCGGGTCTAAACCGAGACTAAACCGAGACTAAACCGGGTCTAAACCGGGACTAAAGCGGGACTAAACCGGGACTGAACCGGGACTAAACCGGGACCAAACCGGGACTAAACATGGACCAAACCGGGACTAAACCAGGACTAAACCTGGACTTCCTTGTTGGTGGTCCTGAATAAGGTCTGATCTGTCACTAGATCTAGGGCTATGTTGGCGTTTGAACATTGCTGTAGGTCACTAAAGACAGACCCAAACCAGGACCAAACCAGGACCAAACCAGGACCAAACCAGGACCAAACCAGGACTAAACCAGGACTTCCTTGTTGGTGGTCCTGAGTAATATTAGATTATTCAGGACCACCACATTAATCACTAGATCAGACTTGGACAAACTACGGCCCACGGGCCACACACGGCCCTTTGGGTTTATTAATCCGGCCGAACGTGACCAAATTATATTAAAAAGGTTTAACTTTGCCTAATAAAGTAGGTGAAGATAAACCTCGTTCTATTTACCTTTTCAATAAAACTGACTAAACTGAATGTGAGTTTTTCTGTTTATTTAACTGAAATTTAATAAATAAGTCATTGTACAAACTGTTTTCCAAATGCATTCTTTAAATGAATGAGTCTTACATATTTGTGCTTTGCTCCATGAGAGGACGGTGTGATAATGAGCTGAGTGTTTGTGTCCGAGCTCTGAGGAGTCTCACCTGGAGAACGACACTGACACCTGAACAGAAGGTTTCTGTGGATGTCAGGAGACCCAGACCTGAACTAATGCCACTATATTTATACTTTTAAAACTGTTGATCTGAGCGATGAATATAACATTGCAACAGAGATGAGTAACACAACACATCTACAGTGGGGCAAAAAAGTATTAATTCATCCACCGATTGTGCAACTTCTCCACTTAAAAAGACGAGGACACCACCAACAAAACTGTGACTGCACCAGGCTGAAGACTCAATCTGCAACAGGTGAGCAGCTCGTGTGAACAAATCAACTGTGGAGAATTATTAGAAAATGGAAGAAGAAAGACACTGATAATCTCCCTCCATCTGGGGCTCCACAAGATCTCACCCCGTGGGGTCAAAATGACACAAGAACGAGGAGCAAAACTCCCAGAACCACACGGGGGACCTAGTGAACGACCTGCAGAGGGACCAAAGTAACAAAGGCACCATCAGTAACACACTACGACCAGGGACTCAAATCCTGCAGAGACGTGTCCCCCTGATTAAGGACATGTCCAGGCCCGTCTCAAGTTTGGATTTGGATGATCCAGAAGAGACTGGACAATGTCAGAAGATCAGATCATGGTGTTTGGAGAAAGATGCTGAGCTGATCCAAAGACCAGACCTACTGTGGAGCATGAGGAAACATCAGGCTCTGGGGCTGTTTTTCTGGGACCAGGACGACTGATCCGTGTAAAGACAGAATGAAAGAGACATGTATCGTGAGATTCTGAGTGAAAACCTCCTTCCTTCCAGCGAGCGGGCAGTGAAGATGAAACGTGTCTGGGTCTTTCAGCGACACAATGATCCAAACACACGACGAAGGAGCGGCTTCAGAAGAAGAAGCATTTCAAGGTCCTGGAGTGGCCCCGTCTCCAGATAAAACCCCAGAGAAAATGTTTGGAGGGAGGTGAAAGTCCCAGAACATCACTGCTCTAGAGGAGATCTGCAGGAGGAATGGACCAAACTACAGCAACAGAGAGAAAACCTGAGACAGAAAACGTCTGACCTCAGTCACTGCAGCAAAGGAAGAACAAAGTGTTGAGACCAACGTCTGTTAGTGAACAAATACTTATTTTACACCAGAATTTGGAAATAAATTCATAAAAAATCAGACATGTGATTTCCAGTGGATTTGTTTGTTTTCTGAAGTGGTTTTAGATGAATATTGTGATTTAAAATGTGTAAATTATAACAGAATGATCGACAGATGAGAACCATAGAGACACAAGCTGAACAGGGCTGGTTTAACGTTTTCTGTCTGTGTCGTTTTCTCTTTAACAGCCAGTTCAGTGAAATATCTGTTTAGTTTTCGTGTGAGCTTGAGTTTCAGTTGTGAAGCGTCTGTCACCGTCTCGTGATGGTGAAGAACAGTGAGTTTTATCTGTTTGTTCCCAGAGGCGGTTTGAGAATGTGGACGTGTGACATTCTTCTGTCTGTCTAATGTTTGAATCACAAAACATTTCTGCGCTTCCTGTTTTTGTCTCGGTCTGGCCCCTCCCTCCTTTGACTCGCGATGAGATTAAACCGATTAAACTGATTAATCAAGACGATTAAAGCGGCGACATCCACGACGAAACAGTAACAGGAAATCACATATTTTTGTTTTACAGAGGGGGGGGACGGGCCCGTGTGGACTTTTAGAGCACACACACTAGTAAAAGAAAGTGTTTTTATTATAACTGTGGCTCTTTCTTGATCTGGAAATGGAGTTTGAGATTGTAGGTCGTACTATACACATCTCACTTTCGTCGTTGTGTATTTCTTGTTCATGGGGCTGTGATGTTCTGAGTTTCATTGATGGATCTGGGACGTCCAGAACACAGCCCGTCCCGTGTGATTGGCAGGTCAGACGCCGCAGGTCCGTCCTCTTCACGGACTCTGGAGTTTAATCCGTGTACTCTGTCATTACACAGATCCTCCGTGTCCTCACCAGGTCTGAGTCTGAACCAGGACCAGACCAGGACCATGTTAGACCTGTTTTAGACCCGGTTTAATCCCCGTCTAATCATGTAGTGCTGTTGTTTTGTTTGGGAATTATAGTCTAGTCCTGATAAAGTGATCTATGTTTAGTCCTGGTTTAATCTTTATTTAAACCTCTAATTTGAGTCCTGGTTTAGACCTGGTTCGGACCTGGTTTGGACTTGGTTTGTTCCTGGTTTAGACCTGGTTTAGTCCTGGTTTGGACCCGGTTTAGTCCAGGTTTAGACCTGGTTTAGTCTTGGTTTGGACGTGGTTTAGTCCAGGTTTAGACCTGGTTTAGTCTTGGTTTGGACCTGGTTTAGTCCTGGTTTAGACCTGGTTTAATCCTGGTTTAGACCTGGTTTAATCCTGGTTTGGACCTGGTTTAGTCCTGGTTTGGACCTGGTTTAGTCCTGGTTTAGACCTGGTTTGGACCTGGTTTAGTCCTGGTTTAGTCCTGGTTTAGACCTGGTTTAGACCTGGTTTAGACCTGGTTTAGTCTTGGTTTGGACCTGGTTTAGTCCTGGTTTAGACCTGGTTTAATCCTGGTTTAGACCTGGTTTAATCCTGGTTTGGACCTGGTTTAGTCCTGGTTTGGACCTGGTTTAGTCCTGGTTTAGACCTGGTTTGGACCTGGTTTAGTCCTGGTTTAGTCCTGGTATGGGCCTGGCTTCAGAACTCCTCTCTCTCCTCTACTCTTCTTTATTTCACTTGAGTTTGTCTCTTTCCCTCCCTGCTTTCTCTTCTTCTCTCTCTTTCTCTCCTCTCCCTCTCTCCTCTCCCGCTCTCCTCTTTCTCTCCCTCTCTCCTCTCCCTCTCTCCTCTCCCTCTCTCCTCTTTCTCTCCCTCTCTCCTCTCCCTCTCTCCTCTTTCTCTCCCTCTCTCCTCTCCCTCTCTCCTCTCCCTCTCTCTCTCCTCTCTCCTCTCTCTCTCCCTCTTTCTCTCTTCCTCTCTCCTCTTCCTCTCCCTCTCTCCTCCCCCTCTCTCCTCTCCCTCTCCCTCTCCCTCTCTCCTCTCCCTCTCTCCTCTCCCTCTCCCTCTCTCCTCTCTCCTCTCCCTCTCTCCTCTTCCTCTCCCTCTCTCCTCTCCGTCTTTGTTCCACATGAGCCTCCTTTTCTGCAGGTTACTGAACTGTTTGCCTCAAAGATACAATCTGATCAGGACAAAAGGAGGAGACACAGCACTGACACATATACACAGGACCGACCCGGGACCAGACCCGGGACTAGACCCGGGACCAGACCCGGGACTAGAAAATAAAAACTGGAGAAGGAAGAGCGGACGTCACAGTGGCCGTGTAAAGATTAAACTCAAACATGAATCTCTCCAAATAGAACTTCAGAGGCTCAGGCTGAGGAGAAACTATGAGAACCTGGAGAAACATCTGAAGTTTGTGGAACAGGTTTGATTTAAACTGTCTCAGTTGCATGTTAAAGGCGCTGGTCTAATAAGATGCTAAAGCAGAGGCAGGTCTTTGTGCAGGACTAATGGCTCCTCCACAGAACACGTCTTTGTTGAACCTCGTCTGTGGAGTCACTGTCCTGGACTTATCCATTTCAGAACAATCACTGAGCCCTTCTAAAAAGTCACTTAGTAAAGGGAAGTTTGGACCAGATCATCAGACCCAGTCATAGTTTAGGTCTTGTTTTTACACATTTTCTGTGGTTCAGTTAATACGTTAAATTAAGATCCTATGTCACACAAAACTGTTTAAACCATTTAAACCATGTTTCCTCCTCAAAAAGAGACCTGAGAGTTCTGTTTGTGTCACTCACATGTTTGAGTCACACTTTATTATTAGTCTAAACCAGGACTGAACCAGGTCTAAACCAGGACTAAACCTGGTTTAGTCCTGGTTCAGTCCTGGTTCAGTCCTGGTTTAGACCTGGTTCGGTCCTGGTTCGGTCCTGGTTCGGTCCTGGTTCAGTCCTGGTTTAGTCCTGGTTCAGTCCTGGTTTACTCCTGGTTTAGTCCTGGTTCAGTCCTGGTTCAGTCCTGGTTCAGTCCTGGTTTAGTCTGGTTTCAGTCCTGGTTTAGTCCTGGTTTAGTCCTGGTTTAGTCCTGGTTCAGTCCTGGTTCAGTCCTGGTTTAGTCCTGGTTTAGTCCTGGTTTAGTCCTGGTTCAGTCCTGGTTCAGTCCTGGTTCAGTCCTGGTTTAGTCCTGGTTTAGTCCTGGTTCAGTCCTGGTTCAGTCCTGGTTCAATCCTGGTTTAGTCCTGGTTTAGTCCTGGTTTAGTCCTGGTTCAGTCCTGGTTCAGTCCTGGTTCAGTCCTGGTTTAGTCCTGGTTTAGTCCTGGTTTAGTCCTGGTTCAGTCCTGGTTCAGTCCTGGTTCAGTCCTGGTTTAGTCCTGGTTTAGTCCTGGTTTAGTCCTGGTTCAGTCCTGGTTCAGTCCTGGTTCAGTCCTGGTTTAGACCTGGTTTAGACCTGGTTCAGTCCTGGTTCAGTCCTGGTTCAGTTTTCTCTTTTATCTCACACATTTCCTCTGCTCTTTTCATATCGACTTGAGGCTTAATCATTGACAGTTGGTGAATGAGGGACCAGGGTCAGAGGAGCTGGTCACACGAGGACTCACAGGGACAAGCCTCTTCCGCTCTCACCCTGTCACACTTTTATTGGTGTCTCTCGCTCTCTCAGTTTCACACTTTTATCGTTGTCCGTCGCTGACGCAGCTTTGATCACGTTTGATAAAGTTAATCTCATTTCGATCAGAGTGAGACTTTGTACAGTGAGTCATGAACCGTCTCGTGTTTCATCGCTGCTGGTTTCAGTGTCTTTGGTGTGAAATGTCCCTCAGTCGTCCAGGTCTGAGCCACAGTTAAAACCCAAGTTAAATCTGTCACTGGAGTTTATGGTTGTCTTTGTTTCCTTTGTTTGCTTTGGGTCTGATGGAGTTGTATGTGGAGGATAAGTCGTGTCTAAAGCCTCTTTTCCTGTTTAATGGATTAAAGGTTGAATGTAATTAAGGCTGAAACTGTAAACAGAAGCTCTTTACAGTTTCAGTGTCGTTAGCGCCTCCTTCAGACGGATATAAGTCAGTGTCCAGCAGGAATCTGACCAGAACTGAAGACGCTTTGGGCGAGCAGTGAAACGTCGTCACTCCTTCAAGGATTTTACAACATGAAATGATCTGATCCTTTGTGTTTTGGCTCCTTCTGATCAGATTTAGTTTGGTTCATTTTTGTGTCTTTTTGAAAATTCCTCATTCTGTGACTTACTCCATGTTTTATTATAAATAAGATGTTACGCCCCCAGTTACTCTTTAAGTTACTCTTACTATATGTCAGACAAAAAATGTCTTTTTAAATTCAGTTTATTTCTGTAAAGCCCAAAATCACTTCATCAAATATTTAATTTAACCAACAGAAAGTTAGAAAATGAAAAGTGAAAGACGTTGGTCAATAACAGATTAAAAACATTCACTCAGGATAAAAACAAGTGTCAGGTGTAAAAAGCAGCTCCAAACATCTGGATAAAGAGGCTTTTGTTTTTTCTCTGTTATGTTTGAGTAATCTAGCGATCTCTCCCCCTCTTTAACACAGTTACACTTTGTCTCTCCTGCTCTTAAACGTTGCTGTTCTAAAGTTGGATGTTTGACTTGTTTGTGCTGACCTCCTGTCTCTCCGTTTCGCTCTCTTCAGTGGCGTTGGTTCGTGGTGCGTTCGTGGAGCCGTCGGAGCCTCGTACGTCTCATCGTTCCCTCACAGACACTCAGACCAGACTGCCCTGTCGGTACCAGGCGAGTCCCGGGGAGAAGGTGGTCCAGGTCACGTGGTACAAAGAGCTTCCAGACAAGAGCAAAGACCAAATGATCACTGCACATTTCGTGGACGGACACACGGGTAAGCTGCCCCAGGGCAACCGCGGCTGCAACTGGACAGTGTGATGTAATAGAGTGCACAGGGGTGAAGTGATCAAATGTCTTATGTGCTTCGCAAAATCTCCAAACTATTCTGCATCTGTTTATCTGATCCAAACTGCACATACATGACTCCACCTGCAGGGGGAGCTCCGCAAAAACGACTATTTATACACATCGATTCATCGTTTCCCAGCAGCTTTTTCTGCATAAAGACAGATTAAACTTGTGAGTCATGAGTTTAATCTGACGTTTTACAGATAAAAACCAAAAAAAGACCAAATCTTCAGCTTCTGTCACTTCTCTTTTCTGCTGTTGTTCCGGAGAAATCCTCTTGTTCTAAATGAAATGATCACATCTTTGTCCCTCGGGTTCATCTCTGATCTTCAGTTTGGGTCGTTAGTAAAGGCACACGGAGCAGAGTTCAGACTTTGGAGGAGGAATTGGCCTGTTATTCGTGTAATTGTTCTCGTTGTGGGACTGTCACCTGCTCGTCGCCGTGGAAACCGTCCTATAAATAAATGTAATAAATTTAAAACCTGAGCGTCGCCTCGAGGCTGAGGATTATTACAGTGTCATGTCAGACGCATCAGTGATGTGGAAGTTTGATTTATTACAGTGACATGTGAAACCAGATAAGATTTAATATTAATATTTACTGCAGTGATTGTTCTTCCCGTTTGTGTCGATGTTCGTCCCACGTCAGAGTTTTACAAACGTAGGAGTTTTTTAACTAACACAATAAAAAAAAAGTCTTAAATGAAACAAAATGTGATTAAAGTGGTTCTAAACTTTAGTGTAAAGGAGGTACATCTGCAGCTTTCTGGTTAAAAACGCCTGAATCTAAGTGTTTGCTGCTCTTAACGAGCTCTGCAGCTTCAAGTACTATGTGACATCACATAAGACTGCCCTGATTACAGCCCAGTGTTTCTGATACAAACAGCTGCAGGAGCACAGGGGCGGAGTTTGAAGTGTGGACACCTGTTAGAACAATCACACTGCTCCTTATACCTCCAGACTCCGCTCCTCCTCCTACCTCACTCTCCCCTTTACTCCTCCAGACTCCAGCCCCTCCTCCTCCTCACTCTCCCCTTTACTCCTCCTCCACTCAGCCACTCCTCCTCCTCCCCTCTCCCCTTTACTCCCTCCCACTCTCCCCTTCACTCCTCCAGACTCCACCCCTCCTCCTCCTCACTCTCCCCTTTACTCCTCCAGACTCCGCCCCTCCTCCTCCAGACTCCGCCCCCTCCTCACACTCTTCCCTTCACTCCTCCAGACTCCGCCCTCCTCCAAAAGACTTCTTCCCTTTCCTCCTCCAGACTCCTCCTGTGCCTCCTCCTTCTCCCTCCAGACTCCGACTCCTCCTCCTCACATCCCCCTCCGCCTCCTCCACTCCAGACCCTTCACTCCTCCAGACTCCGCCCCGTTCAGCCGCTCTTTGCAGTGCGTTTGTGGGCGGGGTTTATGTGTGTCGTACATTGACACTGATGCTGTCGTTTTCCTTCTGTGCAGAGTTCGGACGTTACGCCGGCCGTGTGAGGTTCGAGAGCAGCAGTCCCACAGAAAACTCCGCCCTCCTCGTCCTCAGCACTGAGGTGTCTGACGAGGGCGTCTACACCTGTCACATCTCCACCTTCCCCAACGGGAACTTTGAGCGCACCATCAGCCTCACCGTCTGGAGTGAGTACACGCTCAGATTATTTCAGACTTGGACACGAGGAATCGACTCCACACTCGAGATGGGACGGGATTAAAATTAGACTTATGTTTTCAGTTTTAAAAAGGTGTTTACAGGTGTCTGAGCATCACCTTTATTTATTTTTCTGCTGCAAGTGAAATAAAAAATGAATAAATAATAAATGTGTCAATTATAAAACTCATGACTCTAAAAAAAACACATGAACCAACCTGAGAAAGACCCAGAAAAAGGACATGATAGAGGACATGGTAGAGGACATGATAGAGGACATGGTAGAGGACATGATAGAGGACATGGTAGAGGACATGATAGAGGACATGATAGAGGACATGATAGAGGACATGATAGAGGACATGATAGAGGACATGATAGAGGACATGATAGAGGACATGATAGAGGACATGATAGAGGACATGATAGAGGACATGACAAAGACACGACAAATGATGTGATAAATATGACAAAGGACGTGACCGAGGACACGACCGAGGACACGACAAAGGATTTGGTAAAGGACATGACCAAGGACATGATAAAAGAACATGATAAAGAACATGACCAAGGACGCGACCAAGGACACGATAAAAGACATAAAAGACATAAAAGACATGATAAAGGACATGCTGCATCAGTGCAAAATGCTATTCATCTAGTGCTAACCCAGCGACACAAACAAGAGCCGTTATTCGTACAAATCCAAACTGACACAAACTACATTCAGTAGTTTATTTCTCATGGTGTGTTACTCACGATGGACATTTTCAACTCCAGTTTGTCAAATGACACAGGACGGTTGTGTCGTACATGTGCGTCTGTAAGTTGCTCATGTTTGTCTTGGAGCCGTGTCTTTTTTTCGGCGGCTCTGCAGATCGAGGCTCATCTTGTTGATCTTATGTTTCAAATCCAAACCAATCAAAACACCAGAACTAACATCTAAACATTGTATTGAAACTGGAAACATGAGGCGTCTGTGCCGTAAAGACGATTTTAATCATGTGCGAGGATCAAACCTTTAATGGCAGATCTTTTTGTTCGTGATTAGAGATGTGATCGTACATTGTCCCATCCATAGTCAAAACTGATTCTGATTCCACGACGACGATGATGAAAAGACCAGATCTTCCACATTAATTATTGTACTATGAGAGATTTTACACATGAAACACGGGGAACAGAACAGTGTCCAGGAGGTTCACACTGGTCCGTGGGCGTTTACTCGTCTATGCGTCTTATACTTGGAAAGGTTCATTTTTTTGCTGTAAATGGGACTTAACCTTCACGATGTCTGTGCAGAACAACAGAGGTTTTCAATGACGCCCCCACTGCACAAACACAACATACTCCCACAAAACACATCCATTTGTCTGACATTTATTGTGATGGTGATGAGATTTGAGGTTCACGATGTTTAAAAAGTAAGATTCTGTTTGGAGCAGTAACATGTGAGATCAGACTGATGAGAAGAGCTAAACTAAACCAACAAACATTTGCATTTGTGAACATGTTTGCACAAGTCCAAACTACAGGCACAAGATAATTACAGTCTTTTCCGTTTATTAATTGTGCCAAGTCAAACTGTGACTCAGTTTGGATATATTTAGAATCCCTGACACCTGCGTTAACCAAAGTCCTGACTGAGGTGTGAGGCTCCGGATCACATGTCACAAACACATTATAACAACACTAATATGAGATAATTATGGTTAGTCGTCTTACAAAACTGCTCCGGATCAGTGCTTCCTGTCGTTCTAAAGTTGCTCTTGTTTCGTTTCATTTCCTTCTCGGGCTTTGCACAGTTTGAGTTTTCACATTATGTCACACTCTTGACCTTATGTTTGGACAAACTTTCTCAGTTTTGTTTCATTTGTCGTTGCTACATAATTCCATATGTCTTTAGTTTATATATTTTCTGTCTTTTGTATTTATATAAAATGTAAAGTAGAACAAATAAAAACACAGAATGAGTCTGGTCCCAGCTCAGCATCGTCCGAGGCTCCGATTCCCTGTGAGCGATTCGAGAGCCGATTCTTTAAACAGATCGACCCTGAGGCGGCTCTTCAGGACTCGGATTAAGACCCAGAATCAGATCTGGACAAAAGAAACTCGTGTGGTAACAAAACTTTTCATACGTCTCAGTATTTTGTGTTTTTGTTGCAGAAAAAACAGGCGTGTTTCAGGTGTGTTTCTGCCGTGTTTCTGGCGTGTTTCTGGCGTGTTTCTGGTGTGTTTCAGGTGTGTTTCTGGCGTGTTTCAGGTGTGTTTCTGCCGTGTTTCTGGCGTGTTTCTGGCGTGTTTCTGGTGTGTTTCAGGTGTGTTTCTGGCGTGTTTCTGGTGTGTTTCAGGTGTGTTTCTGCCGTGTTTCTGGCGTGTTTCTGGCGTGTTTCTGGTGTGTTTCTGGTGTGTTTCAGGTGTGTTTCTGGCGTGTTTCTGGCGTGTTTCTGGCGTGTTTCAGGCGTGTTTCAGGCGTGTTTCAGGCGTGTTTCTGCCGTGTTTCTGCCGTGTTTCAGGTGTGTTTCAGGTGTGTTTCAGGCGTGTTTCTGGTGTGTTTCTGGCGTGTTTCAGGCGTGTTTCTGGCGTGTTTCTGGCGTGTTTCAGGTGTGTTTCAGGTGTGTTTCAGGTGTGTTTCAGGTGTGTCTTAAATACATCCACAGACAGGTTTATTGACAACATTTGTGTTTTATAGAAACGCGTCACAAGCCTCTAAAAACCTGAGATCATCATTTTCTCAGATTGTTTAAAACTGCACTAATCTCACTCACTGTTTGGTGTTTCACTATTAACCCAAGAAATACCAGACTGAGCCCAGGATAACGCCACATAAAGACAGAGGCATTATCCTGATCACATTATTATTATTTGTATTAAAGCTGCTGGAGGTTTTATATCAGAGTCTGTGGAGTTTCTCTGTTTAGACTCATTTAATCCAGGCTGATATGTTCGTTTGGCTGGTGCCGACTCGTATATTTAGAAAATGGTGCGAGTCTCTTCAAACATTATTATCATTACATTAAACTGTGGGATTACGTGAGACCAGTGCGATTGGAGAGTTTGTGTTTACAGTTGGGAGACGTTCGTGAGAGGTTAAAGCGTCGTCACGTTCTGTTGATTATCGTGAGGCGTGTCTGGACGAGCCGGAGACGTAACAGACGAAGGTGCCAAAAAGTACATGACAGTAATCTGACAGTAATCTGACAATGTCTACGGGAGATTTGGATTCAAGAATAAGTCGTTGAGCACAGAGTCGCAGGGCCGTCAAACTCGACTGCACAGAGGGACAAAAATAAGAACTGAGACAAATTCACGGGATAAACTCGATTTATTGAAAAACTGATGCCAGCCTCCAGCTCTAATGCACTTTTAATATGATCTCACAGGCCAAACATAATTAAACTGTAAATAACTGTGGGCCGTGTGTCGTGTAGAGGCTCTGCAGACGACGTTTGGATCAGTGAGGGAACGTTACATGAGAGTCTATGGTGAATCATGACATTTTCTCCTGTAAAAGCTCCAAACACAAGAACTAAAATGTGACAGAGCTGCTACAGTTTAAGAACAAATATAAAAGTTTACAACTCTGTACTTTTGACACAGTTTTTCAATAGAAAGTGAACTGGAGCCAGAGTCGATGGAGCTGAAGTGCGACATGATCACTTCCTGTTTAGCGGTTAGCATGTTAGCTCTGTCATTTATATAACCAGACTTTGGATCAGACTCAGATGAGCCTTTCTCTTCTTAAAGATGTTTGTGATTTGAGGAGATCAGCTCCACAGACACGAGACAAATCACAGAAACATTTAATGAACCTCAACATGACAAATATCTGTATAATCACCTCCAGCCTGTGATATCTGTGTGAAAGTACGACATCGAGCGAAATCATTTTCAGACGGACCACAGACCAGACCAAATATCAAAACTGAACCACTTCAAATTGTAGCGTTTCTGTCCAAGCATTTACAAAACAAACTGTACATACAAAAGTTATACATCAGTGTAAAGCAAAAACTCATATAATCCATAAATACCATATTTTTTATTTTTTTCAAACTATCACCAAACTAGAATCAAAAGTAGCGAAAAATACTTTCAAAATATGTCTCCTCTTTTCAGTTTTTTCTGTTCAAAGTTGTTTTCCTGCCTCAAAACTCCATGTTTGTGGCCCTGCCCACCCAACCCCTGCAGCCCCGCCCACCCAACCCCTGCAGCCCCGCCCACATAACCCCTGCAGCCCCCCCCCACATACAGGCTGCATGCTGGCGGCCATTTTGCTGGTGTTGGCGTCGGTTTGACCCATGTACAGACCAATGTTAAAGAACATGAACCTGTGACCTCTACAGACACAGAGAGAACAAACTCCACAGACACAGAGAGAACAAACTCCACAGACACAGAGAGAACAAACTCCACAGACACAGAGAGAACAAACTCCACAGACACAGAGAGAACAAACTCCACAGACACAGAGAGAACAAACTCCACAGACACAGAGAGAACAAACTCCACAGACACAGAGAGAACAAACTCCACAGACACAGAGAGAACAAACTCCACAGACACAGAGAGAACAAACTCCACAGACACAGAGAGAACAAACTCCACAGACACAGAGAGAACAAACTCCACACAGACACAGAGAGAACAAACTCCACACAGACACAGAGAGAACAAACTCCACAGACACAGAGAGAACAAACTCCACAGACACAGAGAGAACAAACTCCACACAGACACAGAGAGAACAAACTCCACAGACACAGAGAACAAACTCCACAGACACAGAGAGAACAAACTCCACACAGACACAGAGAGAACAAACTCCACAGACACAGAGAGAACATGCAGACTCCACCAGGCTGTGTGACTCTTGCAGAGGTGAATTTCTTTTGGCTCTTGTGAGCTTCAGACTTCGACCTGAGGTGTGTTTTTAATCCTCGTTTTATCCATAAACTCGTCTGAGGTTAAAACTTTATCCTCGTGGAGTCGTGTCGGACTCGTCTTCGCGCCGTTTGCGCCTGGAGCAGGTTAAGCTCTTTGTTTATCATCGTCTTAGACTTAAGTCACATTTTGAATGTTTGACACCAAATAAGGAGAATTAAAAAACACTGAAGGAGAACGAGCAAAACGACTGAGGCAGGTTTAAGCTTTTTGTTTAGTTTAAAAACGATGAAGGTGAAACCAGGGCCAACGTGAGGCTGAAGGAAACATCAAGACTTTCAGATGTGGGCCTCACGGAAACATCTCCACTTTAAGATGATCCACTTAAACTGAAGGATTTCACTGTTTAGACTCGAACACTTCACCAAAATGTCACGATTTATATTTTTATGCTTTGGTTTTGGCGTCACCCATTAATCTGAGGATCTTCATGTCGTTATTGCAGAAGGTTTACAGTCAGTAAAAAGGTATTTTGTGTGTGTATTTCCACTGTAGCTCAATATATTTGCAATACGAGCTTTTTATACATAAGACCATGGAGATATTTTGGTATTTTTTGGCTGTGGACATGAATATTCTCGTCACTCGGCTCCGTTGAAACCAAACTCCTGGAGTCTCACGTGTCTGATGTTGGTGGTGGTTTCTCTGGGTGTTGCCGTTCTTTGTTTAGACACAAAGAGGAATGCTGCTAATGTTTACTCCTTTCTCTCTCTTCAGCTCTCACAAAGTCTTTCTTCTCTACACCTCCTTTTGTCCCTTCAGGAGTCACATAATGTCGAATGTGAGAAGAAACATCTCAGTTTAATTATTGAAACCACAATCACAGGTGTCGTTCCTGTGGTGCAGGGCGGGGCCGTACTCGTTGATTATTTGTTTAATTAGTCAATTAGCGATTTCTGTTGTCAGTGTTTTTGTTCTGTGTTTGAGAATAGTCCTGATAACATCAAAATAACTGTGATTATGTAACAGCTGCAGACACTCGAGAATAACGTGAGTTTATCTGGCTCTGGTTGTTGCTCCTGTGAGTCCCTCGGTCGTCCAGGTCGGAGCCGTAGTAAAAGAAAAATATAAAATCTGTAACTGGACAAAAAGTCGTAGGAGTGAAGATGTTTCGCGCCATCAAAAATAAACTATAAACAACACAGATGTAAGTCGGTGTCCAGCAGTGATCTGAACTGAAGAAGAATCTGAGAAGAACTGAGGAAGAATCTGAGCAGAACTGAAGAAGAATCTGAGAAGAACTGAGGAAGAATCTGAGCAGAACTGAAGAAGAATCTGTGAAGAACTGAAGAAGAATCTGTGAAGAACTGAGGAAGAATCTGAGCAGAACTGAAGAAGAATCTGAGCAGAACTGAAGAAGAATCTGAGAAGAACTGAGGAAGAATCTGAGCAGAACTGAAGAAGCAGCTTGGACAAGTTGACAAATCTTATATTTTTCTTGTACTTCATCAGCACCATCAGCCCCTCACACACACACCACATTCACTCTAGACGATGTGTGAAGTGTTTTGCTGAAGGAGACCACAGTTTTGGTTCCCAGAGCTCCACCGTGGCGCCTGGTGTTTGCTGTGGCACGAGATCAGGCTTAAACGTCACAGTTGTTCAGGTGAATCGTTTCAGTTCCACTTCTGTGTGTCACAAACACATGAACAAACAGAGGCTCCTCCTGAACAATGAGGAAACGTGTAAGTGCACATTTTATTTGGGTTAGTCAACGACACGCAATTCCACACAGTGATGGATGGAGGACCTGAGTGACCTTTGGATTATCGTCACTGAAGCTCTAAAGAAGTGGTCACGTTGGTCTGTTAAATTTAGTCTAAGAAACTGAAAAAGCGGCTCATAATCAGACGACTTTAATCCTCTCGACCCGCCTCAGTCTGATCCAAACACTTTCTGTCTCTCGCAGGTCTCCCCATCT
The DNA here is from genome assembly GCA_019594935.1 of Periophthalmus modestus. Lineage (NCBI taxonomy): Eukaryota > Metazoa > Chordata > Actinopteri > Gobiiformes > Gobiidae > Periophthalmus > Periophthalmus modestus. The sequence continues at coordinate 661,841 of JAIEZT010000026.1, forward strand.
CGTCGCTGGACCCCGTGGTGATGGTTGAAGGTCAGTCGTTCGGTGTGGCCGCCTCGTGTCGCTCCATGGGCCTCCCCGCTCCTCGTCTGTCCTGGGACACTCCTCTGGTGGGGCAGGTGCAGAACCGGAGCAGCGAGAGCGGGGCGGTGTCCTCGCTCTTCTCCCTCCACCCTCTTCGCTCCATGAACGGAAAACGTCTCGACTGTCTGGTGTGGCATCCAGGCTTCGAGCAGCCCAAGAGGATCGTCAACACGCTGGAGGTTCAGTGTGAGTACAGTTCAGGAGGAGTCGCACATTAACATTCCCTGAAGTGGTTAAGCTAGTTGGGGGCACTGCTCTGTCTGGGTTTTGTTTTTAACAGTTTGACTAGAAAGTTCTGATTTATCTGAACTACACCAGGTTTGAGCTGATCTGTGATGTTAAACAAAACCTTCTTAAAGAACATTACAATCACAAGCTAACTAGCACTAGCATTAGCATTAGCATTAGCCAACAGTTTTTCCGTTGTTTTTTCTCACCTTTTTGTGTAAAATGAAACTCTTAAACAGGACCATGAGCTCGGACTGATCACGTCACACAGAATCCTGTAGTTTATGGTTCATATCTGTTTAAATCCTTGGCTCATCCACATCAAACAAACTAACTCAAAGTTTAACGTCTTCTGTCGGTGTAAACGCTGCAGCAGCTTCAAAATGTGGTGCTGTTATTCAAAACCGTGAGTGTGGTGAGTTACAGCTGAGTCCATAAGATGAATGAACGAGTTTGTGGAGTTGATCCCAAACAGACGATTCTTTGTGTTTGCACAAGTCGAATCTCCCTTTGTTTTACAGAACCTCTGTCCTCCATGTGAATTTATGACATAATCCAATTCTAGACTGTGAAACAACCTTTTATAATATGTTGGACCAGAGGGTTGCTGGTTCGAGTCCCATCAGAGCAGTGAACACATGGAGGTATTGTTTCCCTGGATAAAAGGATTTAATTCTGAATTTTATTATTTTCTGTCGCTCAGAATAAGCGTCACATTCACAGAATCCGGTGCAGCTGCCAAACCTCTGCATTTATCCACGAGACCCGACACCGACATAAACATGAGTAAATGTGCGTGTGGAGTCGTGAGGATGTTCAGATCCTCAGACGTCTGAGAGCAGCTTTTCTCCACCATGAACCATGTTAAACACAAACATTTATGCAGATATACTGCAAATACTATAGTTGTTTATACAATCTGTAAAGATAAAAAACCCCAGTCCATCCAGTGTTATCTTCATTTTAGAGTCAAAAGTTTTTGCTCTTAGTGTTTTTGTTTCCGTGGAAACCGGGTCCAGGTCGCTCTTTGGGGGTTAAAGGTCACGACCCCTGGTCTAGACGTCTCCCCTCTGCCCAGAGCCGCTCCTGTTTATCATTTAATGATTTTGAGATGAGGGTTAACGCAGCAGTTGTTTAATTACAGCTGTTATAATGATCCATGACACACAGCTCCACCCTCACATTAGGCTCTTTACACGCCATGTGCAGAGCTGTAATTATGGACGATTCTCTGAACGTTTTGTTCTTTATGCTTCTACTTTTTGAACCCAAACAGATACATGATACATTATCCTCCTGCCCTGTCATGAGACACTCACATTTCAAACTCTCAGGGGTTTCAGCTCCTGTTTTATCATCTGAAATGTAAAAAATCCTCAAAATGTTGCGTGTAATATTTGGTTTCAGATTGTTAATTGCTATGGCAACGGTCCAAACTTTTCATCATTTTGAAACCAACGGACACGAGAGTGATTTCAGAATAATTAAAAACACTCCTCTATTAAACAGATCTCTGCAGTGACATCGTGCAGGGGGGGTGTACATGTATGTCTATGGCGGTTTCCATGGTGACACAGTCTGAAAACTCAAGAAATAAAACAAACTGGATTTAAAGACACATGTTCAGGAGGCTGTGGTCTGAGTTTGATTTTACACAAAAAGGTGAGAGTGAAAAACTGTTGGCTAATGCTAATGCTAATGCTAGCTTGTGAGTGTACTGTTATTCGAGAGGGACGTGTTTAACAGCACAAATCATCTCGTCGGTTGTAGTTCAGTCAGCTCTTTATGTTCAGATTGTGTTAAAATAAGCTCAGACTAAAGTTTAATAAAGCAGTGGGCTCGACACGCGGGGGCGTCGCCTGACACGCGGGGCGTGGCTCGACACGCGGGGGGCGTCACTCACTCTCCATTTATTTCCGGTGGGTCCCTGTGCGACGCTGTGAAAATCGCTCGTCTCTCTCGTCTCAAGCGAAAGTCGTGCACGTGAAAACCTCGTGCTCGTGTCGATGTGCACACGCCTGCGACGCCTTTAATGAAAGTTGAAAAATGTTCTACTTTTATCACTGTCGCCTGAACAACAGCCAATCAGAGAGTTTGACTGACGAGCCAATGAGATGCAAGAACACACACACACAAACGCACACACACGTACACACACACACACACACACACATTTTGAGATTTGTTGGATCAGATTTAGTCTTGAAATAACCTGATAAACATTTTACCAAAGACCATAAAAATGCTGCATTTAACGTGGAAATAAATGTTATAAAATGGAGCAGAGCTGAGTCTGACTTTGATACTATTGTTATTTCTTAGAATAAAGTGTCACTTTGACAGATTTAAGATGAGCCTCACAAACTACAGCCGACACGACAAACACATCGAACAGAACGAGTTAAAAGTGTCAGATCAGACAAAGAAACAAAGACAGAAGAGAGAAAAAGACGAGAATCTACAGCTGAAAATGTGAATCTGAAAACCCCGTGTGCTCCTCTGCCTCTCACCTCAGTGTCTGTTTTCTCACAGAGTCACTCAGCTCCTCTTATCAGTCTGATTAAAGAGTCTAAACATTAAACTGTTACAGGTTTAAATGTGGGAAACACCAGAGAGAGACACATTTACACTGTTCAAACAGCAAATCACGATGGTTAAATATTCAGCATTCTTCTGTTTTTGTCGGGTCGTAGAGCTGGAATTTCATGTTTTTGAGCTTCAAAAATCAAAGTTTTGGGACGTGTCAGAAAATGGCAGAGCTGGACTGAAGAAGTGAAGGAGTAAAGTGAGGTTTGAAGGTGAAGTCGAAGCACATGTTGTAACGCAGAGAAGTGTTACAGCTGAGCAGGTCTGTTCAACATAATCTGGGCCTTTTAAATGATGCGTTACTTCAATCACAGGAAATTAAAGCCACAATATGTAACTTTTGAGCCAAAAAACACAAATAAAATCATGTTTTTATCAGTGAAAACTTGGAGAAACGTCTTTACTGTGAGCTTGCATCTCCACAAACCTGACTCGTGTTTGGCCTCCTCCTGGTTTCCGTGGTGACGTTGTTGTTTTGTGTGACATAAAACGTGTCTGTCTGTGGAGAATGTCCCGCAGTGTGGCTTTAGATGAGTGTTAGAGTCGTGTTTTGTCGTTGGGTTCAGTGAGGAGCCAGTCGCTTTGTTGATATAAATATTGTGTTTAAAGTCAAAGGTCAATGAACCGCTGCCCTTGAGCAAAGCACTTGATCCGCGGCGTGTGTAAAGACTGAGTCACTCTGGAAAAAAGCTCAGATGGTTTTGAAAAGCTGAGACTAATGCTCCTGTTATTAGAGTTTGAGTCACAGGAAGGAGATTGTTTAGAGCAGTGATCATTAAGAGCTCTGGGACCGGTTCAGCTGCATTCTGCCCTCGTCTGAGCTAAAGCTGAAGGAAACGCCGCACAAAAACGCACAAAAACACCACGCAATAACACCACACAACACCATACAACAACGCCATGCAACAACGCCACACAAAAACACCACATATTCTGCCCTCGTCTGAGCTAAAGCTGAAGGAAACGCCGCACAAAAACACACAAAAACACCACACAATAACACACAACAGCACACAACACCAGGCAAAAACATCACGCAACACCACAAAACAACGTCACACAAAAACACCACACAATAACACACAACCCCACGTAATAACACCATGCCTCACCACAAAACGTCACACAAAAACACCACGCAACACCACACAAAAACACCACACATTCTGGCCTCGTCTGAGCTAAAGCTGAAGGAAACGCCGCACAAAAACGCACAAAAACACCACACAATAACACACAACAGCACACAACACCACACAAAAACACCACACAAAAACACCACAAAACAACACCACACGTTCTACCCTCGTCTGAGCTAAAGCTGAAGGAAACGCCGCACAAAAACACACAAAAACACACAACACCATGCAATAACACACAACAGCACACAACACCACACAAAAACACGACACACAACGCCACACAAAAACACCACACAATAACACAGAACAGCACACAACACCAGGCAAAAACATCACACAACACCACAAAACAACGCCACACAAAAACACCACAAAACAACGCCACACATTCTGCCCTTGTCTGAGCTAAAGCTGAAGGAAACGCCGCACAAAAACACACAAAAACACACAATAACACACAACAGCCCGTGGCACTGCAGGGGGCAGTGCCACGTTCACTCGGGCAGGACACCACAGCAGTGTCAGGTTTGAGTCGTGGGAATTGAACCATCGCCTTTTCCTCAGTGTAAAGTCGTGTTTGTTCTGAATGTTCTCTCGTTTTTAGACCCTCCAGAGGTGAAGATCGTGGCCAGCTCAGGGCACTGGTTTGTGGGGATGGAGAACGCCGAGCTCCTCTGTGACGCCCAGGGACAACCAGGAGTGTCCAACATCACCTGGAAATGGTACATGACACTCTTTATCACTCCACAGAGCCTCACTCTTTATCACTCTACAGAGCCTCACTCTTTATCCCTCCACAGAGCCTCACTCTTTATCCCTCTACAGAGCCTCACTCTTTATCCCTCTACAGAGCCTCACTCTTTATCCCTCCACAGAGCCTCACTCTTTATCACTCTACAGAGCCTCACTCTTTATCCCTCTACAGAGCCTCACTGTTTATCACTCTACAGAGCCTCACTCTTTATCACTCTACAGAGCCTCACTCTTTATCACTCTCCACAGAGCCTCACTCTTTATCCCTCCACAGAGCCTCACTCTTTATCACTCTACAGAGCCTCACTCTTTATCCCTCCACAGAGCCTCACTCTTTATCACTCTACAGAGCCTCACTCTTTATCCCTCTACAGAGCCTCACTGTTTATCACTCTACAGAGCCTCACTCTTTATCCCTCCACAGAGCCTCACTCTTTATCACTCTACAGAGCCTCACTCTTTATCACTCTACAGAGCCTCACTCTTTATCACTCTACAGAGCCTCACTCTTTATCACTCTACAGAGCCTCACTCTTTATCACTCTACAGAGCCTCACTCTTTATCACTCTCCACAGAGCCTCACTCTTTATCCCTCCACAGAGCCTCACTCTTTATCACTCTCCACAGAGCCTCACTCTTTATCACTCTACAGAGCCTCACTCTTTATCCCTCTACAGAGCCTCACTCTTTATCACTCTACAGAGCCTCACTCTTTATCCCTCTACAGAGCCTCACTCTTTATCACTCTACAGGTCTGCACTCTTTATCACTCTCCACAGAGCCTCACTCTTTATCACTCTCTACAGAGCCTCACTCTTTAAATCACCTTTTATCAGATTATCTTTATGGAGTAATATTAATCTCACTCTTATGTCACTCTGGATCTCACATAACGTCTCTGGATTATTTGTTTTGTCAGATGTTTAAATTCTGTCTCGAGCTGAAGCTTCTTTACACCATAAGTTTAAGTGTTTTATTCATAATCGGGGTGAGCAGATAAACGTCTCGTGTCACTCCGTTCAGGGCGAGTCGTCCTTTGTGAAATCAAAGTTGTGTCGGTGTCGAGTTTCTCAAAAGGAGCTGGAGGGATTTTCACACGAGGAGATGAGCCGCGGAGACGAGAGAAAAGCTTTTAATCACAGCCTCAGATCAGACTCAGCAAAGCAGCTAAAGTACAGGGTGATTCTGATTAGAGACAGTCTGCAGACAGGGCCCGGGAGCGGGGCCGGGAGCGGGGCCGGGAGCGGGGCCGGGAGCGGGGCCGGGAGCGGGGCCGGGAGCGGGGCCGGGAGCAGGGCCTGGGCGGGAGCGGGGCCCGAGTGGGGCCCGGGCGGGAGCTCCTCTGTGGCTCCTCTCTGTGGCTCCTCTCTGTAGCTCCTCTGTGGCTCCCCTGTGGCTCCTCTCTGTAGCTCCTCTGTGGCTCAGTGGCTCTTCTGTGGCTCTTCTGTGGCTCCTCTGTGGCTCTCCTCTGTGGCTCCTCTGTGGCTCTTCTGTGGCTCCTCTGTGGCTCCTCTGTGGCCCCTCTGTGGCCCCTCTGTGGCCCTCTGTGGCTCCTCTCTGTGGCTCCTCTGTGGCCCCTCTGTGGCCCCTCTGTAGCTCCTCTGTGGCTCCTCTCTGTGGCTCCTCTCTGTGGCTCCTCTCTGTGGCTCTTCTGTGGCTCCTCTGTGGCTCCTCTGTGGCCCCTCTGTGGCCCCTCTGTGGCCCCTCTGTGGCTACTCTCTGTGGCTCTCTGTGGCTCTCCTCTGTGGCTCCTCTGTGGCTCTTCTGTGGCTCCTCTGTGGCTCCTCTGTGGCCCCTCTGTGGCCCCTCTGTAGCTCCTCTGTGGCTCCTCTCTGTGGCTCTCTGTGGCTCCTCTGTGGCTCCTCTGTGGCCCCTCTGTGGCCCCTCTGTAGCTCCTCTGTGGCTCCTCTCTGTGGCTCTTCTGTGGCTCCTCTGTGGCTCCTCTGTGGCCCCTCTGTGGCTCTCTGTGGCTCCTCTGTGCCCCTCTGTGGCCCCTCTGTAGCTCCTCTGTGGCTCCTCTCTGTGGCTCCTCTCTGTGGCTCTTCTGTGGCTCCTCTGTGGCTCCTCTGTGGCCCCTCTGTAGCTCCTCTGTGGCTCCTCTCTGTGGCTCTCTGTGGCTCCTCTGTGGCCCCTCTGTGGCCCCTCTGTGGCCCCTCTGTAGCTCCTCTGTGGCTCCTCTCTGTGGCTCCTCTGTGGCCCCTCTGTGGCCCCTCTGTGGCTACTCTCTGTGGCTCTCTGTGGCTCTCCTCTGTGGCTCTTCTGTGGCTCTTCTGTGGCTCCTCTGTGGCCCCTCTGTGGCCCCTCTGTAGCTCCTCTGTGGCTCCTCTCTGTGGCTCTTCTGTGGCTCCTCTGTGGCTCCTCTGTGGCCCCTCTGTAGCTCCTCTGTGGCTCCTCTCTGTGGCCCCTCTGTGGCTCCTCTGTGGCCCCTCTGTGGCTCCTCTGTAGCTCTTCTGTGGCTCCTCTCTGTGGCTCTTCTGTGGCTCCTCTCCTCTGTGGCTCCTCTCCTCTGTGGCTCCTCTCCTCTGTGGCTCCTCTCTGTGGCTCCTCTGTGGCTCCTCTGTGGCCCCTCTGTGGCTCTTCTGTGGCTCCTCTCTGTGGCTCCTCTGTGGCTCCTCTGTGGCTCCTCTGTGGCTCCTCTGTGGCTCCCCTCTGTGGCTCTTCTGTGGCTCCTCTCTGTGGCTCCTCTGTGGCCCCTCTGTGGCCCCTCTGTGGCTACTCTCTGTGGCTCTCTGTGGCTCTCCTCTGTGGCTCCTCTGTGGCTCTTCTGTGGCTCCTCTGTGGCTCCTCTGTGGCTCCTCTGTGGCTCCTCTGTGGCTCCTCTGTGGCCCCTCTGTGGCCCCTCTGTGGCCCCTCTGTAGCTCCTCTGTGGCTCCTCTCTGTGGCTCTTCTGTGGCTCCTCTGTGGCTCCTCTGTGGCCCCTCTGTAGCTCCTCTGTGGCTCCTCTCTGTGGCCCCTCTGTGGCTCCTCTGTGGCCCCTCTGTGGCTCCTCTGTAGCTCTTCTGTGGCTCCTCTCTGTGGCTCCTCTGTGGCTCCTCTGTGGCTCCTCTGTGGCTCCTCTCTGTGGCTCCTCTGTGGCTCCTCTGTGGCTCCTCTGTGGCTCTTCTGTGGCTCTTCTGTGGCTCCTCTCTGTGGCTCCTCTGTGGCTCTTCTGTGGTTCCTCTGTGGCTCCTCTGTGGCTCCTCTGTGGCTCCTCTGTGGCTCTTCTGTGGTTGGTGTAATGTGATTCTCTCTGGAGCATCAGGCTGAACTCTCTCCTTTGTTTGAGCTGCAGGTTTCACATCCATTTAAACTGTGACAGATGGAGAACAGAAAGAACAGAGAGAGAGAACAGAGAGAGAGAAGAACAGAGAGAGAAGAGAACAGAGAGAAAAGAACAGCGAACAGAGGGAGAAGAGAACAGAGAGAGAGAAGAACAGAGAGAAAAGAACAGAAAGAACAGAGAGAGAGAACAGAGAGAGAAAAGAACAGCGGACAGAGGGAGAAGAGAACAGAGAGAGAGAAGAACAGAGAGAAAAGAACAGAAAGAACAGAGAGAAGAGAACAGAGAGAGAACATGTAACACACCGTACAACATCACTGTGGACCAGCTCAGTGTCGACAGAGTTTTTCTCGTTGTGGAGACAGAATCGAGTTTTTAGTCCTGAGATAGTTTGAGTTTGGTGGAGACTGACTCTGGTCAGACTCTGGTCAGACTCTGGTCAGACTCTGGTCAGACTCGGGTCAGACTCGGGTCAGACTCGGGTCAGACTGTCTCTGGCGTCAGATTGACTCAGATGTTTTGAGAGGAAGTTGAAAGTCTCATTGTCTCATGAGTCTCTGTGCATCATGACCCGTGAGTTTCTCTGGCCCGTGTTGTTTTAGACGAGCTGTCAGTCATGATGATGTCACTGCTCTTATAGAAACTTAAAGGTTAAATATAAAGTTGAGAAACAAACTCACTGAGTCTTTTCTCCTGAAATGAATAACTCCCACACACTAAGTACAAAGTGTCTCCTGTTTGTGCGTTTGTCTCATTATAAAGATTTAATCATAAACCTCTGCATCACAGAGTCATGATTTGCCCTGAGAACTTTTAAAACCTGAATAAAACTGTGGGACCTGGACACTGCTCCTACGAGCCGCAGAATACCTGAGATTCCAGAGACGCATCTTTTTCTCAACAGATCAAGACTCGTGTTTCATTTCAGATCCACATGTGTCTTTTCACTTCCTGGTGTGAGTCGTGTTCTGTCTCTTCATAAATGTTTGTGGTGCAGGAAGGGCGGGGCTCCGCCCCAGGACGCCGAGGTGACGGGGACCAGACTCGTTTTTAAACGTGCTCTGCGTCTGAACGACAGCGGCGTTTACCAGTGTGAGGCTCTGAACGCCGTGGGACCAGGGAGCACGGACTACGACTTTACTGTGGCAGGTCAGACACACGCTGCCCCCTGCTGGAAACACAACACCACTGCATAAAAGATCTGTCTTTAGTGCAAGGCTCAGGTCTGCAGGAGGAAAAGAGACAGAGAGACAGAGACAGACAGAGAGAGACAGACACAGAGAGACAGAGAGAGACAGACAGACAGAGACAGAGAGACACAGGTGTGTCTCAGTTTATGGACAGGTCTCATGTTCATTCACTCATGTCATTAAAATAACTCGTCTCTGTAACGACCTGCTTAGATTTACAGACACTTTGTTTTTAGGTGATAAAATCACATTTGCACAAAGAGCCTCACAGTCTGTGTGTATGGTCTTGTGTGTATGGTCCCGTGTGTTTGGTCCCGTGTGTTTGGTCCTGTGTGTTTGGTCCCGTGTGTTTGGTCTTGTGTGTATGGTCCCGTGTGTATGGTCCTGTGTGTTTGGTCCCGTGTGTTGGGTCCCGTGTGTTTGGTCCTGTGTGTTTGGTCCCGTGTGTTTGGTCTTGTGTGTATGGTCCCGTGTGTGTATGGTCCCGTGTGTATGGTCCCGTGTGTTTGGTCTTGTGTGTATGGTCCTGTGTGTTTGGTCCCGTGTGTTTTGGTCCCATGTGTATGGTCCTGTGTGTTTGGTCCCGTGTGTTTGGTCCCGTGTGTTTGGTCCTGTGTGTTTGGTCCCGTGTGTTTGGTCTTGTGTGTATGGTCCCGTGTGTATGGTCCCGTGTGTATGGTCCCGTGTGTTTGGTCTTGTGTGTATGGTCCTGTGTGTTTGGTCCCGTGTGTTTGGTCCCGTGTGTTTGGTGCCGTGTGTTTGGTCCTGTGTGTTTGGTCTTGTGTGTATGGTCCCGTGTGTTTGGTCCCGTGTGTATGGTCCTGTGTGTTTGGTCTTGTGTGTATGGTCCTGTGTGTATGGTCCGTGTGTGTTTGGTCCCGTGTGTTTGGTCCCGTGTGTATGGTCCCGTGTGTGTTTGGTCCCGTGTGTTTGGTCCCGTGTGTTTGGTCCCGTGTGTATGGTCCCGTGTGTTTGGTCCCGTGTGTGTTTGGTCCCGTGTGTATGGTCCCGTGTGTTTGGTCCCGTGTGTTTGGTCCCGTGTGTATGGTCCCGTGTGTTTGGTCTTGTGTGTATGGTCCTGTGTGTATGGTCCCGTGTGTTTGGTCCCGTGTGTTTTGGTCCCGTGTGTTTGGTCCCGTGTGTATGGTCCCCGTGTGTATGGTCCCGTGTGTTTGGTCCCGTGTGTTTGGTCCCGTGTGTTTGGTCTTGTGTGTATGGTCCTGTGTGTATGGTCCTGTGTGTTTGATCTTGTGTGTTTGGTCCCGTGTGTTTGGTCCCGTGTGTATGGTCCTGTGTGTATGGTCCTGTGTGTTTGGTCCCGTGTGTTTGGTCCCGTGTGTTTGGTGCCGTGTGTTTGGTGCCGTGTGTTTGGTCCCGTGTGTTTGGTCCCGTGTGTTTGGTCCTGTGTGTTTGGTCCCCGTGTGTTTGGTCTTGTGTGTATGGTCCCGTGTGTATGGTCCCGTGTGTATGTCCCGTGTGTTTGGTCTTGTGTGTATGGTCCTGTGTGTTTGGTCCCGTGTGTTTGGTCCCGTGTGTATGGTCCTGTGTGTTTGGTCCCGTGTGTTTGGTCCCGTGTGTTTTGGTCCCGTGTGTTTGGTCCCGTGTGTTTGGTCTTGTGTGTATGGTCCCGTGTGTATGGTCCCGTGTGTATGGTCCCGTGTGTATGGTCCCGTGTGTTTGGTCTTGTGTGTATGGTCCCGTGTGTTTGGTCCCGTGTGTTTTGGTCCCGTGTGTTTGGTGCCGTGTGTTTGGTCCTGTGTGTTTGGTCCTTGTGTGTATGGTCCCGTGTGTTTGGTCCCGTGTGTATGGTCCTGTGTGTTTGGTCTTGTGTGTATGGTCCCGTGTGTTTGGTCCCGTGTGTATGGTCCTGTGTGTTTGGTCTTGTGTGTATGGTCCTGTGTGTATGGTCCCGTGTGTTTGGTCCCGTGTGTTTGGTCCCGTGTGTTTGGTCCCGTGTGTTTGGTCCCGTGTGTTTGGTCCCGTGTGTTTGGTCCCGTGTGTTTGGTCCCGTGTGTTTGGTCCCGTGTGGTTTGGTCCCGTGTGTATGGTCCCGTGTGTTTGGTCCCGTGTTTGGTCCCGTGTGTATGGTCCCGTGTGTGTTTGGTCTTGTGTGTATGGTCCTGTGTGTATGGGTCCCGTGTGTTTGGTCCCGTGTGTGTATGGTCCCGTGTGTATGGTCCCGTGTGTTTTGGTCCCGTGTGTTTGGTCCCGTGTGTTTGGTCCCGTGTGTTTGGTCCCGTGTGTTTGGTCCCGTGTGTTTGGTCTTGTGTGGTGTGTTTGTATGGTCCTGTGTGTTTGGTCTTTGTGTGTTTGGTCCCGTGTGTTTGGTCCCGTGTGTATGGTCCCGTGTGTTTGGTCCCGTGTGTTTGGTCCCGTGTGTTTGGTGCCGTGTGTTTGGTCCTGTGTGTTTGGTCTTGTGCGTATGGTCCCGTGCGTTTGGTCCCGTGTGTTTGGTCCCGTGTGTTTGGTCCCGTGTGTTTGGTCCCGTGTGTTTGGTCTTGTGTGTATGGTCCTGTGTGTATGGTCCTGTGTGTTTGGTCCTGTGTGTTTGGTCCCGTGTGTATGGTCCCGTGTGTATGGTCCCGTGTGTTTGGTCCCGTGTGTTTGGTCCCGTGTGTTTGGTCCCGTGTGTTTGGTCCCGTGTGTTTGGTCCCGTGTGTATGGTCCTGTGTGTTTGGTCCCGTGTGTTTGGTCCCGTGTGTTTGGTCCCGTGTGTATGGTCCTGTGTGTGTGGTTCTCATGTCGTGTCTTTTTCCAGAGCGCTCGTTCCGTCTGGCCGACCTCGGCAGTGACAGTTTCCTGTTGGTCTTGATCGCGGCGGGGGCGGGGCTTCTGTTGCTCGCCATGGTCGTGGTCATCATCGTGGTGAATCGACATCACAAAAACAAACACAAGAAACTGGAGATGGAGCTGAGCGAGAAAACGTGAGTCTCACCACAACCTCACACGGACTTATACGTCACATCACGTTTAAGAGCCGAGTAAAATGTGATGTTCAGTTGTTTAATTGTTTAGTTGTTTATTGTTGTTAAATTGTTGTATTTTGTTTTTTTTTCAGGGAGGAAATAAACTCTCTGTCCAGACAAACCTCCCTGAGACGAATCAACTCCGTCAGCACCGACCCCAGAGTCCAGGTAACACATCAGTCTGGGCACTTTTACTCAGTAAAAATGTTTTGAACGTCGTGTTAATGACATGTCTGAACGTCGTGTGTTAATGACGTGTCTGAACGTCGTGTGTTAATGACTGTCTGAACGTCGTGTGTTAATGACGTGTCTGAACGTCGTGTGTTAATGACGTGTCTGAACGTCGTGTGTTAATGACGTGTCTGAACGTCGTGTGTTAATGTTGTGTTTGAACGTCGTGTGTTAATGTTGTGTTTGAACGTCGTGTGTTAATGACGTGGCTGAACGTCGTGTGTTAATGACGTGTCTGAACGTCGTGTGTTAATGTTGTGTTTGAACGTCGTGTGTTAATGTTGTGTTTGAACGTCGTGTGTTAATGACGTGTCTGAACGTCGTGTGTTAATGTTGTGTTCTGAACGTCGTGTGTTAATGTTGTGTTTGAACGTCGTGTGTTAATGACGTGGCTGAACGTCGTGTGTTAATGACGTGTCTGAACGTCGTGTGTTAATGTTGAGTTTGAACGTCGTGTGTTAATGACGTGGCTGAACGTCGTGTGTTAATGACGTGTCTGAACGTTGTGTGTTAATGTTGTGTCTGAACGTCGTGTGTTAATGTTGTGTCTGAACGTCGTGTGTTAATGATGTGGCTGAACGTCGTGTGTTAATGATGTGTCTGAATGTTGTGTGTTAATGTCGTGTCTGAACGTCGTGTGTTAATGTTGTGTCTGAACGTCGTGTGTTAATGTCGTGTCTGAACGTCGTGTGTTAATGACGTGGCTGAACGTCGTGTGTTAATGACGTGTCTGAACGTTGTGTGTTAATGTCGTGTCTGAACGTCGTGTGTTAATGTTGTGTCTGAACGTCGTGTGTTAATGTTGTGTCTGAACGTCGTGTGTTAATGTCGTGTCTGAACGTCGTGTTAATGTCGTGTCTGAACGTCGTGTGTTAATGTTGTGTTTGAACGTCGTGTGTTAATGACGTGGCTGAACGTCGTGTGTTAATGTCGTGTCTGAACGTCGTGTGTTAATGTTGAGTTTGAACGTCGTGTGTTAATGTTGAGTTTGAACGTCGTGTGTTAATGACGTGTCTGAACGTCGTGTGTTAATGACGTGTCTGAACGTTGTGTGTTAATGTCGTGTCTGAACGTCGTGTGTTAATGTTGTGTCTGAACGTCGTGTGTTAATGACGTGGCTGAACGTCGTGTGTTAATGACGTGTCTGAACGTCGTGTTAATGACGTGTCTGAACGTCGTGTTAATAACGTGTCTGAACGTCGTGTTAATGACTTGTCTGAACGTCGTGTTAATGACGTGTCTGTGTTCAGCCGGAGGATTACGCTCTGCTCCGAGTCGACAGCAGGATGAAGCACAGTCAGACGTCTTTGGTGAGTTTAAACTGTGACGTGTGATTCTTAGTTTTGATCCTCGACTTAAAGAAACATTAATATTAAAATAAACGACACATGAACTTTTCTCTGACGTGTTTCTTTTGTCACATTGAAGCTCAGTCCTGATGAATAAATGTCAGAGTTTGGTTCATAAGGAGCAGGAGACGTCTGTTTCTCTCGTGGACTTTCAGTTGGACATTAAAGTTTTCTGAAAGTAAAAAATAAAAATAAAAGCTCTTGGTCCGGTGATGTTGGTGAAGTTAATGCCACTGTGGAACATTTCAGGCAAAGCAGTAAAATAAACCGTCTCTATGGTTCTCATCTCTGTGGATCCTGTTACAATTTACACATTTAAATCACAATATTCATCTAAAACCACGTCAGAAAAGAAATAAATCCACTGGGAGCCGACGTCGCCGTAAACATCATGACAATAAAGCGCCGCAGGCTGTAGCGCCCCCTGTGGACAGACACGTCACAGCAGCACGTTTTTACATTTGGACCAAAACGACGACGCGACGCTGCAGAATCGAAGAGTATCAACGATTAGAAATATAAACTGGAGAAGGAAGAGCGACGACACAGGGGGCGTGTCACAGGGGGCGTGTCACAGGGGGCGTGTCACAGGGGCGTGTCACAGTGGGCGTGTCGCAGGGGGCGTGTCACAGTGGGCGTGTCACAGGGGGCGTGTCACAGGGGGCGTGTCACATGGAGCATGAAGAAAGTGGATTTTGCAGAATAATCAAATTTAAACGGAGACTCTAGAATGTTCTGTAGACTGTAGAAAACTCGACATCTCATTAGTTTGTTTTTGTAAATGCAGGAGAGGCCCTACAAAGACAGCCAGTCGAGTCTCACGGGGAAGTGGGGGCCCCCTGGTGGTGTGGAGGTGGACGAGCTCGGGCGCCCGGTGGTGTGGACGGAGCGAGGGATGGACTCGGAGCGAGAGGAGAGGAGGAGGAGGGTGGAGTCGTACCTGAAGAGCAGCAACATGTCTCTGGTAAGAACGAGGGAAGAGCCGTGTCCACCTCACGACGAAACAAAATGAACCAGGTTTGACTCAAGATGGAGTCGTGTCCCGTGTGTCAGCCGTCGGCTCCGTCAGCTCCGTCAGCGCCGTCAGCTCCGTCGGCTCGGGTCTGTTTGGCGTCTGCAGCTCGTCCTCAGACTCGGGGAGTGTGGGTTATGATCGTGTCCAGTCCTTTTCTCTGGAATAAACCACAGTTTTACCCAACGAGTCACGTCGGCTCCTCGTCTGAAATGATTCTACAGAGACACAGACTATTAAAGCTGCACTGTGGAGTTTCGCTGCTGGAGGATCTGCTGCAGCTGCTCGACTCTTATCACTGCCCTGTCTGAGATGTTCCACAGTTTGGCATTAAACTTATGTCATTTATTCAATGACTACTATTTTAAAAGGCTAAAACACACAAACAAGAAAGTAGAAGAAGAAGTAAAAGAAAAAATCTATTCTGTCTCTGGACAAAAGTTTGAGACGTTTCAGCTCTGGTCAGATTCCTGCTGGACACGGCCTTATATCTGCCTGAAGGAGGCGCTAACTCACCTGTTAGTTTATAGTTTCTGTTGTTGACTCTGTTGAGCTACACTAAGTGAACACTTCACTCGAAAACTTTTTGTCCAGTTACAGAATTAAAACTTTTCTTTTTCCTTGGACCTGGACGACTGAGGGATAAACAGACGTGTAGAACATGTCGCCTCCAGCCTCAGTCCAGGTCTGAGCCACGGTGAAAGACAAAAGACGAGACACTTCTTCAGTTCAGAAGTGAAGTGTCTCGTCTTGGACAAAGAGCCAAACGTCTTCAGTCCAACAACTTTGTCCAGTGACAGATTTAACTTTTGACTTATTTTGAGGTATTTTCCATCATGTTTTTAATTCCTCAAGTTTCTTCTCCCTCAGGACTCGGGTTTGCCCTCGTCTCTGGTCCCTCTGAAGCCGCAGACGAGGGAGGTCCTCGTCCCGTGTCACCATGAAGAACTGCCCCACCTGAGACACGCCCCCTCGCCAAACCTGCCCCCCCCGCCCGCCCCTGGACTCCGCCCGCCCCGGGACAGGCGGATGACGACACGGACAGCGGCAGCTACCAGATTTCTGAAGCTCTGAACAACCATTTTTACTCTACAGCAACGGACTCCTCCGGCCGCGGCCGCACTCCAACGCCATCCTGCTGAGCCCGAGTCGCCCCGGCTCCACTGTCCGCCACGCAGAATACTTAAAGAGCCGGGTCGTCCCGGCTCCTCTGTGCACACTGAGACTTAAAGAGCCGGGTCGTCCGGCTCCTCTGTGCACTCAGAGACTTAAAGGAAATAAAACAGTTTGAAACTATAGAAGATGAATGGCTAACTTCTGTTTGATTTTTGACTCTTTCTGGGACCTGTGCAGGTTTTGTCGGACTCTGCACAATTTAATGTCTCTAGGTCAAAATAAATCTTGATTCAGAATTGATTTGGAGGTTTGTTTCTTTTGGATTCTGAAGACAAGGATTTTACATCATTTTGATATTAGTTTGTTGCAGTGAATCTGCTGGACTCTGTAAATGTGACTTTTGTTTTCTTTTTACAAAAACAACTTTAAATGAAAAAAAAAACCCAAAACAATCTATGAAATCACAGGAGCTGAGTCTGGAGGCGAGTCGTGTGTCGGGAGCCGAGTCTGGAGGCGAGTCGTGTGTCGGGAGCTGAGTCTGGAGGCGAGTCGTGTGTCGGGGGCTGAGTCTTGAGGCGAGTCGTGTGTCTGGGGCTGAGTCTGGAGGCGAGTCGTGTGTCGGGAGCCGAGTCTGGAGGCGAGTCGTGTGTCGGGAGCCGAGTCTGGAGGCGAGTCGTGTGTCGGGAGCTGAGTCTGGAGGCGAGTCGGTGTGTCGGGGGCTGAGTCTGGAGGCGAGTCGTGTGTCGGGAGCTGAGTCTGGAGGCGAGTCGTGTGTCGGGGGCTGAGTCTGGAGGCGAGTCGTGTGTCGGGAGCTGAGTCTGGAGGTGGCAGCTGGTCCTGTTCACTCTTAAATATCTGAATGACTCATATTTGACCGCTGAGGTGACTCCAGACGTGAGGATCAGACTCTTCATGCCGAGTTTGCATGTTCTCCCTGTGTCAGTCTGGGAATCGAACCTGGGACCTTCTTGCTGTGAGGCACTACCCCGTTTTCAAAGGCCTGTGCCATGTTCTAAGCACGCACATGAAAATGTTACACAGGGTTACTTTAAATGTAAAATGATTCATTTTTGTACAAATGTTAAAGGGGATGTTCCTGTCGTCTGTTTGTGGGATGTAAATGTTGCACTCGATTCGTGTAAATGAAGGAAATGTTTAAAATAAGACGACTTTCTCAAAATCATTTTGTACAATAAAAAAAACCTCTGCTTTAAGCCAAATGAACAGGACTCACATCAGGTGCAAATATTTATCAAGTAAAATTCTTGTTTGTTTGAGTTTGACATTTAAACTTAAATCTCCTCAGTGTTTGGTGAAAAGTGTCGTGTGTATTTGTGTATTTGTTTGTTTGGTTGTTTGTTGTGCACATGTGTAAAGTTAAAATCGTCTCTGACAGTTTGAAAAGCTGAAAAAGGCTGTGACTCTGGAACAAATCTGGACAGTTTTCTGAAGATTCTGGCCTTAAATGTGGAAAAGAAGCGTCACTGTCAAAAGTTTTCCTGCCGTTTTAAATGTTTTGTTCATAAAAGTCACTTTGCTGCAGGTTTCATCTCAGATGTTTGTTTTTGCTTTTCCTC
>JAIEZT010000026.1:679431-1006949 GCA_019594935.1 Periophthalmus modestus
AGTGGAAAAAGTTTCTCACTTCAGATCGATGCAATTTTTAGAAGCAAAATGACCAAATGTTTTTTGTTCCATTTCACTTTTAGTGCAGCAGATTTTAGAAGCAGAAAATCATGAGACGTTTGATTAAAAGTTCAACAAAACACGAGTCAGAACATTTTGATTTCATGATTCTTCATCTTATTATTATATTTTCTCTTAATCTATAATTTCTTATATAGTTTCAGGTACAAAGCTCCTGTTGACTTATATAATTCTACGTTTGTACTTTGTATCTGGCTCCAAACGTGACCACAGATATTTTTGGGATTGTGCATAAAAAGTTCCACACTGTGTCTTTAAAAACACTGGGTTTTCATTTTATTTATTTATTAAAAGGGACAACGCACATTAATAAACACCAAGTTTGCTGCACACATCATTTTCACAGTCCCTCGACGTCTGAAACGGGACAAGACACAAACGACACAAACTCCAGAGGATTCACCCTCAAACGTCTGAAGTGTTTGTAAAATGTGTCTAAAGTGCTTCAGTCATTTTAAAGTGCTGTAGTTTTCTAATAAATAAATAACTGTTCCTCTTCTCTGGTTCCCGTCAGGCGTTCCTCGAGCGCTACCTGACGCCGGGCCCCACGCTGCAGTACCAGCAGCAGAGCGACAGGGGGCGTCAGTGGGCTCTGGTGAGCGAGGAGCCCGTCACGTCGGCCCTGAGGCGGGGTCTCGTCTTCGCTTTACGGCGCCTGGACTTTTCTCTGGTCGTCACGGTGACGCCCCTCCCCTTCCTGCGCCTGGGGGAGGAGTTTATCGACCCCAAATCGCACAAGTTCGTGATGAGACTCCAGTCGGAGACGTCGGTTTAACGGCGGAGGAGAAGAAGAAGAAGAAGAAGAAGAAGTGAGCCACAGTCACACACTGCAGCACAAAGAGCTTCTGGTCAAAATGTTCCACTCTCAATATTTATCTCGGAAATAGTTTTATAAATAAAAACTCGACACTTTGACTTCAGCTCATTTTCAGATGTTTGTGTTTTACTTTGTGCGACGCTCGTCTCCAACAAAAGACTCAAAATGAAACATCGAGTGTCACTTTTGGCCTGAAAACACAAAGTTTGTGGAGTTAAAATTCATCGAGAAACAAGAAAATCTCCTGGACTGAGACTCAAACGGATCCAGTGAGTTTTTAATCTCCTGTTTTTTTCTTTGATTTTTCAAAAACAGAAGTTCAGACGTGGACGACTTTGGACGATAAATAATCACAAAAGTCGATTTCAAACTGGAGGCAGATTTTAAATGTTTAATTTCACTGTTTTGTAAAAGTTAAAATCGTCTAAACTGCAGCTGGACGAGTCAGAACAGAGTAAAGTTAAAGCTTCACTGTGTAACTTTTCTGGTGGGGGTGTGGTGCTCGTTTCCATAGAGATGTTGTTGTATTGGAATGTTCCACAGTGTGGCATTAAACTGATGTATTTTCCACGTTCACGTTGTCACATTTGTATTTTTCGCCTCTCCACAGACCTGAGCTGTACTGTGACCTCCTCATGGAGATGGACAGATTTAATGCCATACTGTGGAAAATTCTCAGTAAATCAATAGCATCTCCACCAGAAAAGTTACACAGAGCAACTTTAAAGTCACAGTATGTAACTTTTTAGCCAAAAATCAGAATAAATGAAAAGCATGTTTGTTTTTTTATACTAAAAACTCACGTCTTCGCTCTGAGCTCGCACCTCCACAGACCTGACTCCTGTGGCCTCCTGCTGCTCGTTTCCATGGAAGTGTGACTCCTTTGGCTGCAATGTTCCACAGTCTGGCATAAAATGTATCTGTCTCCGTGGAGAATGTCCCACAGTACAGCTTTAACTTTCTCTGTGGAATCGTGCAGAATGTCCCGAACTGTAGCTTTAACTATGATGAAACACTGTGGTTCAAAATGGAGCCAGACAAAGTCAAGTTTCGACAGAGGAAATGTTTGTGTAACCACTGTCTCTCTGTGTCTGCTCTGTCTGTCTCTCTGTCTGTCTGCTCTGTCTGCTCTTTTATTCTTTCATTCGTTCACTTCACACTTGGTGATGGTGAGATACTGTTGTAGCCACAGCTGCCCTGGGGCAGACTGACAGAAGCGAGGCTGCCAGTCTGCGCCATTGGCCCCTCCGACCACCACCGATCATTCACACACACACACACACACACACACACACACACACACACACACACACACACATCACTTTCACACTGGGTGATGTGGGTGAAGTGTCTTGCCTCAGGACACAACTACAGAACTTGTTCTGAGTGGGACTCGATCCTCAGACCTTCAGGTTGGGACCAAAACTCTAACCACTGAGCCTCTGTCGCCCCCTGGAGCCGAGCAGGATCCTCCTCCAGAAAATGTGCTGGTCTCCATGGAGATATTATTCACATGTTCCACAGTGGTTTTATCTGTCTCCATGGAGACGCTGGTGACATCATCAGGCCAAGTTATGAGCCACAGCTGAACTTTGATTTTATCGAGGTTTGAGCCGCAGAATCTGAAATACTTTAGTGTGGAACATTCTGTGAAGAGGAAAGACATCTCCTACGGGCAGGTGGGCCTCAGGGTGGGCCTCACAGTGGGCCTCACAGTGGGGTGGACCTCAGAGTGGGGTGGACCTCACAGTGGACCTCAGGGTGGGCCTCACAGTGGTCCTCACAGTGGGCCTCGGGGTGGGCCTCACAGTGGGCCTCACAGTGGGGTGGACCTCAGGGTGGGCCTCGGGGTGGACCTCAGAGTGGGCCTCACAGTGGACCTCACAGTGGTCCTCACGGTGGGCCTCAGGGTGGGCCTCAGGGTGGGCCTCAGAGTGGAGTGGACCTCACAGTGGACCTCAGGGTGGGCCTCAGAGTGGGCCTCACAGTGGGCCTCACAGTGGGCCTCAGGGTGGGCCTCGGGGTGGACCTCAGAGTGGGCCTCACAGTGGACCTCACAGTGGGCCTCACAGTGAGGTGGACCTCACAGTGGACCTCAGGGTGGACCTCAGAGTGGACCTCAGAGTGGGCCTCACAGTGGGCCTCAGGGTGGGCCTCGGGGTGGACCTCAGAGTGGGCCTCACAGTGGGCCTCAGGGTGGGCCTCAGGGTGGGCCTCAGAGTGGACCTCAGAGTGGGGTGGACCTCAGACGCTGGCGTTGTCCGGTTTGTCCCTGAGTCGTTCCTGCTCCTCAAACGTCTCGTGTGTTTGGACTTTTCTCTCGTTTTATGAAACTCTCTGAATGTTTTTGATGAAATGTTTTGTACAAATGTATTTTTCAGAACTTCTGCTCGTTTGTAGCAGCTTTAGCCTGTAGCTTTAGGAGTTTGGATAATTAAACTTATTTATGAAACTTTTTGTCTTTGCTCGACTTTTTCTGTTCGTCCAGAGATGGAGGAGTATCCACAAACTACTCGAGTAAGAGTAATGTTACTTCAAAAATAATATTACTCAAGTAGCAGTACAAAGTAGTGGTACAAGAAATGACTCAAGTAAAAGTAAAAGTGTTTTTGGGAAAAGTACGACTCAAGTAAGAGAAACTTAAAGAGTCGGGACAAAACATCTGATTTATAATTTTAAAGACAAAACATGAAATAAATCACAAAAATGATCCAAACTAAATCAAACTAAATCAAACTGAAGAAACACAAATGTTCAGATCATTTCATTTTGTTCATAAAGCTCCAGACACTTTAGACTCACAGAAGAGGAACAGCACTTTTACTCCAGTGTGGTCGGAGAGGCAAAAAACTTGGGTTTGGAGGAGTTCGGGGTCATGGAGGAGGAGGACTATCGCACGGGCCTCAGAGATTCTGGCAAACCAACCCGAGGTCCTCACGTCTCTGGATGTTGTGGGTCACGTCTCTGGATGTTGTGGGTCACGTCTCTGGATGTTGTGGGTCACGTCTCTGTAACATCGTGTGGAGGTTGGGGACAGAACCTCTGGACTGTCAGACTTCGGCTGGAGGGGGTCCGGTTCAGGGGCCGGAGGGGGTCAGGTCATGGTTCTCGACTGAAAAAGGTGGTGCCGTGTCCGGGTGGAGAGTCTCTGCCTGTAGTTTTACCGTTTGCTGTGGTGGTGGATTGTTGTGTTGTTGAGTTTTGTGTCACTTCCTCGTCTGTGAAAGTCGCTGTATAAATAAACTTTACTAAAATGTGAAGTTTGAACAGAACAGTGTGAAATAAACATTTGTGAAGTGACCGAGAGACATGAGGCACAGAACAGCAGCCACACTCCGTCAGTCTGCCCCACGGCATTTATATGAGGAACTTTTAAGGAGATTGTACTTTTCCGAGTACTTTTCATCAGTATACTTTTACTCCTACTGGAGTAATACTTGTACTGCAGTACCAGTCGTGCTCCTGGAGTAAAAGTGCTGTTCCTCTTCTCTCTGTGAGTCTAAAGTGTCTGGAGCTTTATGAACAAAATGAAATGATCTGAACATTTGTGTTTCTTCAGACTGATTTAGTTTGGATCATTTTTGTGGCTCTAAAAATTCTACATTTCAGAAAATCAGATGTTTTGTCCCGACAGTTTTTAGTTTTTGCTGCTCTGCACCTCGACTTCTGACACAGACAAGTGTGACGACAGTTTTAAGAAGCTGTTGAAGTTAAACGAATCAGAAAACCAAACGTGTCTGTGTCTGTTTGGTGCCACATATTCATCGTGTTTGTTTTTTTGGTGTTTCATAATCATCGTGTTTTTTTTGGTGCCTCATATTCATCGTGTTTGTTTTTTTGGTGTTTCATATTCATCGTGTTTTTTTGGTGCCACATATTCATCGTGTTTTTTTAGTGCCTCATATTCATCGTGTTTTTTTGGTGCCTCATATTCATCGTGTTTGTTTTTTTGGTGCCTCTTATTCATCGTGTTTGTTTTTTTGGTGCCTCTTATTCATCGTGTTTCTGGGCAGCGTCAGAGCCGGTCGGCGCTCACATATTTAGAGGAAGTTCTCTTCGGACAGAGAGCCGCCACTTCCTGTTTCCTCAGACGACTTCAGCCTTGAAACTGTCGACATCCATCTGCTGCCTCTGCCCAGACTCGAGGTAAACGGACTTTATGTTTATTCTGAGTTTGAACAAACAGGGACAGTACAATAACAGTAACTGTACAGGGACATTTTACTGTTTCCATGGCAATGCTGTTTCTTTGCCTAGAATGTCCCACAGTGTGGCTTTAAACTTACAGGTCAACACAAACTCCTGTAATTGAACAAATGCACAAAAGATAAATTTAATGCCGTACTGCGGAACATTCCAGGCACAAAAACATCAAGATACAAGTTACAGCAGGTTAACCCATCGTCCGCTGTAAAAGTTACACAGTGCAGCTTTAAAGGAAGTTACAGATGAACTGGACAAAAGTGAGATTAATACAAAGTGAGAACGAAATCATCACTAAAATATTGAAAAAGAAAATCTGTGAATAAATGAGGATTTATTTGTATTATTTTTTATTATTTTTATTATTATTATTATTATTATTATTATTATTACTATTATTATTATTATCATTGTATTTATTATTGTTGAAGTGGATCTGTTTTTGTCTAAACACATGACTCTTTCTTAAAGCTGCCCTGTGTACTTTTTCTGGTGGAGACCATCAGCTTGTCTCCATGGCGATGTTAATACTGTGAATGTTCCACTGTATGGCATTAAAAACATGTATCTCGTGTAACTGACGTGTAACTTTATCGGGTCGTGTCTCTTGTCTCCAGAAAAATGTTCTAAGTGTTTAAAGTGTTTAAAGTGTTTAAAGTGTTTTAAGTGTTTAAAGTGTTTAAAGTGTTTAAA
The DNA here is from genome assembly GCA_019594935.1 of Periophthalmus modestus. Lineage (NCBI taxonomy): Eukaryota > Metazoa > Chordata > Actinopteri > Gobiiformes > Gobiidae > Periophthalmus > Periophthalmus modestus. The sequence continues at coordinate 685,226 of JAIEZT010000026.1, forward strand.
GTGTTTAAAGTGTTTTAAGTGTTTTAAGTGTTTTAAGTGTTTTAAGTGTTTTAAGTGTTTTAAGTGTTTTAAGTGTTTTAAGTGTTTTAAGTGTCAGGATGTACCACAGAGACGATCAGTCAAACTCTCGGCCCACGGGCCACACACGGCCCTGTGGGTTTATTATCCGGCCGAATGTGACCAAATTATATTAAATAGGTAAGAGTAAACTTTGTTCAAAGTTTTTCTGCTGTTTATTTAACTGAAATTTAATAAATAAAATATTAATTTAATTCCTGCATTTGGAAAACAGTTTGTACAGTGAGTCTTTCATATTCAGGCTTTACTACATGTCACAGGTCAAATCTCTGATGTCATATAAACATATATATATCCTGGCCCCGCCCCTCACTGTGGCCCCGCCCCCTGTCACATGTAGACCCACTGTGGCCCGAGGGCCAGAGTTTGACCAGCCCAGGACTAAACCAGGACTAAACCAGAACTAGACCAGGACTAGACCAGAACCAAACCAGGACCAAACCAGGACTAAACCAGGACTAAACCAGGACTAGACCAGGACTAGACCAGGGCCAAACCAGGACCAAACCAGGACTAAACCAGGACTAGACCAGGACCAAACCAGGACTAAACCAGGACTAGACCAGGACTAGACCAGGACCAAACCAGGACCAAACCAGGACTAAACCAGGACTAAACCAGGACTAGACCAGGGCCAAACCAGGACCAAACCAGGACTAAACCAGGACTAAACCAGGACTAGACCAGGACCAAACCAGGACTAAACCAGGACCAGACCAGGACCAAACCAGGACCAAACCAGGACTAAACCAGGACTAAACCAGGACTAGACCAGGACCAAACCAGGTCTAAACTTGGACAAATGTGTAAATTTGATTCTTTGTCTCAGATGCTCGTCGACATGAATTACTGTTACATTCTGGACGGGATCCTGCTGCTGTACGGACTCGTCCTCACGGTGCTGTACTGCAGACTCAGGGTGAGACACTGAAACTCACACAGACACTAAAAACACATGATTTCAGAGTAAAAACACCATTTCAGAGTAAAAACAGACGATTTCAGAGTAAAAACAGACGATTTCAGAGTAAAAACAGACGATTTCAGAGTAAAAACAGACGATTTTAGAGTAAAAACACATGATTTCAGAGTAAAAACACATTATTTCAGAGGAAAAACACAATTTTAGAGGAAAAACAGACGATTTCAGAGGAAAAACAGACGATTTCAGAGGAAAAACACACAATTTCAGAGTAAAAACACAAGATTTCAGAGTAAAATCACACAATTTCAGAGGAAAAACACACGATTTTAGAGGAAAAACACACGATTTCAGAGAAAAAACACACGATTTTAGAGGAAAAACACACAATTTCAGAGTAAAAACACACGATTTCAGAGTAAAAACAGACGATTTCAGAGGATAACTTATATTTAGAAATACAGTGGATTTTAAAATAACTTTAAATGTGGAACATTTTTGCATCATTTTTAGTGTCAAACCATCAAAGAAATCAGATCATGATCACCTAACACCTACCCCCTAACGCCTAATCTCTAACTCCTAACTCCTAAACCCCAACCCCTGACACCTAACTCCTAACCCCTAACTCCTAACCCCTATCCCCTAACCCCTAACGCCTAATCTCTAACTCCTAACACCTAACACCTAACCCCTAACTCCTAACCCCTAACTCCTAACTCCTAACTCCTAACCCCTAACTCCTAACTCCTAACCCCTAAACCCTAAAACCTAACACCTAACACCTAACTCCTAACCCCTAACTCCTAACCCTCCCGATCGTCTGTCACTTTTTGCTTTTTGATTTTTTCCAAACTGTTTTTCAGATCTGTCTCAAAATGAGGAGCTTGTTCTGTTTTTCTGATTAAAAATTTAAACCAAAACATGAGCAACTTTAATTTAATTAATTTGAAATAGTGACTAAATGAACATGTGAGCATGTCACACAGTCCTGTTCACACAGACTGTTCACACAGACTGGCGACAGTAGCTCAGTAGGTTGAGTGTTTGTCCACTGATCCGAAGGTTGGTGGTTCAAATCCCGCTCTCTACATAAACATCATTGGTTGAGTGGTTAGATCCACTGACTCGAAGGTTGGCGGTGCAATTCCAGCCCTCACAGATGAATGCTGTCGTTGTGTCCTTGGGCAAGACACTTAACCCACCTACCCCAGCCCTTGGGACAACGGGTGGAAATTAACCTCTGGCTATAACCCGGTGTGTTTACATTCATGTCTGTCATGTCTGTTCATCAACATGCACTGTCCCAACCAAATAAACAAAACAAAAAAAAAAACAAAAAAAAAACTGTTCACACAGTCCTGCTCACACAGTCCTGTTCACACAGACTGTTCACACAGACTGTTCACACAGTCCTGTTCACACAGACTGTTCACACAGACTGCTCACACAGTCCTGTTCACACAGTCCTGTTCACACAGACTGTTCACACAGTCCTGTTCACACAGACTGTTCACACAGTCCTGTTCACACAGACTGTTCACACAGACTGCTCACACAGTCCTGCTCACACAGTCCTGCTCACACAGTCCTGTTCACACAGACTGTTCACACAGTCCTGTTCACACAGACTGTTCACACAGTCCTGTTCACACAGACTGTTCACACAGACTGCTCACACAGTCCTGCTCACACAGTCCTGCTCACACAGTCCTGTTCACACAGACTGTTCACACAGTCCTGTTCACACAGACTGTTCACACAGACTGTTCACACAGTCCTGTTCACACAGACTGTTCACACAGACTGTTCACACAGTCCTGCTCACACAGTCCTGTTCACACAGACTGTTCACACAGTCCTGTTCACACAGTCCTGTTCACACAGACTGTTCACACAGACTGTTCACACAGTCCTGTTCACACAGTGCTGTTCACACAGTCCTGTTCACACAGTCCTGTTCACACAGTCCTGTTCACACAGTTGCTCTGGTTCTTTGACCAAAGTGACTCAAAGTATTTTCTGGTAACAGGAAACTCAACAAACCACAGAGGAAACTTTTCTTTTTTTGAGCTGTGCATTTACCACCAAAGTGACACGTTATTCTGACAAAGAAAAACATTTAAAAATAAAACAGAAAATAAAACAGAACATGTTCAGAGTTTCAGACATTTTCAGTGAAATGCTCTAGTGCAGGAGTGTCCAAACTACGGCCCCGGGGCCAAATGTAGCCCAGTTTTGATGGGCCCTCCTGCTGAACCGGCCCAAATGATCATAATCAGAACTTTTACCACGAATTAAACTATTTCTACGACTCTAACCTCAAACATCACAGATACAGACATAAAATAAATGTGTTTTCAGTTTTATTAACAGTGTCAGATCTGAGGTTAAAACAAACTGATCTGTGGCTCCGCCTCAAATGTGAGACGTGGCCCTCGAGAAAAAACTTTGGGCCCCTCTGGTCCAGTCTTTTGTCTCAAAGCCACAGTGGGACGTTTCTGTAGGATCCATGGAAAGTAACTACTTTCTACTAATACTTTCTACTAATACTTTCTACTAATACTTTCTACTAATACTTTCTACTAATACTTTCTACTACTTTCAAGTACTAAAACTACTGTCCAAATGTCCCGTTACACTAAAACTACTAAATATAAATAAATGTCCGTTTGCGCAGCTGAAACTCTGTGACTCACACTTCCATTAAAACAGGAACATGTTTGTGCTGGTGTAAAGTGGATTTCATTTTTAGCAGAAATTTTGAGGATGTTGAAAATGTCAGTGCCCGAAAAAACCTCTGGTGTTTGTGAAGTGAGTGTCTCACAGCGACAAACATCAGACACGACACTTTTGGACATTTTGTCTTTGCATTTATCTAATACTGTCTAATACACTGTTACACACTGTTACACACAATGTTACACACACTGTTACAACACTGTTACACACTGTTACACACACTGTTACACACTGTTACACACTGTTACACACACTGTTACACACACTGTTACACACACTGTTACACACACTGTTACACACTGTTACACACACTGTTACACACACTGTTACACACTGTTACACACTGTTACACACACTGTTACACACTGTTACACTCTGTTACACTCACTGTTACACACACTGTTACACACACTGTTACACACTGTTAGACACTCTGTTACACACACTGTGTTACACACTGTAACACTGTTACACACTCTGTTACACACACTGTTACACACTGTTACACACTCTGTTACACACACTGTTACACACACTGTTACACACTGTTACACACTCTGTTACACACACTGTTACACACACTGTTACACACACTGTTACACACTCTGTTACACACACTGTTACACACACTGTTACACACTCTGTTACACACACTGTTACCACACTGTTACACACTCTGTTACACACACTGTTACACACTCTGTTACACACACACTGTACACACACTGTTACACACACTGTTACACACACTGTTACACACTGTTACACACTCTGTTACACACACTGTTACACACACACTGTTACACACTGTTACACACACTGTACACACACTGTTACACACTGTTACACACTCTGTTACACACACTGTTACACACTGTTACACACTCTGTTACACACACTGTTACACACACTGTTACACACTGTTACACACTGTTACACACTCTGTTACACACTCTGTTACACACACTGTTACACACACTGTTACACACACTGTTACACACTGTTACACACACTGTTACACACACTGTTACACACACTGTTACACACACTGTTACACACTGTTACACACTCTGTTACACACACACTGTTACACACTGTTACACACTCTGTTACACACACTGTTACACACACTGTTACACACTGTTACACACTGTTACACACTCTGTTACACACTCTGTTACACACTCTGTTACACACACTGTTACACACACTGTTACACACACACTGTTACATACACTGTTACACACACACTGTTACACACTGTGTTACACACACTGTTACACACTGTTACACACTCTGTTACACACACTGTTACACACACTGTTACACACTCTGTTACACACACCTCACAGGAGAGTGAGACACAGATCAGACTTGTGCAGAGTCAGAGTGAAACCCTGGAGTAAATGTTTCAGGTTGTGACTTTAACTCTGAGCCGTTTAAATGTTTTTAATGTTGTTGTAATGTTGTTAATGATGTTTTTGTGACAGATTCAAACCCGAAAGAGAGAAGCCTCCTGCACTCAGGTAAAACACTACACACATATATACACATATATACAAATATACACAAATATACACATGTACACACACACACCTCCTGCACTCAGGGTAAACACACAACACACACACATATACACACATATATACAAAATATACACACTTATATATACACACACTCCTCCTGCACTCAGGTAAAAACACAACCACACACACACACACACACACACACACACACATATATATATATATATATATATATATATATATATATATGTATATATATATGTATATATGTATATATGTATATATGTATATATGTATATATATGTATATATATGTATATATGTATATATATGTATATATTATATACACACGTGTATATATATATATACATATATATACATGTATATATATGTATATATGTATATATTTATATACACACACATACACACACACGTGCACACACACACGTGCACACACACGTGCACACACACGTGCACACGTGCACACATACACACACGTGCACACACACACGTGCACACACGTGCACACATACACACACGTGCACACACACACACACACAGTGCTGTTTCCAGTGAGTTTTGTGTGTCACACACTCTTCTTCTTCCTCTTCCTCTCTTCTTCCTCTTCCTCTTCGTTTCACACTAAACACAGAAACTTTCCATTTGAAACATTCATCTTTTAGATGAGATAATTCTTATTTGTCCCACAATGGGGAAATTCCAGTGTTGCGACGCAAAGTGCAACAACAGCCACAGAACAGAAATATGTGATGAAAAATCTAAATAAATCTACTCTCTACAGAACAGAGTTTACAGACACTTTAGTAAAACACAAACACTTTTTTGTCACCGTCAGACGTGAATCAGACTAAACTTTTACAGTTTTAGGTCCATTAACAAAATTATTTCTATTTGCTAAATGCCAGAAAATTCAGAGAAGGATTTTTTTGACTTTCTTCAGAGTCAGACGTTCACACAGTAAGATTAATATGACTTTAAACAATTTAGAAAAAGCCACATGATGAAGTCATGACTTTAGAAGCTTCTGATTGGTTTATTGAGTTAATTAGAGACTCACCTGTGGGTGTGTCTGAAGCTCATCTGAAACACTCTGCTTCTTTGTGAAACATCATGAGAAAGTCAAAAGAATCAGCCAAGATCAGGAGGAGACCTGAGGACCTGAGTCTGGTTCATCCTGGAGCAGGTTCCAGACGCCTGAAGGAGCCACGTTCATCTGTTCAAACTATTATAACAAATATATAAAGACGATGAGAAGGTCCAGAGTCACACCTCAGGAAGGAGACGTGTCCCTGAGATGAACGAGTCTGAAATGTGCAGATCAACAAGAACAAAGAAAAAGACTTTGTGAAGCTGCTGAAGCTGTGAGAGTTTGTCATTATCCACAGAGAAACGAGGAACCGACATGGACTGAAAGGAAATTCTGCAGGAAGAAAAAAACACAACTCCAAAAGAAACAGGAAAGACACAGAAAACAGTTTGTAAAAGCTCAGGGACAAAGAGCTTCATTTTAGAGACGTGTCCTGTGTCTGAACAAACTGAAACTGAAACTGTTTGGTCATAATGAGCATCGTTATGTTTGGAGGAAAAAAAAAGTGAAGTCTGAGAACATCATCCCAACTGTGAAACACGGGGGAGTCTGCATCATGTCGTGGGCTTGTTTCGCTGCAGGAGGGACTGGTGCACTTCACAAAACAGAAGCATCACGAGGAAAGAACATTATGTGGAAAAACTGAAGAAACATCTCAAGAAGCCAGGAAGTTAAAGGTCGGAACAAACAAGTCTCAAATGGACAATGACCTGAAGCATACGACCAAACTGGTGACAAAGAGGCTTCAGGATAACAAAGAGGCTTAAGGATAACAAAGAGGCTTAAGGATAACAAAGTCAGTGTTCTGGAGTGTCCATCACAAAGTCCTGATCTCAGTCCAGTTGAAAATGTCTGAACAGACCTGAAAAGGCCTGTGCGAGTGAGACGGACACAAACTTGTCTCAGTTACTCCAGTTTTGTCTGGACGAATGGGACAAAACTCCTGCAACTGTTGTGAGAAGTTTGTGGAAGGAAATCAAAACAAAACCAGGTTTAAAGGAAATGGACCAAATACTAATGAAATGTGTGTAAACCTCTGACTTTGAAATGTTTTAAAAAAATCATTATTCTCATTAATCTCATTATTCTGACATTTAAGCAAGTTTATTCGTGTAGCACAATTTGTGCACAAAGTCATTCAAAGAGCTTTACAGAAAAACATTAAAATCACAATACAACAAATCAAATAAATAATCATAAAATGAACATTAAAGGAGAAAAGTGCAGAATAAAACCTTTCAGTCACAGCTAAACAGAACAGTTCCAGCCTGGAATTAAACATTTTCAAAGGTCCAGCAAATCAAAATAATTTTGTTTCAAACTGAGATAAAACAGGAAAAGTGAGTCTGATTTCATGTCAGACAGAGAGAAAAAAAGCAAATGTGCCTTTTTACACGGAGAATGTGAACTTCTGTTTTCAACTGAATATCACACACACTACTGTGTCATGTGACCTCTGTGCTGTCATGTGACCTCTGTGCTGTCATGTGACCTCTGTGCTGTCATGTGACCTGTGCTGCTGTCATGTGACCTCTGTGCTGTCATGTGACCTGTGATACTGTCATGTGACCTGTGTGCTGTCATGTGCTCCTGTCATGTGACCTGTGTGCTGTCATGTGACCTCTGTGATACTGTCATGTGACCTGTGATACTGTCATGTGACCTCTGTGCTGCTGTCATGTGACCTCTGTGCTGTCATGTGACCTCTGTGCTGTCATGTGACCTCTGTGCTGTCATGTGACCTCTGTGCTGTCATGTGACCTCTGTGCTGTCATGTGACCTCTGTGCTGTCATGTGACCCGTGTGCCTGGACGTCCCGGTCTAAGGCTGCTGTGTGTTTGTGTCACACTTTGCAGAAGCAGGCCCCAGAGGGAGGCATCTATGCGGTGAGACATCTCTCTGTTGTCATTAAAAAGCTCTTTAAAAAGGCTCGCGACCACCAGGGGGCAGTGTACGCCGCTCCTCATGGTAAAACCTCCTCTGTCTTCTGACTCTTTAGGGGTGGGTGATAAATACAGTCAATATGAAATGAGTGACAGGTGGAATCAGCCAATCACAGTGAAGTGAAACCTCTGAGAAGAAGCAGATCACACCTCATTAAAGACGACACACACGACATGACACAGATAAATGTATTTTAGCTCAAGTCGCAGGAGTGATTCATGATCAGTTCAGTTCAGAGTGAAACATCCAGGATCATCTGAGAGACTGAAATCTGAAGTGTTAAAGAAACACAAGGACAGACATGAGGTTTGGGCAGAAAAAGAACAAACACAAGAGAAATCTGCTGCTGAGGTTAAACTTAGAACTGCACCGAGGTGAGCCTGAACACTCACTGACGCAGACATCGTTTCAAATATCGTTTCAGTCGACGGTTCTGTTTGTCGATGTAATAAAACATTTCCAGGTCGTAGTCACCCTAAAGTCTCAGCATGTTTGAACTTTTCTTTGTCAAAGTTGTGTTTTCCCTCAGAGTAAACTCAGCTCCTCTGTGGGCTCCGTCGTGTTGGAGATACTTTCACACTCTGCTTGTGTTTTTTAGGGGACTGAGTTCGCCTAACGCCGACACGTACGAGACCATCCACGTGAACAAGACGCCATCGTCTGAAACGGCCCTGCTTCAGCGCTTCTCTTCTGTCTGTTTTATCTGATTCATCTGTTTATAATCTTAGTGAGAGGAGGAAGAATGCTTCAGGAAATGCCGTCAGTGTTTAACACGACAGAAGTGTGAAGTTCAACATCAAGCACCAACGTGACGAAAGCTCCTATTACACAGACCTGCTCCTGTGAGCTTTGAGACATGTTATAATACTGTTCTGCCCTCAAAAAACATCAGGACTTGTGTTTTGTTTCATTTATATTCGTCTGTAACATCTCCAAAGCTCAAAACGCTCTGTTCCACACCTTGTGATGTCATCAAGTGGTAGTTTTCAACAGTTTTAACGGCTCCTCTTACCTTTAGTTCAGGAGCAGACTGACAACTCCAGGACTGAAATGATCCAGATGATTCTAGTGAAGGTGGAGTTTTTAAAAACCACAGTGGAGCACTTCCTGTATCACCACACGATGACATCACAAGGTGGAACAGAGTGTTTTCAGTTTGAGAGAAGAACTCTGTCTGTGTGTGACGAGGAAACAACATCAGAACAAATCAGAGGAACATGGACAGTTCAAAATGTAAATTGATCTGATCATTTTCAGTTTTCAGTAACTTTTTGATGATTGTTGACCCAGATGAAACGTCGCCTTCTGCAAACGTCTTAAAAACGTCGAAATATTCAGACTAACATCGTTTGTGCCACTAATATTTTATCTCTATAGTTTGAGTTTGTGTTTTGTTTCTTCATGTTTCTCCTGTTCTGAAGCCAGTGCAGTGTAATAAGCACTAAATAAATGCAGTTATAAATAAAAGCTTGAGGCAAATGGAACGATCGCTGTGGTCACAGTTTGTACGTGTGGAAAAGGTCAGAGGTCACACTTTATGTCAGAAACAAACAGGAAGAGGAAGTACAAACTTTGTCTCAGATAAGGACAGAACAGGAAGTACAAACATGTTCTGAAGCGTCTCCGGAGTCAGAAAGATAAAGATTCTGAACGAGGCGCCTCCTCTAATCTGTCAATCACTTTTATTTTACAAAGACGAGCAAAGAAATAAAAATAAAGTCGTCACAAACAGTTTTACTCGTTTAATGATAGAAACAGGTGAATCTGGACCAGTGGATTCACTCTGACACTGATCAGATCAGTGTGTGGATGAAAACTACTTTCTCCAGATAAACTCAGACAAAGATGAAAGTCACAGACCCACAGAAAAACAGAGAAAGTGTCAGAGTCACCTCCAGTCTCTCTCTCTAAAACCTTCAAATCAGTCTGAAATCTAGAGGTAATAATGGACTCAGACTTGAACTTTAACAGTCACATCAAATCAAGAAACATCTGCAGCTTTTTTACATCTAAAAAACGTCACGTCAAAAATCAAAGGTAAACAGGTGAAGTACTTCACACATGTGTCTGTGTCTCTGGCTCCTGTGGCTCAGTGTGAACAAGTCTCTCCATGAACCTGGTTTTTAAACATCTCCCACATGTGAGAGCCACAAGAAACATCTCACACTCTGAGGACTTCAGGGACCAAACTCCTGATGTAGACCTGGTTTAGGACCTGGGTTTAGTAGACCTGGTTTAGTCCTGGTTTAGTCCTGGTTTAGACCTGTTTTAGTCCTGGTTTAGTCCTGGTTTAGACCTGGTTTTGAGACTGGTTAGTCCTGGTTTAGTCCTGGTTTAGAGACCTGGTTTAGTCCTGGTTTAATTCTGGTTTAGTCCTGGTTTAGACCTGGTTTAGTCCTGGTTTAGTTCTGGTTTAGTCCTGGTTTAGTCTGGTCCTGGTTTAGACCTGGTTTAGTCCTGGTTTAGTCCTGGTTTAGTCCTGGTTTAGACCTGCTTTAGTCCTGGTTTAAGTCCTGGTTTAGACCTGGTTTAGACGACCTGGTTTAATTCTGGTTTAGTCCTGGTTTTCGACCTGGTTTAGTCCTGGTTTAGTTCTGGTTTAGTCCCTGGTTTTTAGTTCCTGGTTTAGTCCTGGTTTAGTCCTGGTTTAGACCTGGTTTAGTCCTGGTTTAGACCTGGTTTAGACCTGGTTTAGTCCTGGTTTAGTTTGGTGGTTTAGTCCTGGTTTAGTCCTGTTTTAGTCCTGGTTTAGTCCTGGTTTAGACCTGGTTAGTCCTGGTTTAGACCTGGTTTAGACCTGGTTTAATTCTGGTTTTAGTCCTGGTTTAGACCTGGTTTAGTCCTGGTTTAGTTCTGGTTTAGTCCTGGTTTAGTCCTGGTTTAGTCCCCTGGTTTAGTCCCTGGTTTAGACCTGTGGTTAGTTGGTTTAGACCTGGTTTAGTCCGGGTTTAGACCTGGTTTAGTCCTGGTTTAGACCTGGTTTAGACCTGGTTTAGACCCGGTTTAATTCTGGTTTAGTCCTGGTTTAGACCTGGTTTAATTCTGGTTTAGTCCTGGTTTAGACCTGGTTTAGTCCCTGGTTTAGTTCTGGTTTAGTCCTGGTTTAGTCCTGGTTTAGTCCTGGTGGTTTGGTTTAGTCCTGGTTTTTAGTCCTGGTTTAGTCCTGGTTTAGACCTGGTTTAGACCTGGTTTAGTTCTGGTCCTGGTTTAGTTCTGGTTTAGTCCTGGTTTAGTCCTGGTTTAGACCTGTTCTGGTTTAGTCCTGGGTTAGACCTGGTTTTAGTCCTGGTTTAGTTCTGGTTTCTGGTGGTTTAGACCTGGTTTAGTCCTGGTTTAGTGAGTCCTGGTTTAGACCTGGTTTAGACCTGGTTTAATTCTGGTTTAGTCCTGGTTTAGACCTGGTTTAGTCCTGGTTTAGTTCTGGGTTAGTCCTGGTTTAGTCCTGGTTAGTCCTGGTTTAGTCCTGGTTTAGACCTGGTTTAGACCTGGTTTAGACCTGGTTTAGTCCTGGTTTTAGACCTGGTTTAGTCCTGGTTTAGACCTGGTTTAGACCTGGTTTAGACCCGGTTTAATTCTGGTTTAGTCCTGGTTTAGACCTGGTTTAATTCTGGTTAGTCCTGGTTTAGACCTGGTTTAGTCCTGGTTTAGTTCTGGTTTAGTCCTGGTTTAGTCCTGGTTTAGTCCTGGTTTAGTCCTGGTTTAGACCTGGTTTAGTCCTGGTTTAGACCTGGTTTAGACCTGGTTTAGTCCTGGTTTAGTTCTGGTTTAGTCCTGGTTTAGTCCTGGTTTAGTCCTGGTTTAGTCCTGGTTTAGACCTGGTTTAGTCCTGGTTTAGACCTGGTTTAGACCTGGTTTAATTCTGGTTTAGTCCTGGTTTAGACCTGGTTTAGTCCTGGTTTAGTTCTGGTTTAGTCCTGGTTTAGTCCTGGTTTAGTCCTGGTTTAGTCCTGGTTTAGTCCTGGTTTAGACCTGGTTTAGTCCTGGTTTAGACCTGGTTTAGTCCTGGTTTAGACCTGGTTTAGTCCTGGTTTAGACCTGGTTTAGACCTGGTTTAGACCCGGTTTAATTCTGGTTTAGTCCTGGTTTAGACCTGGTTTAATTCTGGTTTAGTCCTGGTTTAGACCTGGTTTAGTCCTGGTTTAGTTCTGGTTTAGTCCTGGTTTAGTCCTGGTTTAGTCCTGGTTTAGTTCTGGAACATTCTTCCTGAAGATGTGACACACTTTGACCATGTTTATATTCAGGCTCAGTTCTGTTTTGCTGCTTGCGAATAAAAGAGTTTTATTTTTCTCTTTTAATCTTCATTTTATGACGATTATTTATGTTTTGATTTGTTAATTTGTTTCTTATTCTGCAAACACTTTGAAATACTTTGTAGGACTTGTGCTGTACAAATAAACTTGCCAAACAGTTTGTGTTTGTACCACCAGGGGGCATCACTCTGCTTTGTGTGGGGTAATAATGGGTCTCAGCCTCACGCCTGTTTTGCCCCGGGACACGAGCAGAATAACAATGATTTAACAACCAACCGTCAGTTTGGGCACAAACTCGTTTAAGAAGAATAAGCATCGTGTTTCTGTAGTTTAAGGAGAACATGCACATGGTGTTACTGTAGTTTAAGGAGAACATGCACATGGTGTTACTGTAGTTTAAAGAGAACATGCACATGGTGTTACTGTAGTTTAATGAGAACATGCACATGGTGTTTCTGTAGTTTAAGGAGAACATGCACATGGTGTTACTGTAGTTTAATGAGAACATGCACATGGTGTTACTGTAGTTTAATGAGAACATGCACATGGTGTTTCTGTAGTTTAAGGAGAACATGCACATGGTGTTACTGTAGTTTAGGAGAACATGCACATGGTGTTACTGTAGTTTAATGGAACATGCACATGGTGTTTCTGTAGTTTAAGGAGAACATGCACATGGTGTTTCTGTAGTTTAAGGAGAACATGCACATGGTGTTTCTGTCATTTAAGGAGAACATGCACATGGTGTTACTGTAGTTTAAGGAGAACATGCACACGGTGTTTCTGTAGTTTAATGAGAACATGCACATGGTGTTTCTGTAGTTTAAGGAGAACATGCACATGGTGTTTCTGTAGTTTAAGGAGAACATGCACATGGTGTTTCTGTAGTTTAATGAGAACATGCACATGGTGTTACTGTAGTTTAAGGAGAACATGCACATGGTGTTACTGTAGTTTAATGAGAACATGCACATGGTGTTTCTGTAGTTTAAGGAGAACATGCACATGGTGTTTCTGTAGTTTAAGGAGAACATGCACATGGTGTTTCTGTCATTTAAGGAGAACATGCACATGGTGTTACTGTAGTTTAAGGAGAACATGCACACGGTGTTTCTGTAGTTTAATGAGAACATGCACATGGTGTTTCTGTAGTTTAAGGAGAACATGCACACGGTGTTTCTGTAGTTTAAGGAGAACATGCACATGGTGTTTCTGTCTGTTTAAGGAGAACATGCACATGGTGTTTCTGTAGTTTAAAGAGAACATGCACATGGTGTTTCTGTAGTTTAAGGAGAACATGCACATGGTGTTTCTGTCATTTAAGGAGAACATGCACATGGTGTTTCTGTAGTTTAATGAGAACATGCACATGGTGTTTCTGTAGTTTAAAGAGAACATGCACATGGTGTTACTGTAGTTTAAAGAGAACATGCACATGGTGACACAGTTTATTTTAAAAAGCCGTGTCATGTTTTTTTGTTTTTCGGTTGGAAAATCAGAAATATATTTAAAGCTTCATTGTGTAACTTTTCGGGGGAGGATCTGCTTGACTTTTGTTACTGCCGTGTCTGGGATGTTACACAGTATGACACTAAACATCTGTCATTTATTAAATTACTACTCTTTAAAAAATCTAAAACATGCCATGTAGTAGTAGTAGTGGTGGTGGTAATATCTGTAGTAGTAGTAGTAGTAGTAGTAGTAGTAGTAGTACTATCAGCAGTAGTAGTAGTACTTTAAATGCCAAAACATACTGTGCTGCAGGCTCGTGTTGTTTAAAACGACTTTAAAACATTATCTTACCTTTAGGCAAAGTTATAGGTGAGACTTTGTTCTCTACTCAGGTTTGAATAACTCACGAAAAAATGCAACCGAACGAGGCCGACATCACACGGATCTGTGGAACATGGTGAGTGAAATGGGACTGCCTGTTAGCATTAGCCTCGTCCTTTTGTAGTCACTTGTTAGCATTAGCGTTGTCCTTTTGTATTCACTTGTTAGCATTAGCCTTGTCCTGTTGTATTTACTTATTAGCATTAGTGTTGCCCTTTTCTATTCACCTGTTAGCATTGGCTTTGTCCATTTGCAGTCATTTGTTAGCATTAGCCTTGTATTTTGTATTCACTTGTTAGCATTAGCGTTGTTCTTTTGTATTCACTTGTTAGCGTTAGCCTTGTCCTTTTGTATTAATTTGTTAGCATTAGCCTAATCCTTTTGTATCCACTTGTTAGCGTTAGCCTTGTCCTTTTGTAGTCATTTGTTAGCACCAGTGTTGTCCTGGTGTATTCACTTGTTAGCATTAGCCATGTCCTGATGTAGTCATTTGTTTGCATTAGCGTTGTCCTTTTATATTCACTTGTTAGCATTAGCCTTGTCCTGGTGTATTCACTTGTTAGCATTAGCCTTCTCCTGATGTATTCACTTGTTAGCATTAGCCATGTCCTGATGTAGTCATTTGATAGCATTAGCGTTCTCCTTTTGTAGTCACTTGTTAGCGTTAACCTTGTCCTTTTGTATTCACTTGTTAGCATTAGCCTTGTCCTTTTGGATTCAGTTGTTAGCATTAGCCATTTCCCAATATAGTCATTTTTTAGCATTCACATTGTCCTTGTTAGCTTTGTGTATTTTCTTTCTGTTTTACTTGTTAGCATTAGCCTTGTCCCTTTTAGCTTGGTGTATTTCTGTCTGTTTTAATTGTTAGCATTAGCCTTGTCCTTTTGTAGTCATTTGTTAGCATTAGCCTTGTCCTGGTGTATTCACTTGTTAGCATTAGCCTTATCCCTGTTAGCTTGGTGTATTTTCTGTCTGTTTTACCTGTTAGCATTAGCCTTGTCCTGGTGTAGTCACTTGTTAGCGTTAGCCTTGTCCTTTTGTAGTCACTTGTTAGCATTAGCCTTGTCCTTTGTAGTCACCTGTTAGCATTAGCCTTGTCCTTTGTAGTCACTTGTTAGCATTAGCCTTGTCCTTTGTATTCACTTGTTAGAATTAGCCTTGTCCTGGTGTATTCACTTGTTAGCATTAGCCTTATCTTGGTGTATTTTCTGTCTGTTTTATCTGTTAGCATTAGCCTTGTCCTGGTGTATTCACTTGTTAGCATTAGCCTTGTTAGCGCGCTGTATTTGTGTGTTTTACATGATGATTCCTGTTTTCATCCTCTTGTTTCCGACTCCTCCACGTGTCAAACTGTAAACAGAGGCTGTTCTGTTTGAAAAGAGCCGCACATAGAGACACCTGCGCAGGGGGCGGGGCTTGAGTCACAGGTGTCAGTGTTCACCTGTGTGTGTGCAGTCTGCTCCGTCCTGCGGGGACTAAAGACGTGTTCGTTACTTTTCTTTAGTTGTAGGTCACGTTTTCTCATTTCCCGGGCTTTTGTCGCTGTAGATGCGTTTTTACAGCGCGTGGCTCACTCTGCGGCCGCGGACTGAACTTTCTTTGGTTTGACTCAGATTTTGAGACAAACTTTGGTCCAAAACTTTGAACTTTCAGCCATGAGCCGTGTGTGAACGTTTAAAGGAGCCGTGAGTCGGGCAGGAGTCGAGTTTTGATTCTTTTTGGAGATGGATTCGTTCAGGATTAAAGTGAGAACGGCTCTGATTCTTCTGATTCACGGTGAGTTCGGCTCTCTCAGGCTGAAGTGTTTCTGGTTAAACTTGTGGAGGTTTGTTGTTGCTTTTTCTCTTGTTGATTCTTTATTTTGACCCTCGCGGTGCCTCGTTGTTCCAGGTTAAAGCTCGTGTTTTATTTTAAATGTTGTGTTTATTTTTTGTTCACTGTGGTTTTTAGTTTCGTTGTTTTATGGAGTTTAAATTGTTTTAAATCAGCATCAGTTTGTCCCAAAAGTCCATGTTTACACAGAGGCGGCCCGCGCACAGACAGAGCAGGGGCCCCATGCACAGGGGCCCCACGCACAGGGGCCCCGCGCACAGGGGCCCCGCGCACAGGGGCCCCCGCGCACAGGGGCCCCGCGCACAGGGGCCCCAGGACCCTGTGGAATATGAGGTCATGTGACAGGAGGCTCTTAAAGGCGCAGTTTCCTCTCGTTCATATATTTAAACAGACCTGTGGAGTTATAATCTGTTCTGTGGATCATTCTGTTTTAATTTACACTTTTTAAATCACAATATTCATCTAAAATCACTTCAGAAAAGGAACAAATCCGCTGACTTCCTCGTTAGAAAACTGTGGTGTCCAACGAAGCTGATGTGAAAATGTGGATTATGGTGTTTTGAAAATAAGTGATTAAAGATTCACTCAAACGACTCCGAATACAACTGAGTAAATTCTGAGGGAAAACACAGAGACACGGTGAAAGATCCTGAACCTGCAGACGGACGAACCTCGTCTCCACCGGGACGGTCACCTGCGTCTGACCCGGGACAGGTGTCTAGACCTGAAAGACACGCCCAAAGACGGGACATAGACCTGCCTGTCCCGTCACTGGACACGCCCCCACAGCCACTGGACACGCCCCACACAGCCACTGGACACGCCCCCACTGTCTCTGGACACGCCCCCACTGTCTCTGGACACGCCCCCACGGTCTCTGGACACGCCCCCACTGTCTCTGGACACGCCCCCACTGTCTCTGGACACGCCCCCACTGTCTCTGGGCCGTACAGCAGCATCGTGACATTTCTCAGATAAATGATCTTCACTAAGAACAAAAACAGATATAAAGATAAAATAAAAGTTTCTCTCCAGATGCCGACTTGATCCTGTGATAAACGCCGTGTGTCCGGTGATGTCACGTTGAGCTGATGTGCTTCACAAAACTGACCTGTCCATCTGTTTATCTCCACTCGTCACAATAAAAATGACACTTGCAGAGCTTGATGTAACTAACACCAGCAAAATGTTAAATAAAGAGGCTAAAACACGACGTGGAGGAGCAGACACATGAAATACAGAAAACTGAGGATAAACTGGAATTAGTTTAGTTTTTAAGCTAGCCTTAGCTTTAGCTTTAGCTTTAGCTTTAGCCTCGTGTCACAGTGTGAAACTTGATATTCTTTGTGTTTTTGTGATTTGTTGAGATCAGCTTTGAGAGGATCATCCAGGTACGATTTAGATTTGATTAAGTAAATATTGGCTATGTTAGTATTAAGTACATATTAGTTATGTTAGTATTAAGTACATATTAGTTATGTTGGTATTAAGTACATATTAGTTATGTTGGTATTAAGTACATATTAGTTATGTTAGTATTAAGTACATATTAGTTATGTTGGTGTTAAGTACATATTAGTTATGTTAGTATTAAGTACATATTAGTTATGTTAGTATTAAGTACATATTAGTTATGTTGAGGTGACGTCAGTTGTTCTCGTGTCTCTGCCCTGGACCTGGAGTCTTACGGAGCATCAGATGTTGAGTTTATAAACAGGCGTCATGTTCAGATCCTCCAGATTCTGTCCCTGAGCTGCAGAGGCTGCACTAGCTCTGAGTCCTGAGGTTCTGGGGTTTAGTTCGAATAAATGAGCTTTACTCTTCTGCTTGATTTATTATATAATTTGAGGCTTTGTATCTGGACACACAGCATGGTCCTGGTCCTGGTCCTGGTCTTGGTCTTGGTCTTGGTCTTGGTCTTGGTCTTGGTCCCGGTCCTGATCCTGGTCTTGGTCCCGGTCCTGGTCCCGGTCCTCGTCCTGGTCCTGGTCTTGGTCCTGGTCTTGGTCCTGGCTTTGGTCCTGGTTTTGGTCCTGGTCTTGGTCCTGGTTTTGGTCCTGGTGTTGGTCCTGGTCTTGGTCCTGGTTTTGGTCCTGGTTTTGGTCCTGGTTTTGGTCCTGGTTTTGGTCTTGGTCTTGGTCTTGGTCCTGGTCCTGGTCCTGGTCTTGGTCCTGGTCCTGGTCTTCGTCCTGGTCCTGGTCTTGGTCTTGGTCCTGGTCTTGGTCCTGGTCTTGGTCCTGGTCTTAGTCCTGGTCCTGGTCCTGGTCTTGGTCTTCGTCCTCGTCTTGGTCGTGTTTGTGGCGTTTGCTTTTGTCATTTCATTGATTTATTTTTCCTTTATTTATCGTGACTTTTCTAACACAGGTGATGTTTTTCTGAGTTTATTTTCTGTGCAGTGGTGAAGGTCTGAGATCAGAGCTGATCCCTGTGTCCTGTAGTCGACTCCTCAGACTCTTCAGACTCTTCAGACTCTTCAGACTCTTCAGACTCAGACTCTTCAGACTCTTCAGACTCTTCAGACTCTTCAGACTCTTCAGACTCTTCAGACTCTTTTGGCTCAAACTGAAACTCGATGTGGTGAAGGTGCACAGCTCTGCTCAGAGATGAGCCTCGTCCCATTAATATTAAAATTAAAAGTTTAAAATAAACGTACAAAGATCCAGGACGTATTTGTGAGATGGAAAGAGTCACTCTGTTGATGTCGTCCACAGCGAAAACTCCCAAAACACACGAGCAAACTACGGCCCGTGGGCCACACACGGCTCTTTGGGTTTATTAATGCGGCCGAACGTGACCAAATTATATTAAAATAGATGAAGGTAAACCATGTTCAATACTACTACTGCTACTGTGTTAATTTAACTGAAATTTTATAAATAAGATATTAATTTAATGAATGTATTTGGAAAACTATTTTTACAATGATCCTTGTAAATTCAGGCTTTTGTTACATGTCACAGGTCAAATCTCTGATTTCAGATAAACATATATATATCCTCACTGTGACCCCGCCCCCTGTCACATGTAGACCCACTGTGGCCCGAGGGTCAGAGTTTGACCATCCCAGGACTAAACCAGGACTAAACCAGGACTAAACCAGGACTAAACCAGGACTAAACCAGGACTAGACCAGGACTAGACCAGGACTGAACCAGGACTGAACCAGGACTAAATACAACCTGCACATTGTATGACTTGTCGTCATAGCAACAAGTAAATAGAATAAGGTGTCACAACCAACAACACCACATAAACAAACAAAAGTTGTCGACTCTGAGCTAAAAACAACAGATCAGATCATTACAACACAACCAATAAATGTATTTTTATTTTGAATCATCTGTTTTTGTGGATTTGTTGGTCCCTGGGTTTCAGAATGTTACAACATTTGGACTGTTGCCATAGCGATTCATATTTTAAAACTAAATGAATCTTTGTATGTTCATGGGAAAGGTCATGTGATCAACAGGGAGTATGACATCATCACATTCCACCAATCACAGAACTCTGGATGACATCATCCAAATGCAGCCTCTTGTTGCTTGGAAAACCGGGTAGAACATGTTTCTTTATGACATCACACTGAACTTTA
Source organism: Periophthalmus modestus (assembly GCA_019594935.1). Classification (NCBI taxonomy): domain Eukaryota; kingdom Metazoa; phylum Chordata; class Actinopteri; order Gobiiformes; family Gobiidae; genus Periophthalmus; species Periophthalmus modestus. Next base: position 705,053 of record JAIEZT010000026.1, read on the forward strand.
TGACATCACGTCTGCTCTGTACCAAAGGCAATGTGCCAAGACCAGACGACGAACGAAGTCACAACAGTCGACACAGCAGCACGATTCTTCAGGAGAACTCGTATTACTCAGTATCACTTCAGCTTTTCTTCAATATTTGCATTTATTGTTCAAATATCGACCTGCAAACTCAAAAGCATCAAAAAACATCTCTAGAAATGGATCATTTCCAAACGGGAGACGACAAACTGAACCTTTCGATCGCTCAAGTCGTGGAGAAACATCTGAGCGACTTGAACGACGCTTGTGACGTCTTTGAATCTGCACTGGACCCTCTCGAGGAAAACAATGTCACTCTGAGACGAGAGATCCGAAAGGTCATAATGGAGGCTTGTAGCGAGAGAGACAAATTTATTTTCCTCAAACTCGCAGTGGAAGAGGCGCTAAAAGAAAACAAAGTCCTTAAAGAGACGAAGGAGCAGCTCACCAAAAAACATGAGCCCACGATAGAAAGCAAACGACTGGAAGAGAAGATCGAGAGGTTAAAAAGCCACAGAGACAGTTTGCAAAACCAGTTTGAGAGCTTGAAATCAAAACTCTCTCAAAGTGAAGACTGGAAACAGCGCCACCTTCAGTTAGTCACTGAGAAAAATCTGAATCTGGAAGATGCCAAACGTTTGTTTGACAAAATATCGAGCATGACCCAGAACCTGGCTGCACAGAAGAATCTGAGGAGAAAAAGTGCAGCGCTGGAAAAGCTGGAAGGCGTCTTAATAAGAGAAAATGAGCTTTTAACGCAACATTTTCAGAAAATATCAAGACAACATGACGCCAACAACGTCATAGGATTTAGATATAAACATAAACACAAGAAGATCGAGGATCTTCAACGTTATAATAATAATGACATTCTGCAGGAAATTGAACAGATGCAGAAGGAAATGATTCACCTGAAAGCCTTGTCCGATTGTTCTAAGGATATTAACTTGAGCACAGCAAAGATGAACGCTAAAAGCAAGAAATTACTCCAGGAACAAGAGAAACTTCGCAACGAACTGAAGAAGATTGTGGAGCCTAAGAACCTGAAGCTCACAAATGATCTGAAGAACTTGAGGACGGAGTACTCGAGCTTGCTTGACCAAATCCACACATTGAATGTGGAGATTAAAGACGCCAGCTTGATAAAAAAAACTCATTCAAAAATGTTACAGAATGAGAAGAAGGTGCTGATGCAAAGAAAACACAAAGTACAGAAGGAGGGCTCGAGATTAATGAAGCTGAAGAAGAAGCAGAAACCTTCAGTGGTCGAAGATAAAGATCGAAATCTGCCACAAGAGAAGGAAGAATTACAAAATGAAGATGCAGAGGTGACGATTTTGGATCACACAATGAGAGCTCGTTTGCAAGAGGAGTTTGAAAGCTTCAGATCAAAACTGCCTCAAGAAGGAGAGTGGAAACAGCGCCACCTTCAGTTGGAAACAGAGAAAAATCTCACCTTAGAAGATATCGACCGTTTACAGGAACAAATATCGACGATGACTCAGAAACTGGCTGAAGATGAGATTTGTAAAAAGAAATGCTCAGACTTAGAGACGACGAACAGCCTCCTGAAAAGCAAAAATGAAAAGTGGAAGGAACATCTCTGCAAAATAACGAAAGAATATGACGAAGAAAAAGTACGAGCGTTCAAATACGACCAAAGACTCCGTGACATAGAGAGTCTAAAGGAACAAAACGACAAAATCCAGCAAGACATTGACAAAAAGCAGAGAAACGTTCTAAACAGCGTGGTCCTATCTGACACTCATAAGAGAATTGATCAGGAATTAGAATTTAGGAACGCTCAAAACAAGGAACTGGTGAAGAAACATGAACAGATCCACCGCAAACTGCTCAAACTTAAAGAGTCTCAGGGAACAATGCAGAGATATGACTCAGAACAACACGAAAGGCTCTACAGCTTGTACAGAGGAATTCATGAACTGCATCGGGATATCGAAGAGGCTCGCTCACGAAAAGTCCATTTGAAGAAGATCAAATGTCTGACGCAAAGAAATGACGACTTAAAGAAGGAGCTTTTAAGACTGAGGAAGGTTAAGAAAGAACAGGAGACACCACTGGCCAAAAATCAAACTCGGCAAAACGAAAATGAAAATATACGACGAGAGAATGAAACGCTCCAAAAAGTTTATACAGAGCTGTATTTCCAACTGTTCAGCAAAGAAGTGGAGACGTTTATGAAGGACGTGTTAGAGGAAGAGAAGAGACTAAACCGGGACTGAACCGGGACTGAACCGGGTCTAAACCGGGACTAAACCGGGACTAAACCGGGACTGAACCGGGACTAAACCGGGACTGAACCGGGACTGAACCGGGACTAAACCGGGACTAAACCGGTTCTAAACCGGGTCTAAACCGGGACTGAACAGGGACTAAACCGGGACTAAACAGGGACTAAACCGGGACTGAACCGGGACTGAACCGGGTCTAAACCGGGACTAAACCGGGACTGAACCGGTTCTAAACCGGGTCTAAACCGGGACTGAACCGGGACTGAACCGGGACTGAACCGGGACTGAACCGGGACTGAACCGGGACTAAACCCGGGACTGAACCGGGACTAAACCTGGACTTCCTTGTTGGTGGTCCTGAATAAGGTCTGATCTGTCACTAGATCTAGGGCTATGTTGGCGTTTGAACATTGCTGTAGGTCACTAAAGACAGACCCAAACCAGGACCAAACCAGAACCAAACCAGGACCAAACCAGGACTAAACCAGGACTAAACCAGGACTAAACCAGGACTTCCTTGTTGGTGGTCCTGAGTAATATTAGATTATTCAGGACCACCACATTAATCACTAGATCAGACTTGGACAAACTACGGCCCACGGGCCACACACGGCCCTTTGGGTTTATTAATCCGGCCGAACGTGACCAAATTATATTAAAAAGGTTTAACTTTGCCTAATAAAGTAGGTGAAGATAAACCTTATTCTATTTACATTTTCAATAAAACTGACTAAACTGAATGTGAGTTTTTCTGTTTATTTAACTGAAATTTAATAAATAAGTCATTGTACAAACTGTTTTCCAAATACATTCTTTAAATGAATGAGTCTTACATATTCGTGCTTTGCTCCATGAGAGGACAGTGTGATGATGAGCTGAGTGTTTGTGTCCGAGCTCTGAGGAGTCTCACCTGGAGAACGACACTGACACCTGAACAGAAGGTTTCTGTGGATGTCAGGAGACCCAGACCTGAACTAATGCCACTATATTTCTATTTTTAAAACTGTTGTTGATCTGAGCGATGAATATAACATTGCAACAGAGATGAGTAACACAACACATCTACAGTGGGGCAAAAAAGTATTAATTCATCCACCGACTGAGCAACTTCACTTAAAAAGACGAGGACACCACCAACAAAACTGTGACTGCACCAGGCTGAAGACTCAATCTGCAACAGGTGAGCAGCTCGTGTGAACAAATCAACTGTGGAGAATTATTAGAAAATGGAAGAAAGACACTGATAATCTCCCTCCATCTGGGGCTCCACAAGATCTCACCCCGTGGGGTCAAAATGACACAAGAACGAGGAGCAAAACTCCCAGAACCACACGGGGGACCTAGTGAACGACCTGCAGAGGGACCAAAGTAACAAAGGCACCATCAGTAACACACTACGACCAGGGACTCAAATCCTGCAGAGACGTGTCCCCCTGATTAAGGACATGTCCAGGCCCGTCTCAAGTTTGGATTTGGATGATCCAGAAGAGACTGGGACAATGTCAGAAGATCAGATCATGGTGTTTGGAGAAAGATGCTGAGCTGATCCAAAGACCAGACCTACTGTGGAGCATGAGGAAACATCAGACCTACTGTGGAGCATGAGGAAACATCAGACCTACTGTGGAGCATGAGGAAACATCAGGCTCTGGGGCTGTTTTTCTGGGACCAGGACGACTGATCCGTGTAAAGACAGAATGAAAGAGACATGTATCGTGAGATTCTGAGTGAAAACCTCCTTCCATCAGCGAGGGCAGTGAAGATGAAACGTGTCTGGGTCTTTCAGCGACACAATGATCCAAACACACGACGAAGGAGCGGCTTCAGAAGAAGCATTTCAAGGTCCTGGAGTGGCCCAGTCTCCAGATAAAACCCCAGAGAAAATGTTTGGAGGGAGGTGAAAGTCCCAGAACATCACTGCTCTAGAGGAGATCTGCAGGAGGAATGGACCAAACTACAGCAACAGAGAGAAAACCTGAGACAGAAAACGTCTGAGTCACTGCAACAAAGGGAAGAACAAAGTGTTGAGACCAACTTCTGTTACTGAACAAATACTTATTTTACACCAGAATTTGGAAATAAATTCATAAAAAATCAGACATGTGATTTCCAGTGGATTTGTTTGTTTTCTGAAGTGGTTTTAGATGAATATTGTGATTTAAAATGTGTAAATTAAAACAGAATGATCCACAGAGATGAGAACCATAGAGACACAAGCTGAACAGGGCTGGTTTAACGTTTTCTGTCTGTGTCGTTTTCTCTTTAACAGCCAGTTCAGTGAAATATCAGTTTAGTTTTCGTGCGAGCTTGAGTTTCAGTTGTGAAGCGTCTGTCACCGTCTCGTGATGGTGAAGAACAGTGAGTTTTATCTGTTTGTTCCCAGAGGCGGTTTGAGAATGTGGACGTGTGACATTCTTCTGTCTGTCTAATGTTTGAATCACAAAACATTTCTGCGCTTCCTGTTTTTGTCTCGGTCTGGCCCCTCCCTCCTTTGACTCGCGATGAGATTAAACTGATTAAACTGATTTATCAAGACGACTCAATCGAAATCGCTGTTTGAATGGAAACAGTAACAGGAAATCACATATTTTTGGTTTAGACTAGTAAAAGAAAGTGTTTTTATTATAACTGTGGCTCTTTCTTGATCTGGAAATGGAGTTTGAGATTGTAGGTCGTACTATACACATCTCATTTTCGTCGTTGTGTATTTCTTGTTCATGGTTCTGTGATGTTCTGAGTTTCATTGATGGATCTGGGACGTCCAGAACACAGCCCGTCCCGTGCGATTGGCAGGTCAGACGCCGCAGGTCCGTCCTCTTCACGGACTCTGGAGTTTAATCCGTGTACTCTGTCATTACACAGATCCTCACCAGGTCTGAGTCTGAACCAGGACCAGACCAGGACTATGTTAGACCTGTTTTAGACCCGGTTTAATCCCCGTCTAATCATGTAGTGCTGTTGTTTTGTTTGGGAATTATAGTCTAGTCCTGATAAAGTGATCTATGTTTAGTCCTGGTTTAGACCTGGTTTAATCTTTATTTAAACCTCTAATTTGAGTCCTGGTTTAGACCTGGTTTAGACCTGGTTTAGACCTGGTTCGGATCTGGTTTGGACTTGGTTTAGTCCTGGTTTAGTCCTGGGTTGGACCTGGTATGGGCCTGGCTTCAGAACTCCTCTCTCCTCTACTCTTCTTTGTTTCACTTGAGTTTGTCTCTTTCTCCACATCTCTATACCTCTCCCCTCTCTCCTCCCTGCTCTCCCCTGCTCTCTCTTCTTCTCTCTCCCTCTCTCCTCTTCCTCTCCCTCTCTCCTCTCCGTCTTTGTTCCACATGAGCCTCCTTTTCTGCAGGTTACTGAACTGTTTGCCTCTTTTATAGAACAAAGATACAATCTGATCAGGACAAAAGGAGGAGACACAGCACTGACACATATACACAGGACCGACCCAGGACTAGACCCGGGACTGGACCCGGGACTAGACCCCGGAATAGACCCGGGACCGGGACCGGACCCTGGACTAGACCCGGGACTAGAAAATAAAAACTGGAGAAGGAAGAGCGGACGTCACAGTGGGCGTGTAAAGATTAAACTCAAACATGAATCACTCCAAATAGAACCTCAGACTCAGGCTGAGGAGAAACTACGAGAACCTGGAGAAACATCTGAAGTTTGTGGAACAGGTTTGATTTAAACTGTCCCAGTTGCATGTTAAATCGCTGGTCTAATAAGATGCTAAAGCAGAGGCAGGTCTTTGTGCAGGACTAATGGCTCCTCCACAGAACACGTCTTTGTTGAACCTCGTCTGTGGAGTCACTGTCCTGGACTTATCCATTTCAGAACAATCACTGAGCCCTTCTAAAAAAGTCACTTAGTAAAGGGAAGTTTGGACCAGATCATCAGACCCAGTCATAGTTTAGGTCTTGTTTTACATTTTCTGTGGTTCAGTTAATGCGTTAAATTAAGATCCTATGTCACACAAAACTGTTTAAACCATTTAAACCATGTTTCCTCCTCAAAAAGAGACCAGAGAGTTCTGTTTGTGTCATTCACATGTTTGAGTCACACTTTATTATTAGTCTAAACCAGGTCTAAACCTGGTTTAGACCTGGTTTAGACCTGGTTCAGTCCTGGTTTAGACCTGGTTCAGTCTTGATTCAGTCCTGGTTTAGTCCTGGTTCAGTCCTGGTTTAGTCCTGGTTTAGACCTAGTTTAGACCTGCTTTAGACCTGCTTTAGACCTGGTTTAGTCCTGGTTTAGTCCTGGTTCAGTCCTGGTTCAGTCCTGATTCAGTCCTGGTTCAGTCCTGGTTCAGTCCTGGTTTAGTCCTGGTTTAGACCTGGTTTAGTCCTGGTTTAGACTGGTTTAGTCCTGGTTCAGTCCTGGTTCAGTCCTGGTTCAGTCCTGGTTTAGACCTGGTTTAGACCTGGTTTAGTCCTGGTTCAGTCCTGGTTCAGTCCTGGTTTAGACCTGGTTTAGACCTGGTTTAGTCCTGGTTCAGTCCTGGTTCAGTTTTCTCTTTTATCCCACATTTCCTTCGCTCTTTTCATATCGACTTGAGGCTTAATCATTGACAGTTGGTGAATGAGGGACCAGGGTCAGAGGAGCTGGTCACACGAGGACTCACAGGGACAAGCCTCTTCCGCTCTCACCCTGTCACACTTTTATTGGCGTCTCTCGCTCTCTCAGTTTCACACTTTTATGGTGTCTCTCGCTCTCTCAGTTTCACACTTTAATCGTTGTCCGTCGCTGACGCAGCTTTGATCACGTTTGATAAAGTCAATCTCATTTCGATCAGAGTGAGACTTTGTACAGTGAGTCATGAACCGTCTCGTGTTTTATCGCTGCTGGTTTCAGTGTCTTTGGTGTGAAATGTCCCTCAGTCGTCCAGGTCTGAGCCACAGTTAAAACCCAAGTTAAATCTGTCACTGGAGTTTATGGTTGTCTTTGTTTCCTTTGTTTGCTTTGGGTCTGATGATGGAGTTGTATGTGGAGGATAAGTCGTGTCTAAAGCCTCTTTTCCTGTTTAATGGATTAAAGGTTGAATGTAATTAAGGCTGAAACTGTAAAGCTCTTTACAGTTTCAGTGTCGTTAGCGCCTCCTTCAGACGGATATAAGTCAGTGTCCAGCCAGCAGCAGGAATCTGACCAGAGCTGAAGACGCTTTGGGCGAGCAGTGAAACGTCGTCACTCCTACAAGGATTTTACAACATGAAATGATCTGATCCTTTGTGTTTTGGCTCCTTCAGATCAGATTTAGTTTGGTTCATTTTTGTGTCTTTTTGAAAATGCCTCATTCTGTGACTTACTCCATGTTTTATTATAATTAAGATGTTACGCCCCCAGTTACTCTTTAAGTTACTCTTACTTTATGTCAGACAAAAATGTTCTTTTAAATTCAGTTTATTTCTGTAAAGCCCAAAATCACTTCATCAAAATATTTAATTTAACCAAACCAACAGAAAGTTAGAAAATGAAAAGTGAAAGACGTTGGTCAATAACAGATTAAAAAAGATTCACTCAGGATAAAAACAAGTGTCAGGTGTAAAAAAGCAGCTCCAAACATCTGGATAAAGAGACATTTGTTTTTTCTCTGTTATGTTTGAGTAATCTAGTGATCTCTCCCCCTCTTTAACACAGTTACACTTTGTCTCTCCTGCTCTTAAACGTTGCTGTTCTAAAGTTGGATGTTTGACTTTTTGTGCTGACCTCCTGTCTCTCCGTTTCGCTCTCTTCAGTGGCGTTGGTTCGTGGTGCGTTCGTGGAGCCGTCGGAGCCTCGTACGTCTCATCGTTCCCTCACAGACACTCAGACCAGACTGCCCTGTCGGTACCAGGCGAGTCCCGGGGAGAAGGTGGTCCAGGTCACGTGGTACAAAGAGCTTCCAGACAAGAGCAAAGACCAAATGATCACTGCACATTTCGTGGACGGACACACGGGTAAGCTGCCCCAGGGCGACCGCGGCTGCAGAACTGGACAGTGTGATGTAATAGAGTGCACAGTGGTGAAGTGATCAAATGTCTTATGTGCTTCGCAAAATCTCCAAACTATTCTGCATCTGTTTATCTGATCCAAACTGCACATACATGACTCCACCTGCAGGGGGAGCTCCGCAAAAACGACTATTTATACATCGATTCATCGTTTCACAGCAGCTTTTTCTGCATAAAGACAGATTAAACTTGTGAGTCATGAGTTTAATCTGACTTTTTACAGATAAAAAACAAAAAAAGACCAAATCTTTAGCTTCTGTCACTTCTCTTTTCTGCTGTTGTTCCAGAGAAATCCTCTTGTTCTAAATGAAATGATCACATCTTTATCCCTCGGGTTCATCTCTGATCTTCAGTTTGGGTCGTTGGTAAAGGCACACGGAGCAGAGTTCAGACTTTGGAGGAGGAATTGGCCTGTTATTCGTGTAATTGTTCTCGTTGTGGGACTGTCACCTGCTCGTCGCCGTGGAAACCGTCCTATAAATAAATGTAATAAATTTAAAACCTGAGCGTCGCCTCGAGGCTGAGGATTATTACAGTGTCATGTCAGACGCATCAGTGATGTGGAAGTTTGATTTATTACAGTGACATGTGAAACCTGATAAGATTTAATATTAATATTTACTGCAGTGATTGTTCTTCCCGTTTGTGTCGATGTTCGTCCCACGTCAGAGTTTTACAAACGCAGGAGTTTTTTAACCAACACAATAAAAACAAGTCATAAATTGTCGTAATGTGGGGTGTGAGGCGGACCAAAGATGCGGGACTCGGGGCAAGTTTAAGGGTGTTTATTGACAGGACACAAGACAACACAGGTGACGGGAGAACATACGAGGAGCTGGGTGCTGGTCAGGGTCCAGAGGTGCAGGGAAGACACGAGACGGGAAACACAGCCGGTACCGGGAGACAGGGTCGGAGAACACAGGCAGGACACGGGCAGGACAACAAGCAGACGAACATGGGCAGGAAGCACAGCAGAGACACGGTGATGATCAGCACGCAGACAAACAGTGATGCAAACAGGGTGACGATCAGATGACCTGGCAAGGAGAGCTGGGTCCTGGCTCCTTTTAATCACCTGCAGCTGCATTGATTGCCTTGATGGGCTGCAGGTGTGTGTGGGAGGAGCCAGGGCTCCGCCCAGCTCTGGAGTCAGGTGAGGGAGGGAGAGAGGAGACACCGGAGGCAGGAGGTACATTTGCAGCTTTCTGGTTAAAAACGCCTGAATCTAAGTGTTTGCTGCTCTTAACGAGCTCTGCAGCTCCGCAGCTGCAAGTACTATGTGACATCACAAAAGACTGCCCTGATTACAGCCCAGTGTTTCTGATACAAACAGCTGCAGGAGCACAGGGGCGGAGTTTGAAGTGTGGACACTTCCCTTCACCCCTCCAGACTCCGCTCCTCCTCCTCACTCCTCCCTTCACTCCTCCAGACTCCGCCCCTCCTCCTCCAGACTCCGCCCCTCCTCCTCCTCACTCCTCCCTTCACTCCTCCAGACTCTGCCCCGTTCAGCCGCTCTTTGCAGTGCGTTTGTGGGCGGGGTTTATGTGTGCTGTAAATAGACCCTGATGCTGTCGTGTTCCTTCTGTGCAGAGTTCGGACGTTACGCCGGCCGTGTGAGGTTCGAGAGCAGCAGTCCCACAGAAAACTCCGCCCTCCTCGTCCTCAGCACTGAGGTGTCCGACGAGGGCGTCTACACCTGTCACATCTCCACCTTCCCCAACGGGAACTTTGAGCGCACCATCAGCCTCACCGTCTGGAGTGAGTACACGCTCATAACGGTGTCCAAATCGAGTTTGAAATAATGAGGAATAGACTCCACACTCGAGATGGGACGGGATTAAAATTTGACTTAGGTTTTCAGTTTTAAAAAGGTGTTTACAGGTGTCTGAGCATCACCTTTATTTATTTTTTTGCTGCAAGTGAAATTAAAAATGAATAAATAATAAATGTGTCAATTATAAAACTCATGACTATAAAAAAAACACATGAACCAACCTGAGAAAGACCCAGAAAAAGGACATGATAGAGGACATGGTAGAGGACACGATAGAGGACACGATAGAGGACACGATAGAGGACATGATAGAGGACACGATAGAGGACACGATAGAGGACATGATAGAGGACACGATAGAGGACACGATGGAGGACACGATAGAGGACACGATAGAGGACACGATAGAGGACACGATAGAGGACACGATAGAGGACACGATAGAGGACACGATAGAGGACGTGACAAATGATGTGATAAATATGACAAAGGACGTGACCGAGGACGTGATTGAGGACACGACAAAGGATTTGGTAAAGGACACGACAAAGGACAAGATAAAGGACCTGATAAAAGACATGATAAAGAACATGATAAAGAACATGACCAAGGACACAATAAAAGACATAAAAGACATGATAAAGGACACGATAAAGGACATGCTGCATCAGTTGTGCAAAATACTATTCATCTAGTGCTAACCCAGCGACACAAACAAGAGCCGTTATTCATACAAACCCAAACTGACACAAACTACATTCAGTAGTTTATTTCTCATGGTGTGTTACTTACGATGGACATTTTCAACTCCAGTTTGTCAAATGACACAGGATGGTTGTGTCGTACATGTGCGTCTGTAAGTTGCTCGTGTTTGTCTTGGAGCCGTATCTTTTTTTCGGCGGCTCTGCAGATCGAGGCTCATTTTGTTGATCTTTATGTTTCAAATCCAAACCAATCAAAACACCAGAACTAACATCTAAACGTTGTATTGAAACTGGAAACATGAGGCGTCTGTGCCGTAAAGGCGACTTTAATCATGTGCGAGGATCAAACCTTTGGCAGATCTTTTTGTTCGTGATTAGAGATGTGATCGTACATTGTCCCATCATTAGTCAAAACTGATTCTGATTCCACGATGATGATGATGAAAAGACCAGATCTTCCACATTAATTATTGTACTATGAGGGATTTTACACATGAAACACGGGGAACAGAACAGTGTCCAGTAGGTTCTCACTGGTCCGTGGCCGTTTACTCGTCTGTGCGTCTTATACTTGGAAAGGTTCATTTTTTTGCTGTAAATGGGACTTAACCTTCACGATGTCTGTGCAGAACAAGTGTACGAGGTTTTCAATGACGCCCCCACTGCACAAACACAACACACTCCCACAAAACACATCCATTCTTCTGACATTTATTGTGATGGTGATGAGATTTGAGGTTCACGATGTTTAAAAAGTAAGATTCTGTTTGGAGCAGTAACACCTGAGATCAGACTGATGAGAAGAGCTAAACTAAACCAACAAACATTTGCATTTGTGAACGTGTTTGCACAAGTCCAAACTACAGGCACAAGATAATTACAGTCTTTTCCGTTTATTAATTGTGCCAAGTCAAACTGTGACTCAGTTTGGATATATTTAGAATCCCTGACACCTGCGTTAACCAAAGTCCTGACTGAGGTGTGAGGCTCCGGATCACATGTCACAAACACATTATAACAACACTAATATGAGATAATTATGGTTAGTCGTCTTACACAACTGCTCCGGATCAGGGCTTCCTGTCGTTCTAAAGTTGCTCTTGTTTCGTTTCGTTTCCTCCTCGGCCTTTGCACAGTTGGAGTTTTCACATTATGTCACACTCTTGACCTCATGTTTGGACAAACTTTCTCAGTTTTGTTTCATTTGTCGTTGCTACATAATTCCATATGTCTTTAGTTTATATATTTTCTGTCTTTTGTATTTATATAAAATGTAAAGTAGAACAAATAAAAACACAGAATGAGTCTGGTCCCAGCTCAGTATCGTCCGAGGCTCCGATTCCCTGTGAGCGAATCGAGAGCCGACTCTTTAAACAGATCGACCCTGAGGCGGCTCTTCAAGACTCGGATTAAGACCCAGAATCAGATCTGGACAAAAGAAACTCGTGTGGTAACAAAACTGTTCATACGTCTCAGTATTTTGTGTTTTGTTGCAGAAAAAACAGGCGTGTTTCAGGTGTGTTTCTGGCGTGTTTCTGGTGTGTTTCTGGCGTGTTTCTGGCGTGTTTCTGGCGTGTTTCAGGCGTGTTTCAGGTGTGTTTCAGGTGTGTTTCTGGCGTGTTTCAGGTGTGTTTCTGGCGTGTTTCTGCCGTGTTTCTGGCGTGTTTCTGGTGTGTTTCTGGTGTGTTTCAGGTGTGTTTCTGGCGTGTTTCAGGCGTGTTTCAGGTGTGTTTCAGGTGTGTTTCAGGTGTGTCTTAAATACATCCACAGACAGGTTTATTGACAACATTTGTGTTTTATAGAAACGCGTCACAAGCCTCTAAAAACCTGAGATCATCATTTTCTCAGATTGTTTAAACTGCACTAATCTCACTCACTGTTTGGTGTTTCACTATTAACCCAAGAAATACCAGACTGAGCCCAGGATAACGCCACATAAAGACAGAGGCATTATCCTGATCACATTATTATTATTTTTATTAAAGCTGCTGGAGGTTTTATATCAGAGTCTGTGGAGGTTCTCTGTTTAGACTCATTTAATCCAGGCTGATATGTTCGTTTGGCTGGTGCCGACTCGTATATTTAGAAAATGGTCTAAACATGGTGCGAGTCTCTTCAAACATTATTATCATTACATTAAACTGTGGGATTACGTGAGACCAGTGCGATTGGAGAGTTTGTGTTTACAGTTTGGAGACGTTCGTGAGAGGTTAAAGCGTCGTCACGTTCTGTTGATTATCGTGAGGCGTGTCTGGACGAGCCGGAGACGTAACAGACGAAGGTGCCAAAAAGTACATGACAGTAATCTGACAGTAATCTGACAATGTCTACGGGAGATTTGGATTCAAGAATAAGTCGTTGAGCACAGAGTCGCAGGGCTCAAACTCGACTGCACAGAGGGACAAAAATAAGAACTGAGACAAATTCACGGGATAAACTCGATTTATTGAAAAAAACTGATACCAGCCTCCAGCTCTAATGCACATTTAATATGATCTCACAGGCCAAACATAATTAAACTGTAAATAACTGTGGGCCGTGTGTCGTGTAGAGGCTCTGCAGACGCCGTGTGGATCAGTGAGGGAACGTTACATGAGAGTCTATGGTGAATCATGACATTTTCTCCTGTAAAAGCTCCAAACACAAGAACTAAAATGTGACAGAGCTGCTACAGTTTAAGAACAAATATAAAAGTTTACAACTCTGTACTTTGACACACAGTTTTTCAATAGAAAGTGAACTGGAGCCAGAGTCGATGGAGCTGAAGTGCGACATGATCACTTCCTGTTTAGCGGTTAGCATGTTAGCTCTGTCATTTATATAACCAGACTTTGGATCAGACTGAGATGAGCCTTTCTCTTCTTAAAGATGTTTGTGATTTGAGGAGATCAGCTCCACAGACACGAGACAAATCACAGAAACATTTAATGAACCTCAACATGACAAATATCTGTATAATCACCTCCAGCCTGTGATGTCTGTGTGAAAGTACGACATCGAGCTAAAGCATTTTCAGACGGACCACAGACCAGACCAAATATCAAAACTGAACCACTTCAAATTGTAGCGTTTCTGTCCAAGCATTTACAAAACAAACTGTACATACAAAAGTTATACATCAGTGTAAAGCAAAAACTCATATAATCCATAAATACCATATTTTTTATTTTTTTCAAACTATCACCAAACTAGAATCAAAAGTAGCGAAAAATACTTTCAAAATATGTCTCCTCTTTTCTGTTTTTTCTGTTCAAAGTTGTTTTCCTGCCTCAAAACTCCATGTTTGGGCAAATCAGTCATAAAAATAATAACTAAAGTTTGAGATGCTCTGTTTTCAGTTTGTGGCCCCGCCCACCCAACCCCTGCAGCCCCGCCCACCCAACCCCTGCAGCCCCGCCCACATACAGGCTGCATGCTGGCGGCCATTTTACTGGTGTTGGCGTCGGTTTGACCCATGTACAGACCAATGTTAAAGAACATGAACCTGTGACCTCTACAGACACAGAGAGAACAAACTCCACACAGACACAGAGAGAACAAACTCCACAGACACAGAGAGAACAAACTCCACAGATACAGAGAGAACAAACTCCACAGACACAGAGAGAACAAACTCCACAGACACAGAGAGAACAAAACTCCACAGATACAGAGAGAACAAACTCCACACAGACACAGAGAGAACAAACTCCACAGACACAGAGAGAACAAACTCCACAGACACAGAGAGAACAAACACCAGACACAGAGAGAACAAACTCCACAGACACAGAGAGAACAAACTCCACAGACACAGAGAGAACAAACTCCACAGACACAGAGAGAACAAACTCCACAGACACAGGGAGAACAAACTCCACACAGACACAGAGAGAACAAACTCCACACAGACACAGAGAGAACAAACTCCACAGACACGGAGAGAACAAACTCCACAGACACGGAGAGAACAAACTCCACAGACACAGAGAGAACAAACTCCACAGACACAGAGAGAACAAACTCTCCACAGACACAGAGAGAACAAACTCCACACAGACACAGAGAGAACAAACTCCACACAGACACAGAGAGAGAACAAACTCCACACAGACACAGAGAGAACAAACTCCACAGACACAGAGAGAACAAACTCCACACAGACACAGAGAGAACAAACTCCACACAGACACAGAGAGAACAAACTCCACAGACACAGAGAGAACAAACTCCACAGACACAGAGAGAACAAACTCCACAGACACAGAGAGAACAAAACTCCACAGACACAGAGAGAACAAACTCCACAGACACAGAGAGAACAAACTCCACAGACACAGAGAGAACAAACTCCACAGACACAGAGAGAACACAAACTCCACACAGACACAGAGAGAGAACAAACTCCACAGACACAGAGAGAACATGCAGACTCCACAGACACAGAGAGAACAAAACTCCACAGACACAGAGAGAACATGCAGACTCCACAGACACAGAGAGAACAAACTCTCCCAGACACAGAGAGAACATGCAGACTCCACAGACACAGAGAGAACAAACTCGACAGACACAGAGAGAACAAACTCGACAGACACAGAGAGAACAAACTCGACAGACACAGAGAGAACAAACTCGACAGACACAGAGAGAACAAACTCGACAGACACAGAGAGAAAACAAACTCCACAGACACAGAGAGAACAAACTCCACAGACACAGAGAGAACAAACTCCACACAGACACAGAGAGAAAAACTCCACACAGACACAGAGAGAACAAACTCCACACAGACACAGAGAGAACAAACTCCACAGACACAGAGAGAACAAACTCCACACAGACACAGAGAGAACAAACTCCACAGACACAGAGAGAACAAACTCCACAGACACAGAGAGAACAAACTCCACAGACACAGAGAGAACAAACTCCACAGACACAGAGAGAACAAACTCCACAGACACAGAGAGAACAAACTCCACACAGACACAGAGAGAACAAACTCCACAGACACAGAGAGAACATGCAGACTCCACAGACACAGAGAGAACAAACTCCACAGACACAGAGAGAACATGCAGACTCCACAGACACAGAGAGAACAAACTCCACAGACACAGAGAGAACAAACTCCACAGACACAGAGAGAACAAACTCCACAGACACAGAGAGAACAAACTCCACAGACACAGAGAGAACAAACTCCACACAGACACAGAGAGAACAAACTCCACAGACACAGAGAGAACAAAAACTCTCCACAGACACAGAGAGAACAAACTCCACAGACACAGAGAGAACAAACTCCACAGACACAGAGAGAACAAAACTCCACAGACACAGAGAGAACAAACTCCACACAGACACAGAGAGAACATGCAGACTCCACACTGGGCTGTGTGACTCTTGCAGAGGTGAATCTCTTTTGGCTCTTGTGAGCTTCAGACTTCGACCTGAGGTGTGTTTTTAATCCTCGTTTTATCCATAAACTCGTCTGAGGTTAAAACTTTATCCTCGTGGAGTCGTGTCGGACTCGTCTTCTCGCCGTTTGCGTCTGGAGCAGGTTAAGCTCTTTGTTTATTATCGTCTTAGACTTAAGTCACATTTTGAATGTTTGACACCAAATAAGGAGAATTAAAAAACACTGAAGGAGAACGAGCAAAACGGCCGAGGCAGGTTTAAGCTTTTTGTTTAGTTTAAAAATGATGAAGGTGAAACCAGGGCCAACGTGAGGCTGAAGGAAACATCAAGACTTTCAGATGAGGGCCTCACGGAAATCTCCACTTTAAGATGATCCACTTAAACTGGAGGATTTCACTGTTTAGACTCGAACACTTCACCAAAATGTCACGATTTATATTTTTATGCTTTGGTTTTGGCGTCACCCATTAATCTGAGGATCTTCATGTCGTTATTGCAGAAGGTTTACAGTCAGTAAAAAGGTATTTTGTGTGTGTATTTCTCCTGTAACTCGATATATTTGCAATACGAGCTTTTTATACATAAGACCATGGAAATATTTTGGTATTTTTTGGCTGTGGACATTAATATTCTCGTCACTCGGCTCCGTTGAAACCAAACTCCTGGAGTCTCACGTGTCTGATGTTGGTGGTGGTTTCTCTGGGTGTTGCCGTTCTTTGTTTAGACACAAAGAGGAATGCTGCTAATGTTTACTCCTTTCTCTCTCTTCAGCTCTCGCACAAAGTCTTTCTTCTCTACACCTCCTTTTGTCCCTTCAGGAGTCACATAATGTCGAATGTGAGAAGAAACATCTCAGTTTAATTATTGAAACCACAATCACAGGTGTCGTTCCTGTGGTGCAGGGCGGGGCCGTACTCGTTGATTATTTGTTTAATTAGTCAATTAGCGATTTCTGTTGTCAGTGTTTTTGTTCTGTGTTTGAGAATAGTCCTGATAACATCAAAATAACAGTGTGATTATGTAACAGCTGCAGACACTCGAGAATAATGTGAGTTTATCTGGCTCTGGTTGTTGCTCCTGTGAGTCCCTCGGTCGTCCAGGTCGGAGCCGTAGTAAAAGAAAAATATAAAATCTGTAACTGGACAAAAAGTCGTTGGAGTGAAGACGTTTCGCACCATCAAAAATAAACTATAAACAACACAGATGTAAGTCGGTGTCCAGCAGTGATCTGAACTGAAGAAGAATCTGAGCAGAACTGAGGAAGAATCTGAGAAGAACTGAAGAAGAATCTGAGAAGAACTGAAGAAGAATCTGTGAAGAACTGAGGAAGAATCAGAACTGAAGGAGAATCTGAGCAGAACTGAGGAAGAATCTGAGAAGAACTGAAGAAGAATCTGAGAAGAACTGAAGAAGAATCTGAGAAGAACTGAAGAAGAATCTGAGCAGAACTGAGGAAGAATCTGAGAAGAACTGAAGAAGCAGCTTGGACGAGTTGACAAATCTTATATTTTTCTTTTACTTCACCATCAGCCCCTCACACACACACCACATTCACTCCAGACGATGTGTGAAGTGTTTTGCTGAAGGAGACCACAGTTTTGGTTCCCAGAGCTCCACCGTGGCGCCTGGTGTTTGCTGTGGCACGAGATCAGGCTTAAACGTCACAGTTGTTCAGGTGAATCGTTTCAGTTCCACTTCTGTGTGTCACAAACACATGAACAAACAGAGGCTCCTCCTGAACAATGAGGAAACGTGTAAGTGCACATTTTATTTGGGTTAGTCAACGACACGCAATTCCACACAGTGATGGATGGAGGACCTGAGTGACCTTTTCTTATTTCCTCATAATGTTTGGATTATTGTCACTGAAGCTCTAAAGACGTGGTCACATTGGTCTGTTAAATTTAGTCTAAGAAACTGAAAAAGCGGCTCATAATCGGACGACTTTAATCCTCTTGACCCGCCTCAGTCTGATCCAAACACTTTCTGTCTCTCGCAGGTCTCCCCATCTCGTCGCTGGACCCTGTGGTGATGGTTGAAGGTCAGTCGTTCGGTGTGGCCGCCTCGTGTCGCTCCATGGGCCTCCCCGCTCCTCGTCTGTCCTGGGACACTCCTCTGGTGGGGCAGGTGCAGAACCGGAGCAGTGAGAGCGGGGCGGTGTCCTCGCTCTTCTCCCTCCACCCTCTTCGCTCCATGAACGGAAAACGTCTCGACTGTCTGGTGTGGCATCCAGGCTTCGAGCAGCCCAAGAGGATCGTCAACACGCTGGAGGTTCAGTGTGAGTACAGAGTTCAGGAGGAGTCGCACATTAACATTCCCTGGAGTGGTTAAGCTAGTTGGGGGCACTGCTCTGTCTGGGTTTTGTTTTTAACAGTTTGACTAGAAAGTTGTGATTTATCTGAACTACACCAGGTTTGAGCTGATCTGTGATGTTAAACAAAACCTTCTTAAAGAACATTACAATCACAAGCTAACTAGCACTAGCATTAGCATTAGCATTAGCCAACAGTTTTTCCGTTGTTTTTTCTCACCTTTTTGTGTAAAATGAAACTCTTAAACAGGACCATGAGCTCGGACTGATCACGTCACACAGAATCCTGTAGTTTGTGGTTCATATCTGTTTAAATCCTTGGCTCATCCACATCAAACAAACTAACTCAAAGTTTAACGTCTTCTGTCGGTGTAAACGCTGCAGCAGCTTCAAAATGTGGAGCCGTTATTCAAAACCGTGAGTGTGGTGAGTTACAGCTGAGTCCATAAGATGAATGAACGAGTTTGTGGAGTTGATCCCAGACGATTCTTTGTGTTTGCACAAGTCGAATCTCCCTTTGTTTTACAGAACCTCTGTCCTCCATGTGAATTTATGACATAATCCAATTCTAGACTGTGAAACAACCTTTTATATATGTTGGACCAGAGGGTTGCTGGTTCGAGTCCCATCAGAGCAGTGAACACATGGAGGTATTGTTTTCCCTGGATAAAAGGATTTAATTCTGAATTTTATTATTTTCTGTCGCTCAGAATAAGCGTCACATTCACAGAAGCCGGTGCAGCTGCCAAACCTCTGCATTTATCCACGAGACCCGACACCGACATAAACATGAGTAAATGTGCGTGTGGAGTCGTGAGGATGTTCAGATCCTCAGACGTCTGAGAGAGCAGCTTTTCTCCACCATGAACCAT
This sequence comes from Periophthalmus modestus, assembly GCA_019594935.1. Classification (NCBI taxonomy): domain Eukaryota; kingdom Metazoa; phylum Chordata; class Actinopteri; order Gobiiformes; family Gobiidae; genus Periophthalmus; species Periophthalmus modestus. The sequence goes on from JAIEZT010000026.1 coordinate 724,377, forward strand.
GTTAAAACAAACATTTATGCAGATATACTGCAAATACTATAGTTGTTTATACAATCTGTAAAGATAAAAAAACCCCAGTCCATCCAGTGTTATCTTCATTTTAGAGTCAAAAGTTTTTGCTCTTAGTGTTTTTGTTTCCGTGGAAACCGGTCCAGGTCGCTCTTTGGGGGTTAAAGGTCACGACCCCTGGTCTAGACGTCTCCCTCTGCCCAGAGCCGCTCCTGTTTATCATTTAATGATTTTGAGATGAGGAGGGTTAACGCAGCAGTTGTTTAATTACAGCTGTTATAATGATCCATGACACACAGCTCCACCTCACATTAGCCTCTTTACACGCCATGTGCAGAGCTGTAATTATGGACGATTCTCTGAACGTTTTGTTCTTTATGCTTCTACTTTTTGAACCCAAACAGATACATGATACATTATCCTCCTGCCCTGTCATGAGACACTCACATTTCAAACTCTCAGGGGTTTCAGCTCCTGTTTTATCATCTGAAATGTAAAAAATCTCAAAATGTTGCGTGTAATATTTGGTTTCAGATTGTTAATTGCTATGGCAACGGTCCAAACTTTTCATCATTTTGAAACCAACGGACACGAGAGTGATTTCAGAATAATTAAAAACACTCCTGTATTAAACAGATCTCTGCAGTGACATCGTGCAGGGGGGGTGTACATGTATGTCTATGGCGGTTTCCATGGTGACACAGTCTGAAAACTCAAGAAATAAAACAAACTGGATTTAAAGACACATGTTCAGGAGGCTGTGGTCTGAGTTTGATTTTACACAAAAAGGTGAGAGTGAAAAACTGTTGGCTAATGCTAATGCTAATGCTAGCTTGTGAGTGTACTGTTATTCGAGAGGGACGTGTTTAACAGCACAAATCATCTCGTCTGTTGTAGCTCAGTCAGCTCTTTATGTTCAGATTGTGTTAAAATAAAGCTCAGACTAAAGTTTAATAAAGCAGTGGCTTGACACACGGGGGCGTCGCCTGACACGCGGGGGCGTGGCTCGACACACGGGGGCGTCGCTCACTCTCCATTTATTTCCGGTGGTCCCTGTGCGACGCTGTGAAAATCGCTCGTCTCTCTCGTCTCAAGCGAAAGTCGTGCACGTGAAAACCTCGTGCTCGTGTCGATGTGCACACGCCTGCGACGCCTTTAATGAAAGTTGAAAAATGTTCTACTTTTATCACTGTCGCCTGAACAACAGCCAATCAGAGAGTTTGACTGACGAGCCAATGAGATGCAAGAACACACACACACAAACGCACACACACGTACACACACACACACACACATTTTGAGATTTGTTGGATCAGATTTAGTCTTGAAATAACCTGATAAACATTTTACCAAAGACCATAAAAATGCTGCATTTAACGTGGAAATAAATGTTATAAAATGGAGCAGAGCTGAGTCTGACTTTGAGACTATTGTTATTTCTTAGATTAAAGTGTCACTTTGACAGATTTAAGATGAGCCTCACAAACATCCAGCCGACACGACAAACACATCGAACAGAACGAGTTAAAAGTGTCAGATCAGACAAAGAAACAAAGACAGAAGAGAGAAAAAGACGAGAATCTACAGCTGAAAATGTGAATCTGAAAACCCCGTGTGCTCCTCTGCCTCTCACCTCAGTGTCTCAGTTTTCACTCAGCTCCTCTTATCAGTCTGATAAAAGAGTCTAAACATTAAACTGTTACAGGTTTAAATGTGGGAAACACCAGAGAGAGACACATTTACACTGTTCAAACAGCAAATCACGGTGGTTAAATATTCAACATTCTTGTTTTTGTCGGGTCGTAGAGCTGGAATTTCATGTTTTCGAGCTTCAAAAATCAAAGTTTTGGGACGTGTCAGAAAATGGCAGAGTTGGACTGAAGAAGTGAAGGAGTAAAGTGAAGTTTAAAGGGAAAGTTGAAGCACATGTTGTAACGCAGAGAAGTGTTACAGCTGTGTGAACATAATCTGGGCCTTTTAAATGATGCGTTACTTCAATCACAGGTAATTAAAGCCACAATATGTAACTTTGGAGCCAAAAAACACAAATAAAATCATGTTTTTATCAGTGAAAACCTGGAGAAACATCTTTACTGTGAGCTTGCATCTCCACAAACCTGACTCGTGTCTGGCCTCCTCCTGGTTTCCGTGGTGACGTTGTTGTTTTGTGTGACATAAAACGTGTCTGTGTCTGTGGAGAATGTCCCGCAGTGTGGCTTTAGATGAGTGTTAGAGTCGTGTTTTGTCGTTGGGTTCAGTGAGGAGCCAGTCGCTTTGTTGATATAAATATTGTGTTTAAAGTCAAAGGTCAATGAACTGCTGCCCTTGAGCAAAGCACTTGATCCGCGGCGTGTGTAAAGACTGAGTCACTCTGGAAAAAAGCTCAGATGGTTTTGAAAAGCTGAGACTAATGCTCCTGTTATTAGTTTGAGTCACAGGAAGGAGATTGTTTAGAGCAGTGATCATTAAGAGCTCTGGGACCGGTTCAGCTGCATTCTGCCCTCGTCTGAGCTAAAGCTGAAGGAAACGCCGCACAAAAACACACAAAAACACCACACAATAACACACAACAGCACACAACACCAGGCAAAAACATCACGCAACACCACACAAAACCACACAAAAACACCACAAAACAACGCCACACATTCTGCCCTCGTCTGAGCTAAAACTGAAGGAAACGCCGCACAAAAACACACAAAAACACCACACAATAACACAGAACAGCACACAACACCAGGCAAAAACATCACGCAACACCACAAAACAACGTCACACAAAAACACCACACAATAACACACAACCCCACGTAATAACACCATGCCTCACCACAAAACACCACACAAAAACACCACACATTCTGCCCTCGTCTGAGCTAAAGCTGAAGGAAACGCCGCACAAAAACACACAAAAACACACAATACCACGCAATAACACCACACGCAACACCACACAACAACGTCACACAAAAACACCACGCAACACCACACGTTCTGCCCTCGTCTGAGCTAAAGCTGAAGAAAACACCGCACAAAAACACACAAAAACACACAACACCACGCAATAACACACAATAACACCACACAACAACGCCACACAAAAACACACACACACAATAACACACAACAGCACACAACACCAGGCAAAAACATCACGCAACACCACAAAACAACACCACACAAAAACACCACACATTCTGCCCTCGTCTGAGCTAAAGCTGAAGGAAACGCCGCACAAAAACACACAATAACACACAACACCACGCAACACCCTTGGCACTGCCCCCTGCAGTGCCACGTTCACTCGGGCAGGACACCACAGCAGTGTCAGGTTTGAGTCGTGGGAATTGAACCATCGCCTTTTCCTCAGTGTAAAGTCGTGTTTGTTCTGAATGTTCTCTCGTTTTTAGACCCTCCAGAGGTGAAGATCGTGGCCAGCTCAGGGCACTGGTTTGTGGGGATGGAGAACGCCGAGCTCCTCTGTGACGCCCAGGGACAACCAGGAGTGTCCAACGTCACCTGGAAATGGTACATGACACTCTTTATCACTCTACAGAGCCTCACTCTTTATCACTCCACAGAGCCTCACTCTTTATCACTCTACAGAGCCTCACACTTTATCACTCTCTACAGAGCCTTACTCTTTATCACTCTCTACAGAGCCTCACTCTTTATCACTCTACAGAGCCTCACTCTTTATCACTCTCTACAGAGCCTCACTCTTTATCACTCTACAGAGCCTCACTCTTTATCACTCTCTACAGAGCCTCACTCTTTATCACTCTACAGAGCCTCACTCTTTATCACTCTCTACAGAGCCTCACTCTTTATCACTCTACAGAGCCTCACTCTTTATCACTCTCTACAGAGCCTCACTCTTTATCACTCTACAGAGCCTCACACTTTTTATCACTCTCTACAGAGCCTTACTCTTTATCACTCTCTACAGAGCCTCACTCTTTATCACTCTACAGAGCCTCACTCTTTATCACTCTCTACAGAGCCTCACTCTTTATCACTCTACAGAGCCTCACACTTTATCACTCTCTACAGAGCCTCACTCTTTCACTCTCTACAGAGCCTCACTGTTTATCACTCTCTACAGAGCCTCACTCTTTCACTCTCTACAGAGCCTCACTGTTTATCACTCTCTACAGAGCCTCACTCTTTATCACACTCTACAGAGCCTCACTCTTTATCACTCTCTACAGAGCCTCACTCTTTATCACTCTCTACAGAGCCTCACTCTTTATCACTCTACAGAGCCTCACTCTTTATCACACACTCTACAGAGCCTCACTCTTTATCACTCTCTACAGAGCCTCACTCTTTATCACTCTCTACAGAGCCTCACTCTTTATCACTCTCTACAGAGCCTCACTCTTTATCACTCTCTACAGAGCCTCACTCTTTCACTCTCTACAGAGCCTCACTCTTTATCACTCTCTACAGAGCCTCACTCTTTCACTCTCTACAGAGCCTCACTCTTTATCACTCTCTACAGAGCCTCACTCTTTCACTCTCTACAGAGCCTCACTGTTTATCACTCTCTCTACAGAGCCTCACTCTTTATCACTCTCCACAGAGCCTCACTCTTTATCACTCTCTACAGAGCCTCACTCTTTATCACTCTCTACAGAGCCTCACTCTTTATCACTCTCTACAGAGCCTCACTCTTTATCACTCTACAGAGCCTCACTCTTTATCACTCTCTACAGAGCCTCACTCTTTATCACTCTACAGAGCCTCACTCTTTATCACTCTCTACAGAGCCTCACTCTTTATCACTCTCTACAGAGCCTCACTCTTTATCACTCTCTACAGAGCCTCACTCTTTATCACTCTCTACACAGCCTCACTGTTTATCACTCTCTACAGAGCCTCACTCTTTATCACTCTCTACAGAGCCTCACTCTTTATCACTCTACAGAGTCTCACTCTTTATCACTCTCTACAGAGCCTCACTCTTTATCACTCTCTCTACAGAGCCTCACTCTTTATCACTCTACAGAGCCTCACTCTTTATCACTCTCTACAGAGCCTCACTCTTTCACTCTCTACAGAGCCTCACTGTTTATCACTCTCTACAGAGCCTCACTCTTTCACTCTCTACAGAGCCTCACTGTTTATCACTCTCTACAGAGCCTCACTCTTTCACTCTCTACAGAGCCTCACTGTTTATCACTCTCTACAGAGCCTCACTCTTTATCACACTCTACAGAGCCTCACTCTTTATCACTCTACAGAGCCTCACTCTTTATCACTCTACAGAGCCTCACTCTTTATCACTCACAGGTCTGCACTCTTTAAATCACCTTTTATCAGATTATCTTTATGGAGTAATATGAATCTCACTCTTATGTCACTCTGGATCTCACATAAAGTCTCTGGATTATTTGTTTTTGTCAGATGTTTTAAATTCTGGCTCGAGCTGAAGCTTCTTTACACCATAAGTTTAAGTGTTTTATTCATAATCGGGGTGAGCAGATAAACGTCTCGTGTCACTCCGTTCAGGGCGAGTCGTCCTTTGTGAAATCAAAGTTGTGTCGGTCGGTGTCGAGTTTCTCTCAAAAGGAGCTGGAGGGATTTTCACACGAGGAGATGAGCCGCGGAGACGAGAGAAAAGCTTTTAATCACAGCCTCAGATCAGACTCTGCAAAGCAGCTAAAGTACAGGGTGATTCTGATTAGAGACAGTCTGCAGACAGGGGCCCGGGAGCGGGGCCGGGAGCGGGGCCGGGAGCGGGGCCGGGAGCGGGGCCGGGAGCAGGGCCTGGGCGGGAGCGGGGCCGGGAGCAGGGCCTGGGTGGGAGTGGGGGGCCGGGAGCGGGGCCTGGGCCTGGGCGGAGCGGGGCCGGGGCCGGGAGCGGGGCCTGGGCGGGAGCGGGGCCGGGAGCAGGGCCTGGGCGGGAGCGGGGCCCGAGCGGGGCCCGGGCGGGAGCTCCTCTGTGGCTCCTCTGTGGCTCTGTGGCCCCTCTGTGGCTCCTCTCTGTGGCCCCTCTGTGGCTCCTCTGTGGCTCCTCTGTGACTCTTCTGTGGCTCTTCTGTGGCTCCTCTCTGTGGCTCCTCTGTGGCCCCTCTGTGGCCCCTCTGTGGCTCCTCTGTGGCTCCTCTGTGGCTCCTCTCTGTGGCCCCTCTGTGGCTCCTCTGTGGCCCCTCTGTGGCTCCTCTGTGGCTCCTCTCTGTGGCCCCTCTGTGGCTCCTCTGTGGCTCCTCTGTGGCTCCTCTGTGGCTCTTCTGGTGGGTTGGTGTAATGTGATTCTCTCTGGAGCATCAGGCTGAACTCTCTCCTTTGTTTGAGCTGCAGGTTTCACATCCATTTAAACTGTGACAGATGGAGAACAGAAAGAACAGAGAGAGAAAAGAACAGAGAGAGAACATGTAACACACCGTACTACATCACTGTGGACCAGCTCGGTGTCGACAGAGTTTTTCTCGTTGTGGAGACAGAATCGAGTTTTTAGTCCTGAGATAGTTTGAGTTTGGTGGAGACCGACTCTGGTCAGACTCTGGTCAGACTCAGGTCAGACTCAGGTCAGACTCGGGTCAGACTCGGGTCAGACTCGGGTCAGACTCGGGTCAGACTGTCTCTGGCGTCAGATTGACTCAGATGTTTTGACAGGAAGTTGAAAGTCTCATTGTCTCATGAGTCTCTGTGCATCATGACCCGTGAGTTTCTCTGGATCGTGGCCCGTGGTGTTTTAGACGAGCTGTCAGTCATGATGATGTCACTGCTCTTATAGAAACTTAAAGGTTAAATATAAAGTTCAGAAACAAACTCACTGAGTCTTTTCTCCTGAAATGAATAACTCCCACACACTAAGTACAAAGTGTCTCCTGTTTGTGCGTTTGTCTCATTTCAAACATTTAATCATAAACCTCTACATCACAGAGTCATGATTTGCCCTGAGAACTTTTACAAACCTGAATAAAACTGTGGGGACCTGGACACTGCTCCTACGAGCCGCAGAATACCTGAGATTCCAGAGACGCATCTTTTTCTCAACAGATCAAGACTCGTGTTTCATTTCAGATCCACATGTGTCTTTTCACTTCCTGGTTTGAGTCGTGTTCTGTCTCTTCATAAATGTTTGTGGTGCAGGAAGGGCGGGGCTCCGCCCCAGGACGCCGAGGTGACGGGGACCAGACTCGTTTTTAAACGTGCTCTGCGTCTGAACGACAGCGGCGTTTACCAGTGTGAGGCTCTGAACGCCGTGGGACCAGGGAGCACGGACTACGACTTTACTGTGGCAGGTCAGACACACGCTGCCCCCTGCTGGAAACACAACATGACTGCATACAAGATCTGTGTTTAGTGCAAGGCTCAGGTCTGCAGGAGGAAAAGAGACAGAGACACAGAGACAGAGAGAGAGAGAGACAGACAGACAGAGAGAGAGAGAGACAGAGAGAGACAGACAGACAGAGAGAGAGAGAGACAGACAGACAGAGAGAGAGAGAGACAGACAGACAGAGAGAGAGAGAGACAGAGAGAGACAGACAGACAGAAAGAGAGACAGACAGACAGAGACACAGGTGTGTCTCAGTTTATGGACAGGCCTCATGTTCATTCACTCATGTCATTAAAATAACTCGTCTCTGTAACGACCTGCTTAGATTTACAGACACTTTGTTTTTAGGTGATAAAATCACATTTGCACAAAGAGCCTCACAGTCTGTGTGTGTGGTCCTGTGTGTTTGGTCCCGTGTGTTTGGTCCTGTGTGTTTGGTCCCGTGTGTTTGGTCCTGTGTGTTTGGTCCCGTGTGTTTGGTCCTGTGTGTTTGGTCCCGTGTGTTTGGTGCCGTGTGTGTGGTCACGTGTGTTTGGTCCTGTGTGTATGGTCCTGTGTGTTTGGTGCCGTGTGTATGGTCCTGTGTGTGGTTCTCATGTCGTGTCTTTTTCCAGAGCGCTCGTTCCGTCTGGCCGACCTCGGCAGTGACAGTTTCCTGTTGGTCTTGATCGCGGCGGGGGCGGGGCTTCTGTTGCTCGCCATGGTCGTGGTCATCATCGTGGTGAATCGACATCACAAAAACAAACACAAGAAACTGGAGATGGAGCTGAGCGAGAAAACGTGAGTCTCACCACAACCTCACACTTATACGTCACATCACGTTTAAGAGCCGAGTAAAATGTGATGTTCAGTTGTTTAATTGTTTAGTTGTTTATTGTTGTTAAATTGTTGTATTTTGTTTTTTTTTCAGGGAGGAAATAAACTCTCTGTCCAGACAAACCTCCCTGAGACGAATCAACTCCGTCAGCACCGACCCCAGAGTCCAGGTAAAACATCAGTCTGGGCACTTTTACTCAGTAAAAATGTTTTGAACGTGGTGTGTTAATGACGTGTCTGAACGTCGTGTGTTGTTGTGTCTGAACGTCGTGTGTTAATGTCGTGTCTGAACGTCGTGTGTTAATGACGTGTCTGAACGTCGTGTGTTGTTGTGTCTGAACGTCGTGTGTTAATGTTGTGTCTGAACGTCGTGTGTTAATGTCGTGTCTGAACGTCGTGTGTTGTTGTGTCTGAACGTCGTGTGTTAATGTCGTGTCTGAACGTTGTGTGTTAATGACGTGACTGAACGTCGTGTGTTAATGTCGTGTCTGAACGTCGTGTGTTAATGACGTGTCTGAACGTTGTGTGTTGATGACGTGACTGAACGTCGTGTGTTAATGACGTGTCTGAACGTCGTGTTAATGACGTGTCTGAACGTCGTGTGTTAATGACGTGTCTGAACGTCGTGTGTTAATGACGTGTCTGAACGTCGTGTTAAATGACGTGTTTGAACGTCGTGTGTTAGTGACGTGTCTGAACGTCGTGTTAATGACGTGTCTGTGTTCAGCCGGAGGATTACGCTCTGCTCCGAGTCGACAGCAGGATGAAGCACAGTCAGACGTCTTTGGTGAGTTTAAACTGTGACGTGTGATTCTTAGTTTTGATCCTCGACTTAAAGAAACATTAATATTAAAATAAACGACACATGAACTTTTCTTTGACGTGTTTCTTTTGTCACATTGAAGCTCAGTCCTGATGAATAAATGTCAGAGTTTGGTTCATAAGGAGCAGGAGACGTCTGTTTCTCTCGTGGACTTTCAGTTGGACATTAAAGTTTTCTGAAAGTAAAAAATAAAAATAAAAATAAAAGCTGTTGGTCCGGTGATGTTGGTGAAGTTAATGCCACTGTGGAACATTTCAGGCAAAGCAGTAAAATAAACCGTCTCTGTGGTTCTCATCTCTGTGGATCCTGTTACAATTTACACCTTTAAATCACAATATTCATCTAAAACCACTTCAGAAAAGAAATAAATCCACTGGGAGCTGACGTCGCCATAAACGTCATGACAACAAAGCGCCGCAGGCTGTAGCGCCCCCTGTGGACAGACACGTCACAGCAGCACGTTTTTACATTTGGACCAAAACGACGACGCGACGCTGCAGAATCCAACAAGTATCAACGATTAAGAAAATAAAAACTGGAGAAGGAAGAGCGGACGACACAGGGGGTGTGTCACAGTGGGCGTGTCACAGGGGGCGTGTCACAGGGGGCATGTCACAGGGGGGGCGTGTCACAGGGGGTGTGTCACAGGGGGCGTGTCACATGGAGCATGAAGAAACTGGATTTTGCAGAATAATCAATTTTTAAACGGAGACTCTAGAATGTTCTGTAGATGTTCTGTAGATGTTCTGTAGACTGTAGAAAACTCGACATTCATTAGTTTGTTTTTGTAAATGCAGGAGAGGCCCTACAAAGACAGCCAGTCGAGTCTCACGGGGAAGTGGGGGCCCCCTGGTGGTGTGGAGGTGGACGAGCTCGGGCGCCCGGTGGTGTGGACGGAGCGAGGGATGGACTCGGAGCGAGAGGAGAGGAGGAGGAGGGTGGAGTCCTACCTGAAGAGCAGCAACATGTCTCTGGTAAGAACGAGGAAAGAGCCGTGTCCACCTCACGACGAAACAAAATGAACCAGGTTTGACTCAAGATGGAGTCGTGTCGCGTGCGTCAGTCGTGAACGCCGTCAGCTCTCCGTCAGCTCCGTCGGCTCCGTCAGCTCCGTCAGCTCGGGTCTGTTTGGCGTCTGCAGCTCGTCCTCAGACTCGGGGAGTGTGGGTTATCATCGTGTCCAGTCCTTTTCTCAGGAATAAACCACAGTTTTACCCAACGAGTCACGTCGGCTCCTCGTCTGAAATGATTCTACAGAGACACAGACTATTAAAGCTGCACTGTGGAACTTTGCTGCTGGAGGATCTGCTGCAGCTGCTCGACTCTTATCACTGCCCTGTCTGAGATGTTCCACAGTTTGGCATTAAACTTATGTCATTTATTCAATTTCTACTATTTTAAAAGGCTAAAACACACAAACATGCAAAAGAAAAAATCTATTCTGTCTCTGGACAAAAGTTTGAGACGTTTCAGCTCTGGTCAGATTCTTCTTCAGCTCTGGTCAGATTCCTGCTGGACACGGCCTCATATCTGCCTGAAGGAGGCGCTAACTCACCTGTTAGTTTATAGTTTCTGTTTGGCTCTGTTGAGCTACACTGAACACTTCACTCTAAAACTTTTTGTCCAGTTACAGAATTAAACTTTTCTTTTTCCTTGGACCTGGACGACTGAGGGATAAACAGACGTGTAGAACATGTCGCCTCCAGCCTCAGTCCAGGTCTGAGCCACAGGGAAAGACGAAAGACGAGACACTTCTTCAGTTCAGAAGTGAAGTGTCTCGTCTTGGACAAAGAGCCAAACGTCTTCAGTCCAATAACTTTGTCCAGTGACAGATTTAACTTTGACTTATTTTGAGGTATTTTCCATCATGTTTTTAATTCCTCACGTTTCTTCTCCCTCAGGACTCGGGTTTGCCCTCGTCTCTGGTCCCTCTGAAGCCGCAGACGGAGGAGGTCCTCGTCCCGTGTCACCATGAAGAACTGCCCCACCTGAGACACGCCCCCTCGCCAAACCTGGCCCCCGCCCGCCCCTGGACTCCGCCCGCCCCGGGACAGGTGGATGACGACACGGACAGCGGCAGCTACCAGATTTCTGAAGCTCTGAACAACCATTTTTACTACAGCAACGGACTCCTCCGGCCGCGGCCGCACTCCAACGCCATCCTGCTGAGCCCGAGTCGCCCCGGCTCCACTGTCCGCACGCAGAATACTTAAAGAGCCGGGTCGTCCCGGCTCCTCTGTGCACACTGAGACTTAAAGAGCCGGGTCGTCCGGCTCCTCTGTTCACACTCAGAGACTTAAAGGAATAAAACTGTTTGAACTATAGAAGATGAATGGCTCTACTTCTGTTTGACTTTGACTCTTTCTGGGACCTGTGCAGGTTTGTCGGACTCTGCACAATTTAATGTCTCTAGGTCAAAATAAGTCTTGAATTCAGAATTGATTTGGAGGTTTGTTTCGTTTGGATTCTGAAGACAAGTATTTTACATCATTTTGATATTAGTTTTGTTGCAGTGAATCTGCTGGACTCTGTAAATGTGACTTTTGTTTTCTTTTTACAAAAACAACTTTAAATGAAAAAAAAACAACCCAAAATAATCTATGAAATCACAAGGAGCTGAGTCTGGAGGCGAGTCGTGTGTCGGGGGCTGAGTCTGGAGGCGAGTCGTGTGTCAGGAGCTGAGTCTGGAGGTGGCAGCTGGTCCTGTTCACTCTTAAATATCTGAATGACTCATATTTGACCTGCTGAGTTGACTCCAGACGGAGGATCAGACTCTTCATGCAGAGTTTGCATGTTCTCCCTGTGTCAGTCTGGGAATCGAACCTGGGACCTTCTTGCTGTGAGGCACTACCCTGTTTTAAAGGCCTGTGCCATGTTCTACGCACATGAAAATGTTACACAGGGTTACTTTAAATGTAAATGATTCATTTTGTACAAATGTTAAAGGGGATGTTCCTGTCGTCTGTTTGTGGGATGTAAATGTTGCACTCGATTCGTGTTAATGAAGGAAATGTTTAAAATAAGACGACTTTCTCAAATCATTTTGTACAATAAAAAAAACATCTGCTTTAAGCCAAATGAACAGGACTCACATCAGGGGCAAATATTTATCAAGTAAAATTCTTGTTTGTTGGAGTTTGACATTTAAACTTAAATCTCCTCAGTGTTTGGTGAAAAGTGTCGTGTGTATTTGTTTGTTTGTTTGTTTGTTTGTTGTGCACATGTGTAAAGTTAAAATCGTCTCTGACAGTTTGAAAAGCTGAAAAAGGCTGTGACTCTGAACAAATCTGGACAAGTTTCTGAAGATCTGGGACTTAAATGTGGAAAAGAAGCGTCACTGTCAAAAGTTTCCTGCTGTTTTAAATGTTTTGTTCATAAAAGTCACTTTGCTGCAGTTTCATCTCAGATGTTTGTTTTTTTGCTTTTCCTTGTTTCTGGGACTGAACAGTTTTAAGCTCTACTGTAATGTAACATCTGTAAAAGTAGATCCCTCAAGGCAGAGTTACAGCTCAGATCGGTGGAGAGGCTAGCCTGACATTTATAAACTGTGTCAATTATTCCTGCATTTTGGATGGATTTTTATATTGAAATAGATGGATTTTATTTTAAAACTTGGTGCTACTTCACTGACTCATAAAACTAGAAGTATTTACCACAGATCAAGTAATAATCACAAAAAGTAGGAATTGAACCCAAGACCTTTTTGTTGCGAGGCCATAGTCCAACCCCTGCACCACCAACCCTCAATGTGAAGTACTTTAAAGTATCGGAAATCAGATACTAATCGATACTAAAGTGAGCAGGTATCAATACTACTCCACAGTTTATTAACTAAAGAGTTTTTTTATGGTGGAATCAGAATCAGTATCGAGTCTGTTTCTTAGTTTTGAGTTTGTAGTTTTGGCATCGTGACACTAAACTCTAAAAGTACAAAACAAACCTTTGTCAGAACATTTATTATTGCATACAATCCAAAAATGACTTTCAAATTTGCTAAAATCAGTTTAAAAAGTAAAAAAAGCTAAATCAAGCCACATTTTGCACGGTTTTGTGCGTCCTCTGGTGAGTCCGTAAGTTGCTCCTCTGTGAGAAACATTTCCCACACGCCTCACACGTGAACGGCTTCTCCCCCGTGTGGATCCGCTGGTGGATTTCCAAATGGCTGATTCGGTCAAAACTTTTCCCACAAAAGGGGCAGATGAACCACCTTTCTCTGACTCTCCGGTTGGCCTTGTTCACCTCGCTGTCATTAAACACAAAAAAATCGGTCCGAGTTCAGATTTTCTCCGTGGTTTTGTTTCTCTGAACTGTTCCCAGAGGCTAAGTTTAGATCTGGAAGCACATTTGTTTCACCTGCAGATTTACTACACGATCCTTGTGCTAAAATCCCATTGTCTTTTACAAATCTGTCATTGCAGGTTTGTTCTGGAGAACTTTCAAAAATGTCCAGTGCGTTTTGAATAAGAAGGATTTCCGAGTCTAAATTCTGCGACAGTTGTTTTGAGTCTAAGACACAGTTGTCGTTGTCTGGAAGCGGGAGCCACGCACGACTCTTCGCCGCCTCTGGACTCGGACTCTCCATCGGATTTTCAACACACTCCACAATCTGGACTTCATCCTCGTCCTCCAGTTTGACCAGGGAGTCGTCGTTTCCGATGTCGCCGTCTTGTTTTGGAGGAAGTTCCTGGGTCTGAGGTTGAATTGATGGAGGTGGAGTTTTGTGATTGGCTGAAATGTCCCGTTTCTCCTGAAGTCTGAGCTCAAGAGACAAACTCTGGACAGAGTTTATAACAGGACCTGAAAAAAGGACAAATGTGACGATTAAAGAAAATAAAATACTAGCTACTGTCTGTGGAGGTTATATAATAAAGTGAAATGACATTTACTTTTTAATTTGAACATTGACTAAACCAGTTAGAGCAGATGGTCCTGTGGGTTTGTCTGTTTCTAAACTAGTTTGATTTGATTAAACTTTGATACTTTTCAGTTAAAGTGCAGACGACACATTTCTCTAAAGCCGTTCACATCATTAGATTTAACATTTTACTGAAAGTTTTTTCTAGTTCTGGTGAGAGGATGTTACTGTTGGACACAGATGTGACACATGTGGAGGTTTGTACCGGGTCAAAACTCGTCCTAAATTACACAATCACTCTGGTCATAACAATAAAAATAAGTGACAATAACACATTTATGTTGCAAAATGAAGGTTTCAAGTGTCTTTGTTGTGACTAAACTGTATTTGAGTTTTCTGTTGATGACGACAAAGACAAAGACTCTGTTTTACAGCTCAGAGACACTGTACTTTTTACTTTTAATGAGGGTCTGTTTAAACTGTGTGGGTCAAATGCAGGCTGTCTGTCCCCTGTGTCTGTATATGGGTCAAATGCACAGTGGTGTATATGGGTGGTGTGTATGTGGGTCATATATGGGTCAAATGCAGGCTGTCTCTGTCTCTTACCATGTGTGAGTAGGGGCCGTGTCCTCTCTGTCTCTGTGTGTGGGTCATATATGGGTCAAATGCAGACTGTCTCTGTCTCTTACCGTGTGTGAGTAGGGGCCGTGTCCTCTCTGTCTCTGTCTGAGACGCAGAGGACATCACGTTCGTCCTTTTCTCTTTCTCCATGTCTTTTATTCTCCGGTTTAAAGCTTCTATCTGTCCGTCTCTCCTCCGCAGCTCGGCCTCAAACAGAACAAACCCGTCCTCCCACAGTTTACTGATCTCCACCACCGCCGCTTTAGCCAACATCTCCAGCACACACGTGACTTTAGTCTGAAAAGAGACGCAGGACGACGACATTTTCAGCTCAGAGTTACAAGAAACGACCAACTGGAGGATTTAGAGCAAAAAAACTACAGTATTTATGAAGTTTATGGGGTTATTTGAACATAACAGCGGTGTACATTCAACAAAAACACACAAACAGGAAGTACTATCGGTCACGTGACACGGAGGAGACTACAGCGGCCGCGGAGGGACAAAACGAGAAAACGCGATTACAAACATAAAGTAATATATATATATAAAAAAATGGCGCTTAAACATTGTAAATACAGCATTTTCAAAAAGCACATCATCACCATCATATGACGAAGAAAATAATTACGTAAATAATAGATGAAAAAAATAAATAATAATAGTTAAAGTTACTTTTCTATCACTGAAAAAAGAAGTAACTTGGATTTTTAAATATTTGAACTGTGTCTTTATTTTTTTATGTGTTGTGTATGTGTTGTGTGTGAAGAAAAGTTCGTGTAAACTGTGTTTCTGGTGCTTTGGGACAAACACAGTGAGGATGCAGTCTCCATGAGTCTCCTGCAGGTGGCAGTGTTTTTTCACATTTATACTTTTCTGATTTTCTTCTGAGAACTTTGAATCTGAGGGTTCTTGAGTGAGACCAAACTGAACCCAAAATAACTTTAGATATTCTCAGTCACCTGTCTGTTCACTGTGATGTTACTGTCAGTAAACTCTCTGCTTTAGATTCAGGCTGAGAACACAGAATTTCATTGTCCATTAACTTACATAACCCACTGTGGGTTTGCCACAATAAAGATATGATTGTTTTAGTGTGACACTGACCGGATCCATCTTATATTTATTCAATTACAAACATTTTATTGCACCAAAATACCAAGAAAAACATTCACTCTCACATATAAGTAATATATATTTTTTTAAGTTATGGAGACAACAGCAAGTCTATTTTGTAGAAAATAATAATAATAATAATAATAATAATAATAATAATAATAATAATAATAATAATATCTCATAATAATAATATCATAATTATTATTATTATTATTATTATTATTATTATTATTATATTATTATTGTCATCATCATTATCATCATTATTATTATTATTATTATTATTATTATTATATATTATTATTATTATATTATTATTATTATTATTATTATTATTATTATTATTATTATAGTAATAGTAATAGTAATAAAAAATAAAATAAAAAATAGTCGTCGTGTTTGTGTTGTGGGCTCGTGTTCCTGGCCTGTGATTGGCTGAGCGGTCTGTCCATTACACTCGTCACCGCGGGGGGCGGGCCGCTCTGTCAGTTTGTGCTGCGGTTGTTTCCAGGCGCTAAAAGTCTCTGTACTTTGCTCTTTTTGGACTAAAACTCAACACTTGAGGCGTTTTAAAGCTTCACTACGGGGACTTTCTCCTGGGATAGTGCTCACGTGTCTCCAGCTCGTCGCTCTTCGTGTTGTTTTGGAGCTAGCTTGAGTTTTGTTGACACTAGCCTGTGTTTCCTTAAAGGAGCTAGCTCTTATTGCTCTTACTGCTCCTACTGCTACTACTACTGCTACTGCTGCTACTGCTACTACTACAGCTCCTCCTGCTCCTACTGCTCCTACTACAGCTCCTCCTGCTCCTACTGCTACTACTGCTCCTCCTGCTCCTACTACAGCTCCTTCTGCTCCTCCTGCTCCTCCTGCACAGGCAGATCAGACAGAAACAGAAGAAACAAGAAACAGAAGAAACAGCAGTGAGGACGTACACACGCGCACAGGTGTGCTCCTGAAACAGGTGAGTCTGAGGAACCACACCACAACAACTACACCACAACAACTACACCACAACAACTACACCACAACAACTCTGTGTGTGTGTGTGTGAGGATTTGATCTGACTCTTGTTCTGTTATAAACTCACACTCTGCTTACACACACACTCACACTCACATACACACTCACACTCACATACACACACACACTCACACTCACATACACACACACACTCACACTCACATACACACACACACACACACACACACACTCTGAGGTGTGCCTCGTTCCTCGTGCTCAGACTTTAGTGCCTGTTGTTTTACTGCAGATACTTATCATAGAGACTAAATGTGAGGCTGAAGGTAAATGCAGAGAAATGCATGCTGGGATATATTTGAATCAGAGAAATGCATGCTGGGATATATTTGAATCAGAGAAATGCATGCTGGGATATATTTGAATCAGAGAAATGCATGCTGGGATATATTTGAATCAGCTGTTGAATGAGACTCAGGGGCTGCTCCAGTTACAGGTGGAGTAAAGTCTGAACCAAACAGAACCAGTAACTTCACCTGTGACAGAGGAGCTCGGAGTAGAGCCGCTGCTCCTCCACGTGGAGACGAGGCTCTGCACACGACACCTCCCTGTGACACAAATGAGGAACACGAGTCAAAACTACAATATTTATGAAGTTTATGGGTTTATTTCAACATTTAACCAAAACGCAAACAGGAAGTGTCATTAATCACATGACACTGGGGGACTACAGGGGCCACAGTGGGACAAAATTAAAAAAACACGATTACAAAAACACACTGGAGGGACTATCGCTCCAATTATCGTTTCAGCCGATATCCTGTTTGGACATAAACATCGTGTAATAAAACATTTACGTCGTATTCGCTCGTAAAGTCTCAGAATATTTGAACTTTTATTTATACGACGTTGTTCTGTGGATATTTGACAGATAAATAACAGCTCCACAAACATTTGGATCAGTTTTGTCTTATTTTATTTTTGTTTTAACGAAGTAAATGCTGTTTTCAGTCTCTGGTATCGGTTGATATCGGGTATTGGCAGATACTTAAAGCTGTAATATCAGAATCGGTATCGGATCTGAAAAGGTTTGGTTTGTAAATTGAGTGAAATGGTGTTTTTCCAGCTGTAGTTTAAACAGTGAAGTGTCTCAGGTGTGTCTCAGGTGTGTCTCAGGTGTGTCTCAGGTGTGTCTCAGGTGTGTCTCAGGAGTGTGTCTCAGGTGTGTGTCTCAGGTGTGTGTCTCAGGTGTGTCTCAGGTGTGTGTCTCAGGTGTGTGTCTCAGGTGTGTGTCAGGTGTGTCTCAGGTGTGTCTCAGGTGTGTCTCAGGTGTGTCTCAGGTGTGTGTCTCAGGTGTGTCTCAGGTGTGTCTCAGGTGTGTGTCTCAGGTGTGTCTCAGGTGTGTCTCAGGTGTGTCTCAGGTGTGTCTCAGGTGTGTCTCAGGGTGTGTGTTGTCTCAGGTGTGTCTCAGGTGTGTCTCAGGTGTGTCTCAGGTGTGTGTCTCAGGTGTGTCTCAGGTGTGTGTCAGGTAGGGCTGGGTATCACCAAGAAGCTGCGATACGATACGTTACGTACTCGATACACAGTCCACGATACGATACGTATCTCGATACAATGCCATTTCGATACGATACGATTCAATACGATATATTTCAAATCGATACGATACGATTCAGAAAAAAATAAAGGCCTTCAACCTTACTTAAATGGTCAATCCAATTTTCACAAAAAAAACAAACAAAAAAAAAAACATTAAATGGTGCATTTATCTTGCATTTATTGAAGATTAAAAAACACAATGAAATGCTTTTTGATTAATGCATGTTTCAAACTAGAGGGAGGACGACGGTTGAAACATTTTTTCTGACATTTTCGTTTCTCTTGCTTCTCGCTTCTCTTCACCTGTAAAGAGTAACTTCTGGGGGGAATATCGATATCGATACTAGGAAAACAAATAATCGATATCGTATCGATTTTAATAATATCGATACATATCGGTGTATCGATATTTTAGCACACCCCTAGTGTCAGGTGTGTCTCAGGTGTGTCTCAGGTGTGTGTCTCAGGTGTGTCTTAGGTGTGTCTTAGGTGTGTCTCAGGTGTGTCTCAGGTGTGTGTCTCAGGTGTGTGTGTCAGGTGTGTCTCAGGTGTGTGTCTCAGGTGTGTCTCAGGTGTGTTTCAGGGTGTGTGTCTCAGGTGTGTCTCAGGTGTGTGTCTCAGGTGTGTGTCTCAGGTGTGTCTCAGGTGTGTGTCTCAGGTGTGTGTCAGGTGTGTGTCTCAGGTGTGTCTCAGGTGTGTTTCAGGTGTGTGTCTCAGGTGTGTCTCAGGTGTGTGTCTCAGGTGTGTCTTAGGTGTGTCTCAGGTGTGTGTCTCAGGTGTGTCTCAGGTGTGTGTCTCAGGTGTGTCTCAGGTGTGTTTCAGGTGTGTCTCAGGTGTGTCTCAGGTGTGTCTGAGGTGTGTTTCAGGTGTGTTTCAGGTGTGTTTCAGGGGTGTGTCTCAGGTGTGTCTCAGGTGTGTTTCAGGTGTGTTTCAGGTGTGTGTCTCAGCTGTGTCTCAGGTGTGTCTGAGGTGTGTTTCAGGTGTGTTTCAGGTGTGTTTCAGGGGTGTGTTTCAGGTGTGTTTCAGGTGTGTCTCAGGTGTGTCTCAGGCGTGTTTCAGGTGTGTTTCAGCTGTGTAACAGGTGTGTTTCAGGTGTGTCTCAGGTGTGTCTCAGGTGTGTCTCAGGTGTGTGTCAGTATCACCTTGGTCCAAAAAGGCCTTGGCTCAGAGTTGATTCTTTTGTGAAACGTGGCCTGTTCCACACGACGCCTCTGTTCACTGAAGCTGCAGCTTTGACTCAGACTAATTAAAGACACATTGTGTTATTTTCTTGTTTGGTCCTGGTTCAGTTTGAGGTGGTCCTGTCCCGACCGTGGCTCAGGTGTCCAGTCTGTGGTCAGTCAGGTGGATGGACCGGGGACGGGACGAGACACGAGCTCGGGTTGGACATGGGACCATAAGGAAATGTGGAGATTATCACGGACAAAATAATTAAGACTCACGAGTGAATCAGGACAAAGCTTAAAGCAGTTTAAACCTGCTCTGGATGTGAATCATTCAGTCGGGGAGTGATCGTCCTCTGACCCAAAGGTCGAATCCTGTTCTCGACATAAAAAAACCAAAACCAGACCCAGCTCCCACCATGAATCCTGCTGTTGTGTCCTTGGGCAAGACACTTAACCCCCTCTCCCCAGAGTTTTGAGCCTTGAAGGTGGAAAAGAGCTGTATAAAAATCTGACCATTTACCTGTGAGATTATGAATATGTTCCTGTTGTTTATTTGTGTTTATTTAAAGTGTTTAACTTTGATCTAAATGATCCTCCTGGAGACGTACGATCAGATTCTGGAGACATAACGGCCGCTGTCTCTGCCGTCGATTGTCATGATTCTGTAAAATGTCGCAGTTTTAGTTTGAGTCCAAGCCTCAGTGTTTATCATTTATGTTTTTATACTTTTTCTGTCTTTGTAGCATTGTTTTTTGGAACTACAGCATCTCAAGAAAACTCACTCACGCGCTCTCTTTTTGTCCAAATCCAAACTGTTCTGTGTCTCCACTCTGCACTCACCAGACTCCACCTGCAGGGGGCGCTCATGCAAGAACTACTGTTTATGCAGAAAAAAGTACTAAACAAACATTTAGATAAAGACAGATTCATCTTTTTACAGATAAAAACCATCAAACATTTAAAGCTCGATGTATCACAAAAGAGAAACAATAATCCTCAAACACGACACGTCCAAAGTGACGATTGTGTTTCCAGAATCATCTTTTGTTTTGTGTCTTATTTATTTATTCAACCTGAAAGTCTCAGAATGTTTGAACTTTTATTGATATAAAGTTGTTCTGTGGTCACTTGGATAAATAACAGCCACAGGACACACTTTGTCTGATGATATTTTTAGTTTTTAGGAAAATAAAGTCTGTTTTTATCCCGTAACTGGTATTGGTATTGGTATTGACAGAAACCAAAGTATCGGTAGAATCGGTATCAGAAGAGCCGGAGCTGGACGGGTGTGTCCCGGTGCAGATTCTCAGTGTTTTCTCTGGTTCATATTTGGCTCTTTGGTTCTTTGTGATTTATGTCTGTGCATTAGTCTGTAATCAGACGCACAGCTGGGCCTAAAAACACAAACATGTCGACTTCTGCCTCGCGCCGGCTCCTCGCTCAAGGCCTTTGCTGTGGTCTGGTACTTGTACGTGTAGTTTGTAGTTTTTGCAGCTGTAGTGAATGTTTTTATCAGTTTGTTCAGGGCAGTAAACGTGACTCAGACGTTGTAAAACTCCACTTTCTCTGTGCTGCGTTTAAGGACAGTGGGAAATGTTGGATTCGTCTGTGATTTGTCTGTAAACTTCTGCTTTACGACTCAAACGTGATTATTACGTCACACGGGTCATTCTGACTCTGCTGACCCAGGTACAGCTCAGATCTGAGTGACAACACCGTTTTCACAATAAAAACTAATACATGTGAGATACAAAGGTTTAATGCCACACTGTGGAAAATTCTAACAGAGAAACAACATGGAGCAGCACAGATGAGACGTTGTGTCGATCAGTGACACTGGATCAAACCAGATCAGTATCGATCCAACACAAACTGTAGATGAGATTTGGCACCAGTGTTTGAGTGTGTGACCTGTGTGTGTGGGTTTTTTTTGAGTGTTTTTGTGTGTTTGTGTGTAACCTGTGTGTGTGTTTTTGAGTGTTTTGTGTGGGGGTTTTTTTCAGTTTTTGTCTGGGTTTTTTTTGTGTTTTTGTGTGTGTTTGAGTGTTTTTCTCTATTTTCTTTTTAGTATTTTTGTGTAACCTGTGTATGTGTGTGTGTGTTTTTGAGTGTTTTGTGTATTTTTGTCTGTTTTTTTTTTAGTTTTTGTCTGGTTTTTGTCTGTTTTTTTTGTGTGTGTGTTTTTGTGGATGTTTTTGTGTGTGTATTTTTGTCTGTTTTTTTTTGTGTGTTTTTGTCTGTTTTTTTTTTTTTTTGTGTTTTTGTGTAACCTGTGTATGTGTGTGTTTTGTGTGTGTTTTTGTCTTTTTTTTTGTATGTTTTTGTGTAACCTGTGTATGTGTGTGTTTTGTGTGTGTTTTTGTCTTTTTTTTTGTATGTTTTTGTGTAACCTGTGTATGTGTGTGTCAGGTGTGTGTTTTGTGTGTGATTCTCAGTCTATCCTCAGTTCTTCAGATTAGTTTTGAGTCTTTTTGATCAGACTAAAGAGTGAAACATGAATTATCTCCTGGATGTTGTTGCCATGCCACTTTTTTATTTTTATTTTTTTACAGAATCGATAAGTTCATTGTAAACTTCACTGATTGAACATACATTAGTTTTCTACATTTACATGTTAAGTCTCATAAATGTTAAAGTCTCTTATTCCTCTTTCTCTGGTAGAGTCGTATTAAACTGTAGTTTTGTGGCAGAACTGTGAGGTCATGGTGTTGATGTTGTAAAGTTGTGATTTCATTCTGCCTGAACACACTTTTCTTGTCCGTTTCCAGTGTATCTGTGTCGGTCTGTGGTGTGTTGTGTAACGACTTTGTTGTTTGTTGTAATTTGAGTTGTACTTTATTCATCTGATACTTTTGATCCTGTTTCCACCTGTCGAGCTTTGAGTTTTGAGAATTTCCAGTTTTGCCTTTTTTTCTTCCATTTCAGTTTCTAGTTGTATTTGTTTTTCTCAGCCGCTCTTCTTCTTCTCTTCTTCCTCTTCTTCTTCTTCCTCTTCTTCCTCTTCTTTTCCGTGTCCTTCAGTAAATGTTGTATCAGCTTCATCCTTTGAGCAGACGTGAGGCAGAGGAGGCTGTGGAGACTCTGAGCTTTAATGACTCTGGTTCTGTGTCGTCTTCTGTTAAACTCCAGTCACACTTTTTAACTATATTTGATTCAAAACACATAAGTTCATCATTTTCAGTAAAAACGTGTGACTTTTGTTGTTGATTTTCCTTTTTGCACGTGATTTGATCCATTTCATTTAAACCTTTTGCATCATTTGAGATGTTTCTGTGTGTTTGATTCTTTCATGTAGTTAAACTTCTTCTTCTTGAGGCGTTAAAGGTGAAACTTTGAGCAGTTACAGTTTGTTCCTTGATGCACATTTTCCTTTAGTTTCATGAGAGTTTTTCATTCCAGGTGTCAAGCCTTTTATTTTATTTACATTTTGTGTTTTTTTTGTAGTTTTTCCACTTTTACATTTCGGGCCAGAAGCTGCAAAATTTGTTTGGTTCATTTTGTAGATTTTTATTCTTTTTTTTTTCAGTGGAAAGTTGTGATAAACTCATTCAAATAAATACACGGCGCATGATTATCGCAGCTTTTCATTTCAACACATTGGCACCATCATCATTTCCACTGAAGCTTCAAGGCCTCAACACGACGTGGATCAGAGCCTAAAACCATCAACACGCACAGACGTCTTTATCTGAGGCCCAGTATTTAACGCTGATGAAATGTACCGAACATCGTTGGAGTTGTGTTTTGTTTTATGGACACAGAGTTCACTCGTGGGAAATAGGTTGACAAATGTAAAGAAAATCAGATACTAATCGATACTAAAACTAATATTGAAACTTTACACTCATTGAAGCAGGTGTCGACACAAAAACATGCTTCATTTTGAGTTTTATCAAACGTCTGTCAGACACATAACTATCACTTTGTGTTGGAAATTCTAATATTGTCTAAAAAAGAGCTTTGAAAATCATCATTTGGGAAATCAAAATCTGCATCGAGTATCGAGTCAGTTCATTAGTATCGAAATCGAGTTTGAAGTTTTAATATTGAGTCGACTCCAGCAGGAAGAGGCTTTAAATGTGTATTTCTCTGAGACGGACAGTCCAGACCTTTATGATGCTTTATGATTCTGTCCCATCAGGTTAAAGTCACTGAAGTGAACTTTGGTTTGATGTCTTAGAGTTTTTGGCCTGGTTTGTCTCTGACGGGAGAAATAATGGACCTTTTAAGGCTCTGAGTGGGACAGTGACGTCAGGGTGAACTCATGCTGCTACTATCTGTGCCTCAGCTGAGAGCACAACACTGAAGCACGTTTCCTACTTTACTGAAGTGTGGATGTAGTTAAAGACGGACTATTTAACTTCTATGGGGTTTTAACTGTAAAACATAACATATGACAGAAACATCTGTGCAGAGTACGGACTGGACACAAGGTCAAAGTGGAAACACCTCCAAAGGTCGTGGAGAAGGAGCCAAGATCCTGTGGGACTCAGATACAGACTGACAGATGGAGATGGACCAACCGGACATAGTGGAGGTGGATGAACAACAGAGCAAAGCCGTTGGTGGAACATCACAGAACCAAGAGAACATCAGGAAAAAGGAGCATGAGAAACTAGAGAAATACCAGGGGCTCAAAGAAGAGCTGGAGAAGGTCTGGAAGGTGAAGGCCTCAGTGGTGCCCGTGGTCATCGGACTCGGGGCAGTGACCCCCAAACTGGAGGAGAGACTACAGCAGATCCCAGGAGAAACATCAGACATCTCAGTCCAGAAAAGGAACAGCAAAGATACTGAAGAACCATCAAGCTCCCAGGATGTTGACTCGATCATTCTCCACGACCTTTGGAGGTGTTTCCTGACCTTTGGAGGTGTTTCTTGACCTGGGGGTTTCCAGTCCGTTCTCTGCACAGATGTTTCTGTCACTATGGCTCCACTTGGTTATGTGGCTCCATGTTTGTTTTCTGCATCTTACACCTGCAGTTATGAGCTGGATTGTCTCAGGAGCCTCTTTGTCTTGGGTCTTGTCTGGTGGTAGATCTGAGCCTCTATTGCTCTGGTGCTCAAGGCTCCTGTGCTCCAGGATGAGCCTCTGTCCTTCAGTCCAGCTCTTTCTCAAGTCATTGGTGGATTTCTTGATATGATCCACTTCAGTTTTGTTCCGGTGGTACATCCCATGCAGGGGTTTGTCCTTCATGATGGTTCCTCCAGCTCCTCTTCCTCTGCTCCACTGTCTGAGACACTGAGCACGTCGTCTGTTGGGGCCGTGTCCTTGCCTACATCACCCGTGATTCCACACGACGGTTCTCCATAAATATACAAAAACATGATACAAAATACGATACCAAACTGTTCACAGCAACTTAAACCTGATGATGTGACCTGTCAGTAGCTGTGGGCTGCACTTTAAATAGACACACTTTGCGTATCTGCTTGGAGTCCTTTAAGTGTCATAATGTTTTCTTCAAGCGACTAAACTGTCTTTATAATTCTGTGTAAAAGCTGCTAACCCTGTAGTTTAGACCTCTACAGACCTGTTCTAAATGCATGGGAGCCCCGGATTAGTTTAGGAGTTCAGATTTCAGTCTCTCAAATGTTTATGGTCTATTAAATGTAAATCACAAATCTGATCACAATGCCTGTCAGAAAAATAAGATATGCTTTTCCTTTTCCAAATAGTTCAGCACCGGGGCATTTTCTCCAGATTTTTTGCCAGGTTCTAGGGCTGAACACTTAAGGGAAAATATCACATTTTTCTGATGAGCATTGCCATGGAGATTAGACACGGTTTAAACACGTCCAGAAGAACTGACAAAAAGACTGAAACTGACAAACGTCTACAAGAGCCACATTTCAGGACGTGTTTGTACAGATCTGAACTACAGGGTTAGACGTTTATAGGCAGAACGAGACCCCGTTTAGACTCAGGGAGGGCATCTGACACACAGGGGCATTTCAGAACATGTTTGTACAGATCTAAACAGTTGATTTAGCTGTTTATGATAAATTGTGGTATTTTTGCGGTTTATTTGTGTATATTCAAATTACAAATTGGATTGGACTGAGTTTAATCTTGCAGCGTGCTAGGATCTGATGAGGAGTACGTAGCTGGAGGATTAACCAACCGCCCAATGACCCCAAGTCCTCAGGGAATGGAACCGGGAACCTTCTTGCTGTGAGGCAGGAGCCACTCAGCCACAAATTAAATTGAAGTTTTAAAACATGAGCTGCCGGGGTTCCTGAATAATGCAGGATATTGGACAGAGGGCTCTTGTTTGATAGTGTTCAGTGTCTGATTGAAGCGGCGGTGTTGCCCTGTGCTCCTGACACTTCCTCTGGGTCCCGCTGGGTTGGTTTTGGTCCAGAGCCGAGACCTGGACTTGAACCGGACTTTTGTCCAAGTCCCAGAATCAGACAATCAAACACTTTCAGGCATCACAGTCCAAAATCTGCATTTGGAGCTATTTCTGTCTCCAATTCACAGGAACTTTTAAAGGTCCTGACCTAGTATGTCCTGTGTGCATCTAGTGTGCATCTAGTGTGCATCTAGTGTGCACCTAGTGTGCACCTAGTGTGCATCTACTGTGCATCTAGTGTGCATCTAGTGTGCATCTAGTGTGCACCTAGTGTGCATCTAGTGTGCATCTACTGTGCATCTAGTGTGCATCTACTATGCATCTACTGTGCATCTAGTGTGCATCTAGTGCGCATCTAGTGTGCATCTAGTGTGCATCTACTGTGCATCTAGTGTGCATCTACTATGCATCTACTGTGCATCTAGTGTGCATCTAGTGCGCATCTACTGTGCATCTAGTGTGCATCTACTGTGCATCTAGTGTGCATCTAGTGTGCATCTACTGTGCATCTACTGTGCATCTACTGTGCATCTACTGTGCATCTAGTGTGCATCTACTGTGCATCTAGTGTGCATCTACTGTGCATCTAGTGTGCATCTGGTGTGCATCTAGTGTGCATCTAGTGTGCATCTAGTGTGCATCTAGTGTGCATCTACTGTGCATCTACTGTGCATCTACTGTGCATCTACTGTGCATCTACTGTGCATCTACTGTGCATCTACTGTGCATCTACTGTGCATCTAGTGTGCATCTAGTGTGCATCTACTGTGCATCTACTGTGCATCTAGTGTGCATCTAGTGTGCATCTAGTGTGCATCTACTGTGCATCTACTGTGCATCTACTGTGCATCTACTGTGCATCTACTGTGCATCTAGTGTGCATCTAGTGTGCATCTAGTGTGCATCTAGTGTGCATCTAGTGTGCATCAGTGTGCATCCAGTGTGCATCTAGTGTGCATCTACTGTGCATCTACTGTGCATCTACTGTGCATCTAGTGTGCATCTAGTGTGCTTCTACTGTGCATCTAGTGTGCATCCAGTGTGCATCCAGTGTGCATCCAGTGTGCATCTAGTGTGCATCTACTGTGCATCTAGTGTGCATCTAGTGTGCATCTACTGTGCATCTACTGTGCAACTACTGCATCTAGTGTGCATCTACTGTGCATCTACTGTGCATCTACTGTGCATCTACTGTGCATCTACTGTGCATCTGGTGTGCATCTGGTGTGCATCTAGTGTGCATCTAGTGTGCATCTACTGTGCATCTGTGTGCATCTAGTGTGCATCTGGTGTGCATCTAGTGTGCATCTAGTGTGCATCTAGTGTGCATCTACTGTGCATCTGGTGTGCATCTAGTGTGCATCTAGTGTGCATCTACTGTGCATCTACTGTGCATCTAGTGTGCTTCTACTGTGCATCTACTGTGCATCTAGTGTGCATCTGGTGTGCATCTGGTGTGCATCTAGTGTGCATCTAGTGTGCATCTAGTGTGCATCTACTGTGCATCTAGTGTGCATCTACTGTGCATCTACTGTGCATCTGGTGTGCATCTACTGTGCATCTAGGTGTGCATCTACTGTGCATCTGGTGTGCATCCAGTGTGCATCTAGTGTGCATCTACTGTGCATCTACTGTGCATCTACTGTGCATCTGGTGTGCATCTAGTGTGCATCTAGTGTGCATCTAGTGTGTGCATCTACTGTGCATCTAGTGTGCATCTACTGTGCATCTACTGTGCATCTACTGTGCATCTACTGTGCATCTGGTGTGCATCTGGTGTGCATCTGGTGTGCATCTGGTGTGCATCTGGTGTGCATCTGGTGTGCATCTGGTGTGCATCTGGTGTGCATCTAGTGTGCATCTAGTGTGCATCTAGTGTGCTAGTGTGCATCTAGTGTGCATCTAGTGTGCATCTAGTGTGCATCTACTGTGCATCTACTGTGCATCTACTGTGCATCTACTGTGCATCTGGTGTGCATCTACTGTGCATCTAGTGTGCATCTAGTGTGCATCTAGTGTGCATCTAGTGTGCATCTAGTGTGCATCTAGTGTGCATCTAGTGTGCATCTAGTGTGCATCTAGTGTGCATCTAGTGTGCATCTACTGTGCATCTACTGTGCATCTGGTGTGCATCTGGTGTGCATCTATCTGGTGTGCATCTGGTGTGCATCTGGTGTGCATCTAGTGTGCATCTAGTGTGCATCTAGTGTGCATCTAGTGTGCATCTAGTGTGCATCTAGTGTGCATCTACTGTGCATCTACTGTGCATCTACTGTGCATCTACTGTGCATCTACTGTGCATCTACTGTGCATCTACTGTGCATCTACTGTGCATCTACTGTGCATCTAGTGTGCATCTAGTGTGCATCTAGTGTGCATCTAGTGTGCATCTACTGTGCATCTACTGTGCATCTAGTGTGCATCTAGTGTGCATCTGGTGTGTGCATCTAGTGTGCATCTGGTGTGCATCTGGTGTGCATCTGGTGTGCATCTAGGTGTGCATCTAGTGTGCATCTAGTGTGCATCTAGTGTGCATCTAGTGTGCATCTAGTGTGCATCTAGTGTGCATCTAGTGTGCATCTAGTGTGCATCTAGTGTGCATCTAGTGTGCATCTACTGTGCATCTACTGTGCATCTACTGTGCATCTGGTGTGCATCTGGTGTGCATCTACTGTGCATCTACTGTGCATCTACTGTGCATCTAGTGTGCATCTAGTGTGCATCTACTGTGCATCTACTGTGCATCTAGTGTGCATCTAGTGTGTGCATCTAGTGTGCATCTACTGTGCATCTACTGTGCATCTGGTGTGCATCTGGTGTGCATCTAGTGTGCATCTAGTGTGCATCTAGTGTGCATCTAGTGTGCATCTAGTGTGCATCTAGTGTGCATCTAGTGTGCATCTAGTGTGCATCTAGTGTGCATCTAGTGTGCATCTAGTGTGCATCTACTGTGCATCTACTGTGCATCTGGTGTGCATCTGGTGTGCATCTGGTGTGCATCTGGTGTGCATCTAGTGTGCATCTAGTGTGCATCTAGTGTGCATCTAGTGTGCATCTAGTGTGCATCTAGTGTGCATCTAGTGTGCATCTAGTGTGCATCGGTGTGCATCGAGTGTGCCTAAACTAGTTTGGTCTTGGTTTGGTCCTGGTTTAGACCTGGTTTAGTTCCGGTTTTGTCTTGGTTCAGTCCTGGTTTAGTCCCGGTTTAGTCCTGGTTTAGTCCTGGTTTAGTCCTGGTTTAGTCCTGGTTTAGTCCCGGTTTAGTCCCGGTTTAGTCCTGGTTTAGTCCTGGTTTAGTCCTGGTTTAGTCCTGGTTTAGATCTGGTTTAGTCCCGGTTTAGTCCCGGTTTAGTCCCGGTTTAGTCCCGGTTTAGTCCCGGTTTAGTCCCGTTTTAGTCCCGGTTTAGTCCGGTTTTAGTCCCGGTTTAGTCCCGGTTTAGTCCTGTTTTAGTCCCGGTTTAGTCCTGTTTTACTCCTGGTTTGTTGTCATGAATCTCTTGACAGTTTTTCAAACCACAATAATAATCAAGAAGTGTTTTTTTTCTTCAGTTTTCCTTATAATGGACCAGCCTTTTTAAACTGTTACATTTGGCCTATTTGTGTATTTTTTGTTCTGGTTCTTGCTCACATGTGTATTTCTTGTAGTGTCAGTGTCTATTATTGAATCTTTTGACACCTCTTATTTATCTCACAGGTTTGTCTCTAATGACATTTAATCTTTTTTTTTCTAGATTTCAAAGAACAAACTGCATCTGGACCATGTGACCTCCTTAAAATCCAGTCGACATGAACCGAACAACTGAACTAAACCGAGACTAAAGCCCTGACACTGAGGCCCTCGCCCAGGTCTATGGTTGAGTCCGGGCGCTGTAAACTCCCAGGTGCAGTGAAGGCATCGTCAGCTCACTTAAACAGGGCCCTTGTCATGTGGCTTCATCGCAGCAGAGGAATATTATCAGAAAAACAAAATGGACCGAAACAAACGCAACTCTATCGCTGCCTTCCCCACGCGCCCGGAGGCAGAGGATGGGGAGGTTCCTGCAGGCTTCACTCCGGGGGACACGGCCTCAGCGCCACAGGTCAGTGCGGACAGTTCTGTTACAGCTACTGCTTTTGTATTTTTATCAAGACCGTATATACATATTATATTTTACTGTAGATGTCATGGGCAAAGTAGG
Organism: Periophthalmus modestus; assembly: GCA_019594935.1. NCBI lineage: Eukaryota > Metazoa > Chordata > Actinopteri > Gobiiformes > Gobiidae > Periophthalmus > Periophthalmus modestus. The sequence goes on from JAIEZT010000026.1 coordinate 754,178, forward strand.
AAATAATCAACATTCTCTCATTTAAAGTAGCTGAGAAACGTCTGTGTCTCTCTGTCGTCCACGTCTGATCCATTAAAGTAAAAATCAAATCTGCCAAATGGACAAAAAGTTGTAAAAGTGAAGAACTGAACTGAAGAAGCAGCGAACGACGTCAAAGTAACATCTGCAGATCATTTGACTGATAAATCAGCTGCTCTTTCGAATTGTCCCTACAGGTCTGAGCCGTGGTTTCTGTGTTTCTGGTGAAAGGTCCTGGGATTTATGGACAAATATGAGAATGTCGATATTTCTTTGAAGTAGCCCAATAACAATATTGTGTCAGTCCAACAAAAAGGGGCAGAATGTCCAGGCAAAATAGATTTTAAAACGTTTATTTCCTACTTTGCCTAAGATGTAATTCCTGGATTATCAGACCTACCTGTAACACTCAAACACACATATATATGATGCTTTTGCCTGTATCAGATTATACAGATGTTCTATTGGTGCTTGTGGTTCCAGGCGGGGCGCGTGTGGCCGTCCTCGTATAGGGCTCTGATCAGCGCCTTCTCGTGTCTCACTCGACTGGACGACTTCACCTCTGAGTGGATCGGCTCCGGATTCTTCTCTGACGTTTACAGGGTAAAGTACAGTGTTTTTTTAGATCTAGGTTTATACACTTCACTGGAGGAAAGATGCAGGACAGTGACTCAACATATGACAAAAACGTCAGGTACTTTACAGATTTACATCATTCAGAAAAAAAACATTTGTTGTGTGTGTTTTAAAGATGCACCATGTAACTTTTCTGGTGCTTGTCTCCATGGAGATAATGTTGCTTTGTCTGGAAATTACAATTCTAGATGAAAAGTGATCCATTTGTGAAACCTAGGGAGTTATGAAATACAAAAAAATAGGTTTATTCTTTGTTAATGCAGAAACAGACCAGACAGGACAAGATCAGACCTGGACACAGACACAACCAGACCTGCCCTGGACACAGACTTGTCGCCTTCATGTGTCTCAGGTCTCTCTGAGTCTCTGTCTCTGAGTCTCTGTCTCTGAGTCTCTGTCTCTGAGTCTCTGTCTCTGAGTCTCTGTCTCTGAGTCTCTGTCTCTGAGTCTCTGTCTCTGAGTCTCTGTCTCTGAGTCTCTGTCCTAGAGCATCTCTCCATCTCTCCCCCTGGTCCCGAGTCTCCCACATTATCTTAAGTATTTAATTATTTACAGGTGTTTTTACTCCTATAAAAACCTGCATTCTTACTGTGAGCAGACTCGCCTCTCCACAGATCTGACCTATAACGTGCCCTGTAGCATTGTCTGCAGATAACATTCCCAGTGTAACCACACCCCCTGGGTGGGGTTTATTCTCGGTGTAACACCCTTCTGTGGGGTTTATTCTGTGTTTTCCATAGATTTGTTATAGTGGCACAAATGATTTGAATGATTTTGTCGTCTCTTTTCTAAGTTGATTTTGTTGAGTTTGTTTTAGACTCTGGGGGGCCGCCGTACTCTGCAGTGTTAAAGGGGAAGCGTGGATTCTCTTTACAGTACAGGTCTTTTATTTTTGGATGACTGAACAAAGCCACGTGACCTCACTGACCCCAGGCTCCACTCATTTGACCTATATTTGTAAAAGCCCCTGAAGCTGCTGAACGAGGGGCTTTGTGTGACTCTGTTTTACATCAGACTGTGGACGCTCTGTTTCTTTACTTCTGTCTGACACTTAACCCTCAGCTTATACATTTATGTTTAGCACTTTTTAAAACAACATTAGAACAGCGTCATGTTTCTAACTTAAACAGTCCAGATTGTGTTGTGCCCTGAAACGTTTGAGCACATTTCTAACACGTCCTCCTCACACGTCTGAATTGAGATGAACACAAAATACTAGTACAGATACATTTTGTCAGTATCGACGCCTCTCGTGTGCGCTGCTTCATAATGTCCACTCTGTCCATGTCCCTCTGAGTTTTCACGGACACAGACTCGTCACGTTGTCTGGGCTGTGATGAGTTTGTCAGATCTATGTGGCACAAAACATGATTTATAACTTCACTTAAAGAGGAAGTGTGGACGTGACAGAGGCTTTAGAGAAGCTCTTTGAGGAAGTTCTGCGTTAGCATCAGTGTGTTTCTCATCGTGTCTCAATGAAACCCACATTTCAGACACTGACAATGTGATTTATGTTTTAATAACAGGATTCTGTTCAAAGTTCACAGTTTAAACACGAACAGAAGAACCGACAAAGATAAGAATCACATTTCAGAACATGTTTGTACAAGTTTTATGCAGAATAAGACCCTGAGGAAACACGGCGAGGCATCTGACACAGAGGGAGGGCATCTGACACACGGGGAGGGCATCTGACACAGAGAGGGCATCTGACACACAGAGAGGGGCATCTGACACACAGGGAGGGGCATCTGACTTTATGCAGAATAAAGGGGATGGATGTTGTTGTTGGTGGTTTGTACTTCGTGGTGTACTTTGTGGGTGTTTGTACTTCATGGTGTTTGTCTCAGTGTTTTTACTCTGGTCAGTACTACAGTACACTGTTGTGTGAGGTCAGTGTGTCCAGGCGTCTGAGACATTTCAGGGTCAAGTTCTTTAAAGTGTTTTATTAAACCCTGATCCCCCCGACAGATAAAACTACTACTGTTACATTTTTAAAGTATTCTCCACTGTTTATTACTGCAGAATACTGCAGAATACTGCAGAATACTGCAGAATACTGCGTACTGCGTTCAGTGTCTGACATGGTCCAGAGTACTGTGTTCTGAGGACTCTGAGTACTCTGAGTACTCTGAGTACTCTGAATACTCTGAATACTCTGAATACTCTGAATACTCTCAGTTGTGTTATATTATGGTGTAAAACATGACAGTTTTATTTTTGTAGTTCTGTATTTTTATGTTTAATTCCTTAAACTTGTTCAGATTCAGATCTTTACAAACAGATTCAGGAAAGACTCGATTCTCGAGTCGAGTCGATGCTGCTTCAAACTCTGGCTCTTTTTGTTGTGGCTCTTCAAAGGAGCCGGATCCTTCTGGAGTTTTGTGTTTGGGGCTGAACGAAAATTTGTGAGACGGAGGAGGAGAGTCCATCTGTTATTACTGCCCCTCCTTTCCTCCTCTCCTCCTCCCTCCTCCTCTCCTCCTCCTTTCCTCTTCTCCTCCTCTCCTCTGCCCCTCCTCTTCTCCTCCTCCACTCCTCCTCTCCTTCTCCTCCTCTCCTCCTCTGCCTTCTCTTCTGTCCCCCTCCTCCTCTCCTCCTCCTCTCCTCCTCCTCTTCTCCTCCTCTCCTCCTCTTCTCTTCTCCTCCTCTCCTCCTCCTCTGCCCCTCCTCCTCCTTCTCCTCCTCTCCTTCTCCTCTCCTCCCTAATTTTTCAGCTTTGAACTTGACCCAAAGTGATTATCTGAGGAAGAGGAGGAAGTGCAGAGTCAAATCTGACCTGAGCAGAAAGTGTCGTCCTGCAGCAGAGAAACAGAAGAAATGATTAAAGTATTCTACACTATTTATTACTTCAGAATACTGCATACTGTGTTCGGTATCTGACACACGGTCCAGAGTACTGTGTTCTGAGTACTCTGAATACTCTCCTCTCCTCTGAGTACTCTGAATACTCTGAATACTCTGAATACTCTGAGTAAAATCTGACCTGAGCAGAAAGTGTCGTCCTGCAGCAGAGAAACAGAAGAAATGTTTGTGAGTTGGAGGAAAAGTGTTTGAGGCTCATGTTTTGCGTCTGACTTGTTTGAAGGTTTAGTGACGCTGTGATGTTCTTTCCTCCATGTCTCAGAGCGTTCCACCTCATGATGTCATCAGGTGGGCCTCTTCAGTGAAGTAAATGAACCTCAGTGCTCGCAGATGTGGTTTTAGCCTCTATTTAAACGGCTTTGCTCCTTGGTAAAATAAATAATTGTCAGTATCAGACTGGTTGATATTTTAAAGGTGCAGTATGGAACTTTTCTGGTAGAGGAGCCACCAGCTGCTCGTCTCTGTGGAGATGTTCCAGAGCAGGGCATTAAGTCGGTTTATAAAAAGGTTGTTCCAATATCAAACTTAGTAAAAGAATTATGAAGAATGCAGCCCGACCACAGCGCTAACGCTAACGTGACAACAACAACGCTAACAACAACAACAACAACAACAACAACAACAACGACGCTAACATGACAACACCAGCGCTAACACCAGCGCTAATGTGACAGTCGCACTAACACAGATTCTGGTTCTGTTGCATAATTACCCATGAGCTCTGAGGATGAGGTCGTTTTACAGCTTCACTGGTGTTTCCATGGCGACCAAGTAGAAAAGTAAAATAATCAGATCATCAAGACATTAAACATGTGACACTTCAGTCGCAAAAGCTCATTTATTCAGCAACATTTTTTTTACCTGTTAATGTGACTCTGACTCTGCTGCGTCTGTCGGGCTGAAGTTTCATGTTTCAGTCTGTCTCTGTGACGCCTGATGTTTGTGTTTCACATGGTTCATGGTGGAGAAAAGCTGCTCACAGACGTCTGTGGATCTGATCCGCACGACTCCACATGCACATTTACTCATGTTTATGTCGGTGTCCGGTTATCAGAATCAGAATCAGAATCACTTTTATTGATCCCCGAAGGGAAATTCTCTTAGTTAACAGATGCCACAACCACAGGATAGGAATTTAAGAATAAGAATAAGAATAAAAAGTCATTTAAATAAGAATAAAAATTTGTGCAATAAGAATAAAGTGTCAAATAAGAATAAAGTGTTAAAATATAATTTAATTTTAATATTTCAAGATCACAATAATCTTCCAATTTAGAACTAGATTTAAAAAAGAACTAACTCAAATAAAATACACTTCAGTTAAATACTTATCATTTATTTCTTCAGAGCCAGAAGGAGCCGCAGTGTGAGGATGGAAGAGCCACATGTGGCTCCGGAGCCGCAGGTCGACGACTCCTGATGTTCTTTAGAGACATTTTTACAGAGTTATTTTTGGCTCTTGTTCTCTAACCACACTGAGAAGCCTGAGTCTGCTCCACACTGTGGTATTAGATCGGTATCGCTGAGTACAGGGAGGTATCGTATCAGATCGGTATCGGAACAGTATCCAGCTTGTATTTATTCAGTGACATGTTTTTATTGTTAAACACTGTTTCTGTGAGTGACTTGCTTCTCCACAGATCTGACCTATAATGTCAGACTCATGTTGGTCTTAAATGTTCAGATTAACCCTCCACATGATCCTGGGCTTTTTATTCTTGAATAAAAAAGTCACGAGTCAAAAAAGGAAATAAATGAGAAAAAGGATAATCACAAGTGTAAAGTGTGTTTTGTGCAGTATATCCCGTTTCATCAGATCAGTGTGAGATTCTTCTATTATTCACGTCGCTCTTTGTGTTTGTGACGGTGTGTTCATCCCCCTCTCCGCTGAAACACACACCGCTCTCTCTATCGCTGCTCTGTGACGGATGAACGAGCCTTTGTTTAAATGATCTGAGGCCTCGTGCTGAAACTAAATATGAATTCCTTTGTGCTGTGAGTTCAGGCCTGTCCACAGCGTCTCAGTTTGTCTAATAACTCTCAGTATTAGTGATTGTTGCAGTTCAGTGCTACGGAAAAGTACAGTTGGGCAATTTAAACAAACTGAAACAGCCCTGGGTCTTATTATGTCCAGACCTGCAGTGTCGGCCTCACAGATCCACTCAGATACACGACTTTCTCAGGCACCAGGCTCACATTTCAGACCTGATTTAAATACGAAGGAAAAGACTCGATACCAGGATGATAATAAAAACTCTCTGTATTTAGACCATGTGTCAAACTCCAAACTCATTTTACGTGTCCCGCGAGAAGGCAACTTAAGAGGCCCGACTGTCATTTTAGTCTATGCTCCTTTAATGTGTAAAACTAGTGAGAGAAAATCTTCAGGAAGAGGAAGATTTTAGACATGAAGGGCAGTTTGAAGAAAGGTGAAGGTGAAAACAAGGAGAAAAGCCTGTTGTGTGTGTTATTATGAGGCGGCTCAGATGTGAAAAAGAACAATCTACATGGGCATTTTGACACCAAACACGGAGCTAATTACGCAGAAGTTAGCCTTCAGGAAAAACAACAAATTGTCCAATAATTAAAAGTCTGTTTGTGAAGCAGAGCTGAGGGTCTGTGAGCAGATACACACTTTAGAAATGTCACTGTATCAGGGAAGATGAAGTTACACAGACATGTAATATTTGCAACTTGAATATGTAATAAATACAGAAACAGTTATTTAACAAATTATAAAACATTAATTTGACATGACATTTGGTTATTTAGTGACTTTTATCCTGCCTCAGTCACATCTGGCCCTTGATGGCACCATTTAGCTGTTGTGGCCCTTAGTGAAAATGAGTTTGACACTTGTGAAAATGAGTTTGACACTTCTGATTTAGCGTGTGTCTTTTTCTGTAGCGTCTGTAAACTTGTGGTTTCTGCTGTACACACATGTACATGATGCTCATGGGCTCCACGTGTGTCCTCTCCAGTGCAGCAGGTTTTCTGTGTGTGTAAAGTCCAGTGTGAAAGCCCCTGCACATGATGTTGTGCTGCTGTGATGTTCAGATGTTGAGGTGTTTCCAGGAAGCAGCTGCAGATCGATGAGTCAGAGGTTTTCTGTGGTTTTACACGTTTAAAGTGAGCGTTCATCAGAAGAGCTGAGCACCTCTGTTTCCTAGATTTGTAAACCAAAACCACAGTTTTCCACTAATGCACATTAATGTGTGCACAAGACACTGATAGAAGAGAAATAAAGGATATTACCAGAGACGTCACTAGACCTGCAGCCTGGGCACAGCTCCTTTGGTTTATACTTATATTTTTTCTCAAAAGTCTGAACAGTGCATCTGTTTCAGAGGAGGGGGCGGGTAGCACATAGATGTAATGTCCTGTATCTGGTGGATTGTAGCTGAATAACGATGTAGCAGCCTGAGAATCTCCTGTAGGATTTACCTTATTCTTATTAGAACAAATATAACTTTAGTTAAACCTCACGTGTGTTTTACACAAGCTGCTGTTCATCTGTGTCATGTTTCTATGTTGCTTTTACTCCATGTGAGGTTCAGTGTCACACTTTGTTACTTGGTGCTTCTGGATCCACACAGACCAGTGACGAGCAGATCAGCTGTTTTCTGAATCTTCTCCTCCGACCCACCAGGCTCGAAAACATGGGGTCAAATGTTGGGACTCCACCCTAAACCCACCACTACACCTGGCGTCCTGTCTGCAGAGCACACCCTGTGAAGGCGTGGTGTTTGACTGTTTACACTCAGATGTAATATTCAGGACAGTTTAAGCCGCGCTCTCACAGGATGTAGTGCAGTTTTTAGGAGAGTTTGGTCAGTGATGGTCGCTGTAAGTGCAGTGATATATCGTCTGTGTATGAGGTGATTTTGTGGTGATCCGTGGGGGTCTGAAGGTCTGTGATAGTTGGGTTTGATGGGTGGCTGCTGTAAGTGGTTCAGTAAATATCCTGAATAGTTCTGGAGAGAGTGGACGTCCTTGTCTGGTTCCTCTGTGAAGTGGGAGCGGTTATGACTCAGTCTGTTAGTCAAACTGTTGCTGAAGTTTGCAAGATTCATATCCAGTTGATAAGTGATTCCCCAAAGCATTTAACTCCCCAAATCTGATCATTTTAGAGATTCACGTCTATGGTAGGGGGCGCTATGTTGAAAAATGACCCACATCCATAGTATCAGATTTTGCATCTTCTCTTGCCTAGATTTTAATCCCTAAGTTTTGTGAACTTCATAGTCCATTATGTCCAGAATCGAGTGTCTGTGCTTGTGTTTTCTGTTGGCTGATGTCTGTGGTTGTGAGAAGTCATTAAAAAAACAGGACATGGTGTTTTTTGCCGCCGTGGTTCGAGTAAACCACAAGAAATCATCCAAATACAGGGATGAAGTGTGTAAACCTTGGACTGGATATGTTTAACGCACACAGTCCCGAATCTGACGAATGTTCAATCCAATATGGCCGACTTCCTGTCCGTGATCGAGGAGAGCGATGAAAGACGTTTTTGTGTTTCCTGCAGCAAAATATGTGTCAGTGCCAAATGCAGCACGAGGAAGACGGCCCAGCTCAAGGTGTCAAAACAGATTTATTTAAATAACAAAAAACAGAAGCTGAGCCTGCGTGTCCTTCATGAAAAACAACATGATCAACAAAAGACAAACAGAAGACAAGGATCCAGCAACTTAACATGAGGGAAACGGAATATAAAGGCTGCCCCCCGAGTGGCAACTGCGAACAGGTGTGGAGTCAACAGGGAGGCAGCAAACAAAAGGGACAGGAACAGAGCAGGAGCAGGGTCAGGAGCAGGAGCATTAGTAGGATCAGGGTCAGGAGCAGGGTCAGGGTCAGGAGCAGGGTCAGGAGCAGGAGTAGGATCAGGAGCAGGACTAGGATCAGGAGCAGGACTAGGATCAGGAGCAGGACTAGGATCAGGAGCAGGAGTAGGGTCAGGAGCAGGATCAGGGTCAGGAGCAGGGTCAGGAGCAGGGTCAGGAGCAGGGTCAGGAGCAGGGTCAGGAGCAGGAGTAGGGTCAGGAGCAGGATCAGGGTCAGGAGCAGGGTCAGGAGCAGGGGGTCAGGAGCAGGGTCAGGAGCAGGAGTAGGGTCAGGATCAGGGTCAGGAGCAGGATCAGGGTCAGGAGCAGGGTCAGGAGCAGGAGCAGGAGCAGGAGCAGGGTCAGGAGGAGGGTCAGGAGGAGGGTCAGGAGCAGGATTAGGGTCAGTAGCAGGAGCAGGGTCAGGATCAGGATCAGGGTCAGGAGCAGGGTCAGGAGCAGGGTCAGAACCCCCCGGCGGGGCAGACAGGCAGGGTCGAGGCAGGCAGCAGGATCATCACAGTCGGCTTCTAATTCATGTCAAAACTTTTTCCAGGCTTCTGGATCAGGTCCCTGCAGGTGTCACTGTTGTTCCCCTCGTGAGCGCTGAAGTCCCTCAGGAGAACAATATATCAAGATAGAAGACAGACAAATTTTACAACAGACATTATTTTATGAACTATAACATCAACCTGCCCTGGGACGACAGGTGGAAATTAGCACTAGCGCCACCACCTGGTACAACGCATCTCTCCTGTTCAGGTTAATGTAGATTGTGCACTGTCCCGGTCTCTTTAAATAAATACATGAAAATGAAATGAAAATGACAAATCAAGTTTGTTTTTTTTGTTTTTTTACTACTACTACTACTACTACTACTACTACTACTACTACTACTACTACTTATGAACTGTACTGCTACTAAATAGAGATGTAACAGTATCCAAATCTGACAGAACTATATTTATTGAGATATTTAGTGGAGTCTGTCCAAAGTTTGAAAACACTTTAAAATGTCTGAGTCTGTGGTCGTGTCGTGATCCAGATTTAAGTTTTAAACGTGATGAATTTCACATATTTTCTTGTCGTCTGCAGTGAAACAGAAACGTGACCCACGCGACGATCACAATAAATCTACTGTTTCTCTCTGGACGTTTTCAAGTCGACAGAGCTGACCTCATTTCACTTCTCTCTCTCTTCCTTCCTCTTCTCTTCCTCCGCCTTCTCTCTTCTCTTTCTCTCTGGTTTTAGCTTTTGTCACTGTGGTAACGTTTAAAAATAATACATTCGAGTAACACTTCCTCTCCCTCTCTCTTTCTTGCCCCCCACTCTGTCTTCTCTCTCTCTCTCGCTCACTTCCTCTCTCTCTCTCTCTCTCTCTTCTCTCCTTCTCTCTTCTCTCTCTTTCTCTCTCTCCTCTCTTTTCTCTCTGTCTCTTCTCTATTTCTCTCTCTCTTCTCTCTCTTCTCTCCCTCTCTCTCTCTTCTCTCTCTTTCTTCATCTCTTCGTTCGTACTCTCTCTCTTACAGTTTTGTGTGTTTGAGTTTCTTGTTAAATGACAGTAGAGTTTATCGTCTTCATTTTCTCTGAGTCTAAACTGTCAGTCTCGACCGTGAAGAACATACATGAAGAACATACGTGAAGAACATACATGAAGAACATACGTGAAGAACATACATGAAGAACATACGTGAAGAACATACGTGAAGAACATACGTGTCCATCTCTAATGTTAAACTGTAGTCACAGCTGCCCCGGGGCAGACTGACTGTTTCTGTCAGCCTGCCCCGGGGCTGCTGTGACTACAGCAGCAGCTCTGAGTGTGGACTCTGTGGACTCTGTGGACTCTGGGTGTAAATCCACTGCATTATGTAGTTTTTAGAAACAGGGAAGTTTATTGTGAGATTAGGACTTAAACAAACTCCAGATCAAATTACAGCAAATCTGAGTAAATGTTAGATTATTGTAAATGTTCTGCTCGTGTTCGATTATTGTAAATGTTCTGCTCGTGTTAGATTATTGTAAATGTTCTGCTCGTGTTAGATTTAAATGTTTTTCTTTTGCAGGTGCGTCATCGAGCCACAGATCAGGTCATGGCTCTGAAGATGAACAAACTGAGCAGTAACAGAGCGAACATGCTCCGAGAAGTTCAACTGATGAACCGCCTCTCCCACCCCTGCATCCTCAGGTACAGAGCATTTACCCCAGTATCAGAGCATTTACCCCGGTATCAGAGCATTTACCCCGGTATCAGAGCATTTACCCCTGTATCAGAGCATTTACCCCGGTATCAGAGCATTTACCCCGGTATCAGAGCATTTACCCCTGTATCAGAGCATTTACCCCGGTATCAGAGCATTTACCCCTGTATCAGAGCATTTACCCCTGTATCAGAGCATTTACCCCCAGTATCAGAGCATTTACCCCCCGTATCAGAGCATTTACCCCAGTATCAGAGCATTTACCCCAGTATCAGAGCATTTTGACTGTATCAGAGCATTTACCCCAGTATCAGAGCATTTACCCGGGTATCAGAGCATTTACCCCAGTATCAGAGCATTTACCCCAGTCAGGCGCATTTACCCTTGTATCAGAGCATTTACCCCAGTATCGAGAGCATTTACCCCAGTATCAGAGCATTTACCCCTGTATCAGAGCATTTACCCCGGTATCAGAGCATTTACCCCGGTATCAGAGCATTTACCCCAGTATCAGAGCATTTACCCCAGTATCAGAGCATTTACCCCTGTATCAGAGCATTTACCCCAGTATCAGAGCATTTACCCCAGTATCAGAGCATTTACCCCGGTATCAGAGCATTTACCCCGGTATCAGAGCATTTACCCCAATATCAGAGCATTTGCCCAGTATCAGAGCATTTACCCCCGTATCAGAGCATTTACCCCAGTATCAGAGCATTTACCCCAGTATCAGACATTTACCCCAGTATCAGAGCATTTACCCCAGTATCAGAGCATTTACCCCTGTATCAGAGCATTTCCCCAGTATCAGAGCATTTACCCGGTGTCAGAGCATTTACCCCGGTATCAGAGCATTTACCCCGGTATCAGAGCATTTACCCTGTATCAGAGCATTTACCCCGGTATCAGAGTATTTACCCCGGTATCAGAGCACCTACCCCGGTATCAGAGTCGATTTCGCCCCGTATCAGAGTATTTACCCCCGTATCAGAGTATTTACCCCCGGTCAGAGCATTTACCCCGTATCAGAGTATTTACCCCAGTATCAGAGCATTTTCCCCGTATCAGAGCATTTACCCCTGTATCCTCATTTGTTTACCCCTGTATCAGAGCATTTACCCCTGTATCAGAGGAGCATTTCCCCTGTATCAGAGCATTTACCCCTGTATCAGAGCATTTACCCCAGTATCAGAGCATAAAATCAGTCTGAAACCAGAGGAGAGTCGTACCCTGACACTGTACTCGAGTAACTTCAAAGAAATATGACTCAAGTAGAAGTACAAAAGAGAAAGTACTGAAGTAAGAGTAACTTAAAGAGTAACTGTTGGACATAAGTCACAAAATGATCCTGTTGCTCCATAAAGTGATTCCTGCTCATCTGTTTGTCGTGAACATTGAGACGTTTTAAACTCGTCGTCATGGAAACCGGAGGCGTCGAGACACAATATTTATAAATCCAGAGTTAATAATGAAAATGTGAAGTGGTTTATTATTTTTGTGCATTTTCATAACGTCGTTGTTGTAAATGTTCTGTGAGTTTTAGTGTCTGAACATTTCCAAACTGTCACAGGACTGAAGCGTCGTGTTGTGTTGTTTTATTTGGACATTTTAGTGCAGTTTATGTTGAAGATGAGGCACAGTGTTTGTCTCTGATGGAGGAATGTGGAGCCTGTCGGATCATGTCCAGATTCCTCCTTCTGCAGCGTCACAACACAGCCACAAGAAATGATGCTCAGGTATTTGTAAAAGAGACGAAGAGGAGCAGACAGGAGGAGACAGGAGGAGACAGGAGCAGACAGGAGGAGACAGGAGGAGAGAGGAGGAGACAGCAGCAGACAGGAGGAGACAGGAGCAGACAGGAGGAGACAGGAGGAGACAGGAGGAGACAGGAGGAGACAGGAGCAGAGAGGAGGAGACAGCAGCAGACAGGAGGAGACAGGAGGAGACAGGAGCAGACAGGAGGAGACAGGAGCAGACAGGAGGAGACAGGAGGAGACAGGAGCAGACAGGAGACAGGAGACAGGAGCAGACAGGAGGAGACAGGAGGAGAGGAGACAGGAGGAGACAGGAGGAGACAGGAGGAGACAGGAGGAGACAGGAGGAGACAGGAGGGGACAGGAGGAGACAGGAGGAGACAGGAGGAGACAGGAGGAGACAGGAGCAGACAGGAGCAGACAGGAGGAGACAGGAGCAGACAGGAGGAGACAGGAGGAGACAGGAGACAGACAGGAGCAGGAGCAGAGGAGAGACAGGAGGAGACAGGAGGAGAGACAGGAGCAGACAGGAGGAGACAGGAGGAGACAGGAGGAGACAGGAGGAGACAGGAGGAGACAGGAGGGGACAGGAGCAGACAGGAGCAGACAGGAGGAGACAGGAGCAGACAGGAGCAGACAGGAGGAGACAGGAGGAGACAGGAGGAGACAGGAGGAGACAGGAGGAGTCCCAGACAAATCCTCAAACAACACGATTTACTCCACAAACTTTACTCCACCGAGTAATCGAGTAAAAGACCGAGTAATCGAGTAAAAGACCGATTAATCGAGTAAAAGACCGAGTAATCGAGTAAAAGACCGAGTAATCGAGTAAAAGACCGAGTAATCGAGTAAAAGACCGATTAATCGAGTAAAAGACCGAGTAATCGAGTAAAAGACCGAGTAATCGAGTAAAAGACCGAGTAATCGAGTAAAAGACCGATTAATCGAGTAAAAGACCGAGTAATCGTAGTAAAGACCGAGTAATCGAGTAAAAGACCGAGTAATCGAGTAAAAGACCGATTAATCGAGTAAAAGACCGAGTAATCGAGTAAAAGACCGAGTAATCGAGTAAAAGACCGAGTAATCGACAGTGTGGAAGAACAAAAACACATGTACTCAGTAGTACTCATGTGGAGTAACTGTAATCAGAGTACAGCTTATGGAATCAAAGTACCACGTCACAGGACTCTGACCGCACTGATGCGGACTGAATGTAGTATTGTATTATCACAGTATTGTAGTATTACAGTATTGTAGTATAGTAGTATAACAGTATCACAGTATTGTAGTATTACAGTACTGCAGTATTCTTCATCACTGTGAATGACTCTAGAGTGAAGTGTGTGTGTTTTAGAGTTTATATGTGTGTGTTTTGTGTTCTCAGGTTCATGTGTGTGTGTGTGTGTGTGTTTTAGAGTTTATATGTGTGTGTTTTGTGTTCTCAGGTTCATGGGGGTGTGTGTGTGTGTGTTTTTAGAGTTTATATGTGTGTGTTTTGTGTTCTCAGGTTCATGTGTGTGTTTTTAGAGTTTATATGTGTGTGTTTTGTGTTCTCAGGTTCATGTGTGTGTTTTTAGAGTTTATATGTGTGTGTTTTTGTGTTCTCAGGTTCATGGGTGTGTGTGTGTGTGTGTGTGTGTGTGTGTGTGTGTGTTTTTAGAGTTTATATGTGTGTGTTTTGTGTTCTCAGGTTCATGGGTGTGTGTGTGTGTGTGTTTTTAGAGTTTATATGTGTGTGTTTTGTGTTCTCAGGTTCATGGGGGTGTGTGTAGAGTTTATATGTGTGTGTTTTGTGTTCTCAGGTTCATGTGTGTGTTTTAGAGTTTATATGTGTGTGTTTTGTGTTCTCAGGTTCATGGGGGTGTGTGTGTGTGTTTTAGAGTTTATATGTGTGTGTTTTGTGTTCTCAGGTTCATGTGTGTGTTTTAGAGTTTATATGTGTGTGTTTTGTGTTCTCAGGTTCATGTGTGTGTGTGTGTGTGTTTTAGAGTTTATATGTGTGTGTTTTGTGTTCTCAGGTTCATGTGTGTGTTTTAGAGTTTATATGTGTGTGTTTTGTGTTCTCAGGTTCATGTGTGTGTTTTTAGAGTTTATATGTGTGTGTTTTTGTGTTCTCAGGTTCATGTGTGTGTTTTAGAGTTTATATGTGTGTGTTTTGTGTTCTCAGGTTCATGGGTGTGTGTGTTCACGAGGGGCAGCTCCACGCTCTGACAGAGGTAAGAAACACTACAACAAACTAAAGATCCACTCTGGAACATTTACAACTGAAAGAGCCGGATTATATTATACTTATTTATAATGTTTCCTCGTCTCAAACCTGGAGCTGTTTTGTTTCATTCTCACATGTTTAACACAAACCTGCAGATTTAGGCTGAGTTCTTCTCTCAAACTGAAAACACTCTGTTCCACTTTGTGATGTCATCATGTGGTGATACAGGAAGTGCTCCACTGTGTTTTTAAACTCCACACACCTTCATTTCTAGAATCATGTGGATCATTTCAGACGTCATTTAGTCCTGGTTCAGTCCTGGTTCAGTCCTGGTTTAGTCCTGGTTCAGTCCTAGTTTAGTCCTGGTTTAGACCTGGTTCAGTCCTGGTTTAGACCTGGTTCAGTCCTGGTTTAGTCCAGGTTTAGTCCTGGTTTAGTCCAGGTTTAGTCCTGGTTCAGTCCTGGTTTAGTCCAGGTTTAGTCCTGGTTTAGTCCAGGTTTAGTCCTGGTTTAATCCAGGTTTAGACCTGGTTTAGACCTGGTTTAGTCCTGGTTTAGACCTGGTTTAGTCCTGGTTTAGACCTGGTTTAGACCTGGTTTAGTCCTGGTTTAGACCTGGTTTAGTCCTGGTTTAGACCTGGTTTAGACCTGGTTTAGTCCTGGTTTAGACCTGGTTTAGACCTGGTTTAGACCTGGTTTAGACCTGGTTTAGACCTGGTTTAGTCCTGGTTCAGTCCTAGTTTAGTCCTGGTTTAGACCTGGTTCAGTCCTGGTTTAGACCTGGTTCAGTCCTGGTTTAGTCCAGGTTTAGTCCTTGTTTAGTCCAGGTTTAGTCCTGGTTCAGTCCTGGTTTAGTCCAGTTTAGTCCTGGTTTAGTCCAGGTTTAGTCCTGGTTTAGACCTGGTTTAGACCTGGTTTAGACCTGGTTTAGACCTGGTTTTAGACCTGGTTTAGACCTGGTTTAGTCCTGGTTTTAGACCTGGTTTAGACCTGGTTTAGTCCTGGTTTAGTCCTGGTTTAGACCTGGTTTAGACCTGACCTGGTTTAGTCCTGGTTTAGACCTGGTTTAGACCTGGTTTAGACCTGTTTTAGACCTGGTTTTAGTCCTGGTTTAGACCTGGTTTAGACCTGGTTTAGTCCTGGTTTCAGTCCTAGTTTAGTCCTGGTTTAGACCTGGTTCAGTCCTGGTTTAGACCTGGTTCAGTCCTGGTTTAGTCCAGGTTTAGTCCTGGTTAGTCCAGGTTTAGTCCTGGTTCAGTCCTGGTTTAGTCCAGGTTTAGTCCTGGTTTAGTCCAGGTTTAGTCCTGGTTTAGACCTGGTTTAGACCTGGTTTAGACCGTTTAGACCTGGTTTAGACCTGGTTTAGACCTGGTTTAGTCCTGGTTTAGACCTGGTTTAGACTGGTTTAGTCCTGGTTTAGACCTGGTTAGTCCTGGTTTAGACCTGGTTTAGACCTGGTTTAGTCCTGGTTTAGACCTGGTTAGACCTGGTTTAGACCTGGTTAGACCTGGTTTAGACCTGGTTTAGTCCTGGTTTTAGACCTGGTTTAGACCTGGTTTAGTCCTGGTTTTAGACCTGGTTTAGTCCTGGTTTAGACCTGGTTTAGACCTGGTTTAGTCCTGGTTTAGACCTGGTTTAGTCCTGGTTTTACCTGGTTCAGTCCTGGTTTAGTCCTGGTTTAGACCTGGTTTAGTCCTGGTTTAGTCCTGGTTTAGACCTGGTTTAGTCCTGGTTTAGACCTGGTTTAGTCCTGGTTTAGACCTGGTTCAGTCCTGGTTTAGTCCTGGTTTAGACCTGGTTTAGTCCTGGTTTAGTCCTGGTTTAGACCTGGTTTTAGTCCTGGTTTAGACCTGGTTTAGTCCTGGTTTAGACCTGGTTCAGTCCTGGTTTAGTCCTGGTTTAGACCTGGTTTAGTCCAGGTTTAGACCTGTTTAGACCTGGTTTAGTCCTGGTTTAGACCTGGTTTAGTCCTGGTTTAGACCTGGTTTAGTCCCGTAGGTTCACACTGGTCTTTATTCTCGTCTGTGTCTTAAACGTGTGAAACAGACACATAAATGGAGCAGATCTTCTCTCAGTCTCTCGTCTCTGAGTTTTTCTGGCCTCAGTTCTGATCAGATGGAGCTGCTTTACGTCACGTTGGCTCTGAGCTGGACGCAGGTGGCCGCCTCCCACTCGACGCCGGGCTGGGTCATGTGACTCAGCTGCTGGGGCGTGTTCATGTCAGAGGGACGTCGACGTTTAACAGAAATCCACCATTTTAAAGCTGTGTGTGACTGTGGGGACGGGGTTTAGTCTCACAGTGAAAAACTAAAACTTTCATAGAGACTGACACCAAAACGAAACCGAACAAGAAGAGGAGGTCGAGTCCCGCTCCGTCCTGCTCCGGACTGAAACTGACGACCTGAGAGACGCCCCAAAACACTAAACGACAAACTACTGCCATCATGTTCAGCGTTTTTGTCATAAAGTCACAGTTTGTCACTTTAAGACAAAAAATAGACGATAATTATGTGTTTTTTTTTTTTGTTTTGCTTCCCTTGGACACCACAGTTTTTGGATTTGTTTCTTTTATTACGTGTTTTTAGATGAATATTGTGATTTAAAAGTGTAATTTATAACAGAATGATCCACAGAGATGAGAACCATACAGACACAAGCTCAGTCTTCTTTCATCCCTCTCTGTCTCTTTCTTGCAGTACATAAACGGGGGGAATCTGGAGCAGCTCTTGGACAGTAACAAACCTCTGACTTGGCCGATGAGAGTAAAACTATCTCTGGACATCGCTGAGGGTCTGGCCTATCTCCACTCCAAAGGCATCTTCCACCGAGACCTGACGTCGAAGGTTTGTTTCTCCAGTGACCTCCTCATGTGCACGAGCCAGATGGAAACTGGCCTCGTGACAGCTCCACACGCCAAACCCGCTCCTCCTGTTACTCGCTCCAGCGTATTGTTCAGCCGGAGGAGTGTCCAAACTCGAATTAAAACTGCAGCACGAGACAAGAAATGTGCAGGGAGAAGATGCACGGCGGAAATGTGGTGCTATTTATCACAGTTTGACATCAGTTAAGTGGCAAGTGCAAAAATACAGGAAGTGGAGCGGAGTAAAACAGAACTTCTGCTTATCAGGGCTGTCAGAAACATCGATAATCAAATATTCAGCCGTACAAACCAGTACAGTCGTCTCTGGTTTATCACGTTCTAAAAAAACCCACAACAGGTGAAATCCGTGAAGTATCAGCTTTATTTTTTACATTATTCTGTAAAACCCCTCACCTCACACTTTATACACTTTATACACCCTCACCACACACTTTATACACTTTTCTCACACATTAACATTTTCTCACATTTCTCTCTTGTTTAAACACAAAGTTCAAACCTTCGTCGGTGCCTTTGTCGGTGCAGAACGTTTCATCGACATTGTGGGTTTTGTCGGGGAGAAAACTTGCAAACATACAGCACTTCAGAGTCACACTGATCCAACATTTATGTAAATTTGTCTGACACACGCTCTGGTGTTGGAGATCTGCACCGATCCAGACAGAAAGAGCCGGATCAGATATCAACTCCCAAATATCAGTTCAGTCGATATCCTGGTCTGAGTATTCACTGATCGAGTCAAAAAGTCTCAGAATGTTTCAACTTTTATTTATACAAAGTTGTTCTGTGGGTTTTTGACAGAGAAAAAACAGTTTTGTGTTTGTGTTTGACATAAACACAGTTTTCAGTCTCTGGTATCGGTCGATATCAGGCAGATACTTACAGCCGGAGAATCGGTATCAGTATCAGAACTGAAAGAGTCTGTGGGTCTTTAAACATGTTTCGTTTGTGTGTCGTGTTTGTTCTGTGTGTGTGTCGTGTTTGTCGTGTGTTTTGTGTGTGTGTCGTGTATGTGTCATGTGTGTGTCGTGTGTGTGTCGTGTGTGTGTGTCGTGTGTGTCGTGTGTGTGTCGTGTGTGTGTTGTGTGTGTTGTGTGTGTTGTGTGTGTTGTGTTGTGTTCTGTGCTGTTCTTCGCTCAGACTCTGTGTCAGACTGAAACGTGACACATTGATCTGAATATTGACGAGTTCTTTGTGTTCTCACATTTTTATCTATTAATAGAACTGAATCAAATATAGAGCGACACCTCGGCTCAGACACAGGGACCTAAACAGCAAAACCTCTGATTTAAAGCTCCACTGTGGAACTTTCTGATGAGATGCTGCCTGTTTATTTATTTATGGAGACTGTTGTTGTTTAGCCTGGAATGTTACACAGTGTGTCATTAATGCAAGTGGAGGTGTTTTATTCATCAAAAGTAATAATTAGAAATAAGAAGAGGCATTGTTCCTCCACAGATCTGACGTGTAACATGCCCCGGTGGTGCCCCCTGCTGGACGAAAGATTTGAGCAATAACTTCTCCACCAGAAAGTTTCACAGTGACATTTAATAAAACACGATGTATTTGTGTCTTTAAGTTTCAGACTGAGTATCAGAGCCGGTGTTTTCTGATACTGACACGTCAAACTCCATTTCTGTACAAAGGATTGATACCGATACCGATACCAGAGGAATGAAGTGTTCCAATCCAACAAACAATGCAAACAAAAACAAACAAAACTCCTGCACAGGTCCATTTAAAACATTAAAACAGGAGCAGTGTAAATGTTTATCTCACATTATTAAAACTGCAGAGGCTTCAGTTTTATATGAGCTTCAAATGTAACAAACAAAACACAATAATCAGACTTTAATCTTATATTTGTTTTGATGAAGCTCAAAACGATCCTGAAACTGTTGAGGAAAGATCAGATTTTGTCCTGTCAATGCTGCAGTATCGATTCTTGGTCAAATGAGTATCTAGTTTTCGAGTTTTAGTATTGATTAGTATCTGATTCCTCACGCTTCTCACAGCCATGAGCGTTCACTCAGAGTTGGACTAAAGTCGGACCTAAATCTGGACTAGAACTGGACCAAACGAGGCGTGAGCTCAAAGCGTGAACTCAGATTATAACGAGAGTGAGGAGTGATTCATGGAGTGTCGTGTGACGTCGTGTGGCTCCGGTGTGAGAAACTTAAACACTTAAATGACACATTTGAAATAGCTAAACGAATATAACCTGATTTACATAAAACTATTTAAACTGCTGCGTTTAAAACCTCTGTTCTATTCTGAGCTGTAACGAGCCGCCTCCATCTTCATTTCACTTTGACTCAGAGCCACAGCTCAGAACAGCCAAGGGTCAAAGGTCAACCTGCCACAAGAAATCAATACCCCCCAAACTAATCAATACTCCCAAACTAATCAATACTCCCAAACTAATCAATACTCCCAAACTAATCAATACTCCCAAAGTAATCAATACTCCCCCAAACTAATCAATACTCCCTGAAACTAATCAATACTCCCTAAAACTAATCAATACTCCCCAAAACTAATCAATACCCCCCAAACTAATCAATACTCCCTGAAACTAATCAATACTCCCCAAACTAATCAATACTCCCTGAAACTAATCAATACTCCCCCAAACTAATCAATACTCCTGAAACTAATCAATACTCCCCAAAACTAATCAATACCCCCCAAACTAATCAATACCCCCTGAAACTAATCAATACTCCCCCAAACTAATCAATACTCCCTGAAACTAATCAATACTCCCCCAAACTAATCAATACTCCCTGAAACTAATCAATACTCCCCCAAACTAATCAATACTCCCTGAAACTAATCAATACTCCCCCAAAACTAATCAATACTCCCCCAAACTAACAATACTCCCCAAAACTAATCAATACTCCCCAAAACTAATCAATACTCCCCAAAACTAATCAATACTCCCCCAAACTAATCAATACTCCCTGAAACTAATCAATACTCCCCAAAACTAATCAATACTCCCCAAAAAAATACAATCAATACTCCCCAAAACTAATCAATACTCCCCCAAACTAATCAATACTCCCCCAAACTAATCAATACTCCCCCAAACTAATCAATACTCCCCCAACTAATCAATACTCCCTAAAAACTAATCAATACTCCCCAAAACTAATCAATACCCCCCAAAACTAATCAATACTCCTTGAAACTAATCAATACTCCCCCAAACTAATCAATACTCCCTGAAACTAATCAATACTCCCCCCAAAACTAATCAATACTCCCTGAAACTAATCAATACTCCCCAAAACTAATCAATACTCCCCAAAACTAATCAATACTCCCCAAAACTAATCAATACTCCCTGAAACTAATCAATACTCCCCAAAAACTAATCAATACTCCCCAAAACTAATCAATACTCCCCCAAAAATAATCAATACTCCCCCAAACTAATCAATACTCCCTGAAACTAATCAATACTCCCCCAAACTAATCAATACTCCCCCAAACTAATCAATACTCCCCCAAACTAATCAATACTCCCCCAAACTAATCAATACTCCCCAAAACTAATCAATACTCCCCCAAACTAATCAATACTCCCTGAAACTAATCAATACTCCCCCAAACTAATCAATACTCCCCAAAACTAATCAATACTCCCCAAAACTAATCAATACTCCCCCAAACTAATCAATACTCCCCCAAACTAATCAATACTCCCCAAAACTAATCAATACTCCCCAAAACTAATCAATACTCCCCAAAACTAATCAATACTCCCCCAAAACTAATCAATACTCCCCAAAATCAATACTCAATAATCAATACTCCCCAAAACTAATCAATACTCCCCCAAAACTAATCAATACTCCCCCAAACTAATCAATACTCCCCCAAACTAATCAATACTCCCCCAAACTAATCAATACTCCCCCAAAACTAATCAATACTCCCCCAAACTAATCAATACTCCCCAAAACTAATCAATACTCCCCAAAAACTAATCAATACTCCCCCAAACTAATCAATACTCCCAAACAACTAATCAATACTCCCCAAACTAATCAATACTCCCCCAAACTAATCAATACTCCCCAAAACTAATCAATACTCCCCCAAACTAATCAATACTCCCCAAACTAATCAATACTCCCAAAACTAATCAATACTCCCCCCAACTAATCAATACTCCCCCAAACTAATCAATACTCCCCAAAAACTAATCAATACTCCCCAAACTAATCAATACTCCCCAAAACTAATCAATACTCCCCCAAAACTAATCAATACTCCCCCAAACTAATCAATACTCCCCAAAACTAATCAATACTCCCCAAAACTAATCAATACTCCCCAAAACTAATCAATACTCCCCCAAACTAATCAATACTCCCCAAAACTAATCAATACTCCCCCAAACTAATCAATACTCCCCCAAAACTAATCAATACTCCCCAAAAACTAATCAATACTCCCCAAAACTAATCAATACTCCCCCAAACTAATCATACTCCCCAAAACTAATCAATACTCCCCAAAACTAATCAATACTCCCCCAAACTAATCAATACTCCCCAAACTAATCAATACTCCCCAAAAACTAATCAATACTCCCCAAAACTAATCAATACTCCCCCAAACTAATCAATACTCCCCAAACTAATCAATACTCCCCAAAACTAATCAATACTCCCCAAACTAATCAATACTCCCCCAACTAATCAATACTCCCCAAACTATCAATACTCCCCAAAACTAATCAATACCCCCCAAAAACTAATCAATACTCCCCAAAACTAATCAATACTCCCCCAAACTAATCAATACCCCCCAAAACTAATCAATACTCCCCAAAAACTAATCAATACTCCCCCAAAACTAATCAATACTCCCCCAAAACTAATCAATACTCCCCCAAAACTAATCAATACTCCCCAAAAACTAATCAATACTCCCCCAAACTAATCAATACTCCCCCAAAACTAATCAATACTCCCCCAAAACTAATCAATACTCCCCAAAACTAATCAATACTCCCCCAAACTAATCAATACTCCCCAAAACTAATCAATACTCCCCAAACTAATCAATACTCCCCAAAACTAATCAATACTCCCCAAAACTAATCAATACTCCCCCAAACTAATCAATACTCCCAAACTAATCAATACCCCCAAACTAATCAATACTCCCCAAAACTAATCAATACTCCCCCAAACTAATCAATACTCCCCAAAAACTAATCAATACTCCCCAAACTAATCAATACTCCCCAAACTAATCAATACTCCCCAAAACTAATCAATACTCCCCAAAACTAATCAATACTCCCCAAAACTAATCAATACTCCCCCAAACTAATCAATACTCCCCCAAACTAATCAATACTCCCCGAAACTAATCAATACTCCCCCAAACTAATCAATACTCCCCAAAACTAATCAATACTCCCCCAAACTAATCAATACTCCCCCAAAACTAATCAATACTCCCCAAAAACTAATCAATACTCCCCAAAACTAATCAATACTCCCCCAAACTAATCAATACTCCCCCAAAACTAATCAATACTCCCCAAAACTAATCAATACTCCCCAAACTACTCAATACTCCCCCAAACTCCCCAAAACTAATCAATACTCCCCCTAATCAATACTCCCCAAAACTAATCAATACTCCCCCAAAAACTAATCAATACTCCCCAAACTAATCAATACTCCCCAAAACTAATCAATACTCCCCAAAACTAATCAATACTCCCCAAAACTAATCAATACTCCCCAAACTAATCAATACTCCCCCCAAACTAATCAATACTCCCCCAAACTAATCAATACTCCCCCCAAACTAATCAATACTCCCAAAACTAATCAATACTCCCCCAAACTAATCAATACTCCCCCCAAACTAATCAATACTCCCCCAAACTAATCAATACTCCCCCAAACTAATCAATACTCCCCCAAACTAATCAATACTCCCCCAAACTAATCAATACTCCCAAAACTAATCAATACTCCCCAAAACAATCAATACTCCCCCAAACTAATCAATACTCCCCCAAACTAATCAATACTCCCCAAAACTAATCAATACTCCCCCAAACTAATCAATACTCCCCAAAAACTAATCAATACTCCCCAAAACTAATCAAACTAATCAATACTCCCCCGAAAACTAATCAATACTCCCCCAAAACTAATCAACTCCCCAAAACTAATCAATACTCCCCCAAACTAATCAATACTCCCAAAAACTAATCAATACTCCCCAAAACTAATCAATACTCCCCGAAACTAATCAATACTCCCCCGAAACTAATCAATACTCCCCGAAACTAATCAATACTCCCCCAAACTAATCAATACTCCCCCAAAATAATCAATACAAACTAATCAATACTCCCCCAAAAACTAATCAATACTCCCCCAAAACTAATCAATACTCCCCCAAACTAATCAATACTCCCCCAACTAATCAATACTCCCCTGAAACTAATCAATACTCCCCCAAACTAATCAATACTCCCCCAAACTAATCAATACTCCCCCCAAACTAATCAATACTCCCCAAAACTAATCAATACTCCCCAAACTAATCAATACTCCCCCAAACTAATCAATACTCCCCCAAACTAATCAATACTCCCCCAAACTAATCAATACAAACTAATCCCTCCCCCAAACTAATCAATACTCCCCAAAACTAATCAATACTCCCCAAAACTAATCAATACTCCCCCAAACTAATCAATACTCCCCCAAACTAATCAATACTCCCCCAAACTATACAATAATCAATACTCCCCAAACTAATCAATACTCCCCCAAAAAACTAATCAATACTCCCCCAAACTAATCAATACTCCCCCCAAACTAATCAATACTCCCCAAAACTAATCAATACTCCCAAAACTAATCCCCGAACTAATCAATACTCCCCGAAACTAATCAATACTCCCCCAAAACTAATCAATACTCCCCCAAACTAATCAATACTCCCCAAAACTAATCAATACTCCCCAAAACTAATCAATACTCCCCAAAACTAATCAATACTCCCCCAAACTAATCATACTCCCCCCAAACTAATCAATCAATACCCCCCAAAACTAATCAATACTCCCCCAAACTATCAATACTCCCCAAAACTAATCAATACTCCCCCAAACTAATCAATACTCCCCCAAACTAATCAATACTCCCGAAACTAATCAATACTCCCCAAAACTAATCAATACTCCCCCAAACTAATCAATACTCCCCCACTAATCAATACTCCCCCAAACTAATCAATACTCCCCCAAACTAATCAATACTCCCCAAACTAATCAATACACCCCCAAACTAATCAATACTCCCCCAAACTAATCAATACTCCCCCAAACTAATCAATACTCCCCCAAACTAATCAATACTCCCCCCCAACTAATCAATACTCCCCCAAAACTAATCAATACTCCCCCAAACTAATCAATACTCCCCCAAACTAATCAATACTCCCCAAAACTAATCAATACTCCCCAAAACTA
The DNA here is from genome assembly GCA_019594935.1 of Periophthalmus modestus. Classification (NCBI taxonomy): domain Eukaryota; kingdom Metazoa; phylum Chordata; class Actinopteri; order Gobiiformes; family Gobiidae; genus Periophthalmus; species Periophthalmus modestus. The sequence continues at coordinate 779,087 of JAIEZT010000026.1, forward strand.
ATCAATACTCCCAAACTAATCAATACTCCCAAACTAATCAATACTCCCAAACTAATCAATACTCCCCCAAACTAATCAATACTCCCAAACTAATCAATACTCCCAAACTAATCAATACTCCCTGAAACTAATCAATACTCCCAAACTAATCAATACTCCCAAACTAATCAATACTCCCCCAAACTAATCAATACTCCCCCAAACTAATCAATACTCCCTGAAACTAATCAATACTCCCCCAAACTAATCAATACTCCCAAACTAATCAGGACAAAAGCTGGTATCTCTCTCTCGTGTCCCGTGTCGGGTCAAACACAGTGTCCCGTTTTGTTTTGTTTTAAAGGTGTGTTCATGTTTATATTTTATTTTCGTGATTTATTTATTTTATTTATTTATTTGGTTGGGACAGTGCATGTTGACAGACATGAACGTAAACGCCGGATTATAGCCAGAGGACAATTTCCACCCGTTGTCCCAAGGGCTGGGGTCACAGAAGGGTCAAAATGAAAATTGCACAATTCCCAAAGCTGCACATTCCACTCATTCCACATTCCACATATTGCACATCCCACATATTGCACTTTCCACTCATTGCACATCCCACATATTGCACATTCCACGTATTGCACATCCCACATATTGCACATCCCACATATTGCACATCCCACATATTGCACTTTCCACTCATTGCACATCCCCTATATATTCTACACCCACCCTCTTCATATTTTACCCACTACATGCAAATTTCTCTCTGTGGAACAGTTAAAATCACATGTCTCTATAGATGGTGCATGTTTGATTTGCTCATAACCAGTTTTTCACTTGAGCTTTAAAAGATCTGTATGTGGGACATTCTCTCAGACCCGGAGACTATTCCACAGGTTCCACCCTGGACAGATAAAACGTTCTGCCCAAAGGTGGTCCATCTGTGGGGATCAGCAGGTCTCCTCTGGTGGAGGCTCGTGTGGCTCTTCCTGGACTGTCTTTGTATTTAATGTTCTCCCTTAGCGGTGGTGGAGGGAGTGTAGGACCTTGTAGATTAGACAAACTCTTTTAAGTTTGATCATGTAAAGTCCAGTAATCTATGTTTTTTCAGAATGTGACAGTGATGGTGGAAAATGGGTTTTTTATCAAGTATTTTTCGTGATCTCTCTGTGTGTTCGTGTTTTTATTTTCGTGATCTCTCTGTGTTCGTGTTTTTATTTTCATGATCTCTCTGTGTTCGTGTTTTTATTTTCGTGATCTCTCCTCAGAACTGCCTGATCAGATGTGAGGAGAGCGGATACTCTGCCGTGGTGGGAGACTTCGGTTTGGCCGAGAAGATCCCGACAAACACGTAAGACGAGTCAGACCTTTACATCCTGTGAGCTGCTGCCACCTAGTGTTCAATGTGTGGATGTTTGTGTCACAGTCACCTCACAAAATCGAAAGAAAATATAACATGTGTCACCGAGTGTTGACACACATCAGGCTTTTCTTTTAGTCATTTTAGATGAATAATGTGATTTAAAATGTGCAAATTCTTTTATCCATGTTATAATGTTCTCTCATCTGAAACGTACTTGGAGCTGTTTTTAGGTTAAATTTCTGGTCTGTGAGTTGTTTTTACGTTAAATTTCTGGTCTGTGAGTTGTTTTTAGGTTAAATTTCTGGTCTGTGAGTTGTTTTTAGATTAAATTTCTGGTCTGTGAGTTGTTTTTAGTTTAACCTTCTGGTCTGTGCTCAGGGCTGAAGCGGAGAAGCTGACGGTGGTGGGTTCTCCGTTCTGGATGGCTCCTGAAGTCCTGAGAGGAGAACGATACAACGAGAAGGTAAAATAACATCCTCAGATAAAATAAAAAGTGAATTTTTAAACTAAATGTGACGTTTGATTCTCGGTGGTGGACACATGAACCTCGTTCTGTTTTAGGCCGATGTTTTCTCTTACGGGATCGTTCTGTGTGAAATCATCGCCAGAGTTCAGGCTGATCCCGACTTCCTTCCACGAACAGAGGTCAGTGTCAGACTCAAGTCAGTTCTTCTGGAAGAGTTTGGACATTTGGAACAGTTTGACTTTTATTATAATTCTTGTCTCATTCTGAGTCTCACTGTGCCGCTCTCCCCGTGTTTCTCTCAGAACTTTGGGCTGGACTATCACACGTTTCAGCACATGGTCGGAGACTGTCCTCACGACTTCCTGCAGCTCGCCTTCAACTGCTGCAACGTGAGTCTCACCTGCGCCTCCTTCAGACGCCGTGAGGTCACACGGTTCAGTCGTATCAGAGCGTCCGTGATCAGCTCGGGTCTTTTTCACGGAGACCTCTACAGCCGCAGTAAAAGCATCGGGTTTGGATCAAAGTTCACAAGAAATTAAACCTATATATTTTACAGTTTTTATTGCTCATTCTCCTGTGAGCGTGGTTGTCTCTCCGCAGATCTGAGCTGTAAACTGGCCTCTGCTTCTGTTAGATTATATTATATTAAAATACACTGATCCACCCTGTTCATCCTGAGACTTAATAGTATTAAAGCTGAAATACATCTGCTGCTTAAGCTCTTTCAAATCCTTTAAGATCAGTTTCCCAAAGCCTCATTTAAAGCAGGTAAAATAATGTCACTTAATAGAAGAGTTTTGCCCTTTGACCCTTGGACACGCCTCAGTCTGTTACTCAAACATGTGAACGAGACAAACAAGACTCCATCTTCTGTCGGAGCTTTAAGTGTCTCTGTGTATTAACCCTGCTCTGCCGTGTCTCAGATGGATCCAACGTTGCGGCCGGTTTTCCAGGACACCGTCAGGGCTCTGGAGGAGATCCTGGCCCGACTGAAGCTGCTGGACATGGAGCAGGACTCTGTCACCGACGGCAACGACAAGAAGATGCTCAATAAAGGTACAGAGTCAGAGAGAGGGTTAAAGGTCAAGAGAGTCAGAAGAGGAGAGGGTTAAAGGTCAAGAGAGTCAGAAGAGGAGAGGGTTAAAGGTCAAGAGAGTCAGAGAGAGGAGAGGGTTAAAGGTCAAGAGAGTCAGAGAGAGAGAGGGTTAAAGGTCAAGAGAGTCAGAGAGAGGAGAGGGTTAAAGGTCAAGAGAGTCAGAAGAGGAGAGGGTTAAAGGTCAAGAGAGTCAGAAGAGGAGAGGGTTAAAGGTCAAGAGAGTCTGAGAGAGGAGAGGGTTAAAGGTCAAGAGAGTCAGAGAGAGGAGAGGGTTAAAGGTCAAGAGAGTCTGAGAGAGGGTTAAAGGTCAAGAGAGTCTGAGAGAGTAGAGGGTTAAAGGTCAAGAGAGTCAGAGAGAGGAGAGGGTTAAAGGGGGTGATCAGGTTTGTGGAGGGGGGTGATCAGGTTCGTGGAGGAGGATGATCAGGTTTGTGGAGGGGGGTGATCAGGTTTGTGTAGGTGAGGATCAGGTTTGTGGAGGGATGAGTAAATCTCTTTTATGGTTAATTATTGTTCATCTTGTTATTTTGCTGTTGCAGCTCATGTTTTTTAATCAAACAGTTTGTTTAAAAATGATTCACTGGGATTATTCAGCCGTATTTCAGTTTTAATCAGTGGCATAACTCCAGATGGACGTGACCTGGACCTGCCACTAAAACACGATAAACGATAATAATGAAACGACTTTTACAGATGAACCAGACCAGAGTCGGTCAGACCAGACCAGAGTCGGTCAGACCTGAGAGTGTCGGTCAGACCAGAGAGTGTCGGTCAGACCAGAGAGTGTCGGTCAGACCTGAGAGTGTCGGTCAGAGGAGAGAGTGTCGGTCAGACCTGAGAGTGTCGGTCAGAGGAGAGAGTGTCGGTCAGAGGAGAGAGTGTCGGTCAGACCTGAGAGTGTCGGTCAGAGGAGAGAGTGTCGGTCAGACCAGAGAGTGTCGGTCAGACCTGAGAGTGTCGGTCAGAGGAGAGAGTGTCGGTCAGAGGAGAGAGTGTCGGTCAGACCAGAGAGTGTCGGTCAGAGGAGAGAGTGTCGGTCAGACCAGAGAGTGTCGGTCAGAGGAGAGAGTGTCGGTCAGACCAGAGAGTGTCGGTCAGACCTGGGAGTGTCGGTCAGAGGAGAGAGTCGTCAGAGGAGAGAGTGTCGGTCAGACCAGAGAGTGTCGGTCAGACCTGAGAGTGTCGGTCAGAGGAGAGAGTCGTCAGTCCTGAGAGTGTCGGTCAGACCAGAGAGTGTCGGTCAGAGGAGAGAGTGTCGGTCAGACCAGAGAGTGTCGGTCAGACCAGTGTCGGTCAGACCAGAGTGTCGGTCAGAGGAGAGAGTGTCGGTCAGACCAGAGAGTGTCGGTCAGACCTGGGAGTGTCGGTCAGAGGAGAGAGTGTCGGTCAGACCAGAGAGTGTCGGTCAGACCTGGGAGTGTCGGTCAGAGGAGAGAGTGTCGATCAGACCACACTTAGGTCTGACCGACACGGTCGGACTCTGAGGGTCAGCGCTCGTCTAAATTATAAATAAATCCTTCATGAGTCTCACATGTCCCAGAATGCACTGGGACCTTAGTTTTGTTGAGTTCATGTCACATTCTCGTCTGAAATAATGACGTTTCTTCCTCATATGAGGCGTGTCGTGTCCTAAAGTCGCACACGTCCTGTTCTGACCGCACTGGGGCTTATGTAACTGTATGAAAACAGCCAGAGGACAGGTATTGACTAATGAGACCAAACAGGAAACATGAACGATCCAACAAAGCCTTATGTAAACGCGCTGGTATTAAAGGGTCAGTGTGGTTTGACATGTTTAAAGACACTGACGGACTTTTACTGCACGAAAAACATGAAAAACAGAAACGATCATTTTAAACAGTTTCAATGGTCCAAAGTTTCTCCTCACTCACTTATGCTTCTAAACATCAGAATTATTCACCATGATGAGTTTAGAAGAGTTTTTCACTACTCTCTGAAACTAGACTGCAGTTTTTCAACCAGCATGCTAACTACACACTTCCTGAACCCTGTATAATTAGATACAGACAGACACAGTGGACTTATTTTGACCTCTGCTCATATCAGTCCTGGGAGAGACACGTTTAGCTCAGATACAGAAAACACAGGACACACTGTTGTAATGTTTGCATTTAAAATATTTAGTTTATTTCAAATTTGTGAAAACTTTCAGTCTGTCATGAATTCAGCCTCGTTCAGTGGATTAGAGGGAGCTCTCTGCCCTCTAGTGGCCAGAATCCAGAGTGGAGCTGTACAGTGTAAAACGTGATCTCAGACTCATGTTCTAGTGTTTTAGGAAGGATCAGAGTCACGATCGAATACTTCTGCAACATTCTGTGTAACTGTTCAGTATCAGAAAGTGTTAAGTGTAAGAGATGAGGTAAGAACCTTTTTTCCCACAAACACACAGCTCAAGAACAGCAGGAAAACAAACAACCAAAGTGAATCAAAAAGACCCTCAACAATAAGACCTTCACTGTATTATTCTGTGGAGTAGAAATCTGTTTGTCGTTTACATTATGAGACTTTCTGGCCGACTACGACCAGTAAATAGTTTATTTAAATAGTTTTATTCGTCCAGCCTGGACGTGACTGAAGCCAAACCAGAGACACATCCTGAAGTGAACACTTCATACATTTCACTGTTTTGTCTCTGTTGCAGGTGAAAAGGTCCAGGGCTTCAAGCGTCTGAATCCTCTCAGTTTCCAGGACGGAAAGATCCCGCCCAAATCGCCCCGCCCCCGACGCAACATCTGGCTGAGCCGCAGCCAATCAGACGTCTTCTCCTGTAAACCGGGAAGAAAGGTGAACGTGCAGGACCCGTACTACAACCCGCCCTCGACCCAGAGAAGCACCAAGTCTCACAAGATCAACCCGTTCACGGCTCGAGAGGACCTCTGCGGAGGGAAGATCAAATTCTTCGACGTCCCCACTAAATCTGTGTTCTCTCTCGTGTTCGACCTGCACTCTCCTCCAGGAAGTGTGTTCTGTAAACTGCAGGCTAATGCTAACGCTAACGGCCCAGGGACGGAGGGGTCGTACTCGTGGCAACAGTTACCGGGACGACAGTGTCACTCGGTGCCGGTGTCTCCACGGTTACCGCGCTCCTTTTATCTCCCGGACGCCGTCGCCATCAACAACAACTGTGGCTCCGTGACGTGTGACGCCAACCAGCTCCCGCCCGGCGCAGGTGAGACGTCCGCACTGGAACTGTTCAGCTGTGTGAACTTCATACTGAGCAAAATCTACTTTAATGAGCTTTTAACGATGATGTAACAGTGTTCGCTCATCATTAGCTGAGTCTGAGTTATATTCAAGTGATTCGTGCACGTTTGAGTGACCTTCATCCACCCCTGGCCCCGCCCACTTTTCTGGACCTGTAAAAATAAAAATAAAAATCATGATCCATCTGTTACAGGATTGTTAAGTAATAATATCACTGGATACAACCAGAAGTTTTAGATCTGATTTCACTGCGTTGGCTCAGTGTGGATCCTCCCTGAGCTCGGCCTGTGGCTCTTTTAATCTTGTTAAACGACGAGACTCTTTAAACGTGAGACGTATCATCACAAAAACAGATTCAGTCGTGTGTCGTGGACCTGGACCAGACACAACACTGAACGATCTTTGGCTTTAATGATAAATCCCTCAACAAATGCACAAAAACCTTCATTATCTTCATCTAAACGTGTTTGTCTTTGTCATTTTCTTTCAGTGGTGAACTCCAGACCCGACACTGTCCCGAACGACGGGAGGCAGAGGGCGCCAGCGAGCGGGTGGGCCAAGAAGTACGTGGTGGTGGAGATCCCCCCTTTCTGCAGGCGGAGAGGGGCCGACCGACGGGGCCGACGGGGCCGACGGGGCCGACGGGGCCGAGGACAGTGAGGGCGACTGGTCTCCCATGGGCCCCTCTGAACGGGACAGTCCTGAGGAGATGGACTGCAGCAGCCTGGACGACAGAGAAGCGCAGGTTTAAACAGGTTTAAACAGGTTTAAACAGGTTTAAACAGGTTTAAACTGGTTTAAACAGGTTTAAACAGGTTGAAGAGGCGTCTGGACACGAGGGTCATTCAGTCACAAGAGCCGATGTGAGTGACGTCTGGAGGAGCCGACACAATAAAGAAAAACATTTAAATCTGTCTGAGTTTGTTCCTCTCCCCCTGTCTGAGGAGCACACCTCTGTGCAGGAGGAGGAGCACACACACAGAGTCTGTGCAGAAGGAGGAGCACACACACCTGAGTCTGTGCAGGAGGAGGAGCACACACACCTGAGTCTGTGCAGAAGGAGGAGCACACACACCTGAGTCTGTGCAGAAGGAGGAGCACACACACCTGAGTCTGTGCAGAAGGAGGAGCACACACACCTGAGTCTGTGCAGAAGGAGGAGCACACACACACAGAGTCGTCCGTCCTTTTCTTCGTGGTCGTTTCTGTTTCGTTGTTTCTGCTCCAAATGGACAGAAACTTACCACTTTCTACATTTTATAAACAAACTGAAAACATCAAATATATGAAGATTTATGGGATTATGTGGTAAAGAGAAAAGTCAAATAACTCCTAAATGTTAGTGTTTTTATTTTTTATATTTGATGTATATTTATAAAGTATCCGTCCTGTGCTTTGTCCAGAAATATTGAGTCATTTAAGTGTTTTTTTTACTACATAAACCCATATATTTAACTCGATATATCTGATGTCTCCTGTGTTTATATAAACCGTAGAAAGTTGTAAAAATGAAATGAAACCACAGAGACGATGTGTCCAAACGTCTGTGAACCTGAGACGTGGGACAGACTAAATCCCTCAGATTCCAGCAACAAAGAATCTTCACCAGACGCAAAGATGTTTATATTTAAACTGTGGTGTAGATGATTTTTCTTGATAAAATAGAAGTGTTTTGCTGATGTATTTGATTCTGTCGCGTGTGAACAGAGCTCCACAGTCACGTCCTGGTGTCGGGGAAATGTCCCATGATGCTCTGCTCTGATCTGTTCATCTCACACAAACCTGGAGCTGAGTTTTGTTTCTCAAATATTAAAAGTGACTCAAACACGTGAATGAAACAAAACACGACACAGTGTTTTTGAGGAGTAACGGCTTTAGAACGACAAGACTCTGTGTGATATTAAACCTTTAACTTCTTATTCATAAAATAAACCAAAGTCACTACGTTTAATTAATGCTGCACCATGTAACATTTTCACCACCTGCTCGTTTCTATGGAGATGCTATTGCTTTGCCTGAAATAATCCACAGTATCTTGCACTTATTCAATCACAGGTCGATTTATTTCTAAAACTATACCATGAAAAACCAGTGAGAGTGAGCTCGCCTCTCCACGGATCTGATCTGGAACCAGGCCCCTGTGTGTCTCCATGAAAATACACGTTTAACACGGTGGAGTGTGGTGTTTAGTCCAAGTCTAGTCCCGGTTTAGTCCAAGTCTCGTCCTGATCTAGTCCAAGTCTTGTCCTGATCTAGTCCAAGTCTAGTCCCGGTTTAGTCCTGCTTTAGTCTGTGGGTCTGTGGGTCTGTGGCTCTGACTGTGGATCTCTGTAAAAGCTGATTTTGTTTTCGTTGAACTTTGCTAAAGATGAACACGTCCCGGTTTCAGGCTGGAGAGTTTTAAGGGCACACATGACATTTTGGTGATTTTGTTTAATACAAAATTGTGAATACTTTGCTCATGAAACTCATTTTGACTAATTCTACCCAACTCCCGTCTCAAACATGTTATTTCAAAACTACAAACATTTAAAGACAAAAACTGGTTCATCCAAAGGACAAAACCTTGAGACATAAACAAAGTCATGTGTCGACTCCATCAGTGAAGTGAAGAGAGAAGTGAGTCACACTGGAGAAACTAAACAGACTCAACACGAGAGAGAGCAGCTCAGGACCACAGTCTGATGTTCATCTACACAAGAGAATGAACCAACACAGAGAGAGCAGCTCAGGACCACAGTCTGATGTTCATCTACATAAGAGAATGAACCAACACGAGAGAGAGCAGCTCAGGACCACAGTCTGATGTTCATCTACATCTCAAACACACTAACCTCCTCTGAAGACAGTGAGGGTCAGATCCATCTTTGAACATGAATGGGGCCTGAGACATCATCTGTCCCCCATCTATAACTCCATCCTCAGACCCAAAGAGAACAAAGAGAACAATAGAGCGAGCCAGGATGCTAATAGATAGGATGCTAATAGCCAGGATGCTAATAGGTGTGAGGGTGCACATTAGGGGCCTGAATGATTATGCAAGTATGACCCACAGTTCAAGGTAGTGTAACAGACCGAGGCAGCAGAACCTGTGAACAAACAGGTGTGTTAGCTTCAGGTGTGTTAGCTTCAGTGTCGTTAGCGCCTCCTTCAGACAGATACAAGTCAGTGTCCAGCAGGAATCTGAGCAGAACTGAAGAGACTCGGACGAGCAGAGAAACGTCTTCACTGTAAAACTTTAGTCCAGTGACAGTGGAGTTTTCCTCTGAACGCTCGTGTGCTGTAAGATTCAGAGCATTTCAGTTTTAAAAATACTTTTGACTCACATTGAAAAGTTTAATTTTACTACTTTTTGGATGAACAAAAAATCAGTGGCCTGTTTTTGTAATACAAATATTTCTTTGTAAAATTCAGATATATTTTCCTCATTGTTGCCACTAAGTCCCTCGTGCCCTCGGATTCTTCACCCTCTTTGTGAACAGTTGATTTTCAGTATATTTCAGTTGATTTTCAGTATATTTCAGTTGATTTTCAGTATATTTCAGTTGATTTTCAGTATATTTCCATGTGTTTGTGGAGCTTCATGTTGCACAGACACAAACTCAAGCTCAACGATGTGGAATTATGTTCATTTAAAATCATTTCACTTTTTGATTTACACAGGTTTGGTTTAATCACATCGATATTTATGTTGTTTTGGTCCAAAGTTTTTCAATCTTTAACATTTTAATCAGCAAAAAGTAACATTTCCCTTTAGGGCTTTAAAGGTGCACTGTGTAACTTTTGTGGTGTGGGTCAAACTTCAACATTTGGACAGTTTTAATATTAAAGTGAAACTAAACACCTAAACTCCGCCCACAAACACATTTCAGACAGAGCTGCTAAACTGGGCGGAGCCTGGAGGACTAAAGGGAGAGTGAGGGGGAGGAGGGGCGGAGTCTGGGGTATAAGGAACAGTGTGATTGGTCAAACAGGGACCCACAGGACAGACTCCGCCCCTTTATCCAGGTGTGTGCTGCACATGACAGAGGCAACTGTTCAGCCCAGGCTCAGAATGATGCGTTTTTGACCAGAAAGATGCAAATGTCACTAGTTTGACCAAACATTTCCAAAAAAAAGCCCAAACTAAACCCCATATTCACAGTTTAGTAGAGACGAACCCCGCCCCCCCCGAGAAGCACTGACCAATCAGCACGTTCTTTTCTTCCAACAGGAACCACATTAAAATGATGATTTTTATTATTATTTTATGAACTAATCAAAAGCCAAATGGAGATAAACTCATTTCAGAACATAATTCCTCAGCCGTTTTCTGGTTTAACCACATTAAAGGAGACGTATGTTCTCTCACGGTGAATATTTGACCCACCGTCTTTAGTATCGATTCATTTCTGATTTTCGATACTTTTCCCAGCCTCATAACTAAATACAAAAATCATATGTCTCCTTGAATGTCAATTATTTCTTTTTCATTCTCACATCCTTTGTCCGTGGATTCTGCTCGTCCCTATAATCTATAAACTCTTCTCTTTCTATGCAAAAACAGAGTTCTATATTTATGTAAAACCGATGTCTTACTTTTGTAAATATATTTGTCTAAACTGGTGTTTGGAATAAGCACAAGACGTTTGGATCATTCAATAACATTTATCTTTTAACTAAAGTTTGTCTGTTTTTTTTTTTTTCTCTTGGGGTGAGGACATTTTGACTCCACCAATAAACCTGGTTTAGTCCTGGTTTAGTCCTGGTTTAGTTCTTGGTTAGACCTGCCAGGTTCAGTCTTGCTTTAGTGTTGATTCAGATCTGATTTAGTCCCAGTTAAGACCTAGTTTAGTCTTGTTTTAGTCTCGTTTTAGTCCTGGTTTAATCCTGGTTTAGACCCGGTTTAGTTCTAGTTTAGTCTTGTTTTTGTCCTGGTTTAGTTCTGGGTTGGGCCCTGTTTTCACCTGTCTGGTTCACTCTGGCTTTAGTGCTGATATAGACCTGGTTTAGTCCTAGTTTAGCCACAGTTTAGTCGTGTTTTAGCCCTGACTAAAACCTAGTTTTGTCCTAGTTTAGCCCTAGTGTTTTTTTCCTGGTTTAGTCCTGGTTTAGTCCTGGTTTAGTCCTGTTTCAGACCTATTTCAGACCTGACTTGGTCCTAATACTGGTTGAAGTCGGCTCCACCTCATGTGAGGCTGTTTGAAGCTGTTTGATTCTGCTGTAAACGCCACTTGTCACATACAGAAGTGATTTCCATATCGACATGAACGAGTCAGGAAGTCGAGAAGGGAAGTGGTTTGGTTGCGTCACGTTGAATTCTGCTGCACGTCGCAAACTTAAGGTACGAAGAACATTTTTCATGAAATTTAAACTTTTAAAAGCACTAGATTTTTAGAGCAGAAGTGTGTGAAAGCTGCATGAGCGAGTCCGACAGAGACACAAACTGAACATTCATCTTTTCTAATGTTTGAATGATTTCCGCCCGTCACAAAATGGGCCACACAGGCTCAGACACCGGAGTTTCTCTGCAGCTTCTGCTCAGACTCTGCTCCATTTTCACCCAAAGTTTGGATGAAAATGTGTTTAAATGTTTGAAAGTGACTTGGGAGAAGTTTTCGACATTGAGTCACAGTCTGTGAGTCTCAGGCAGCACAAATGAAGTTTATGAGCAGATAAAAGTGAAGGGTGTGGCCAAGACGTGAAATTAAATATATTGAAGTGAAGTTATAGACGAGATGAAAATACTGAATCTGTCTCTTTATAAAGAACATTTTTGTGTTTATCGCAGGAACATTTATAATGTCCTAAAAACATCTGGGAGGAGCAAAAACCTGCAAGAAAACGACAGAGACGCAGGAGGAAACAGACGACGCAGCAAGACTCGAAAATGTTCAAGATTTTATTAGAGTTTTGAAATTTTGAAAAAAATTGGCAATTTTTAAAAACTAAAAATGAGGCGAGTTCGAAGAAGAGGAGCAACTAAAGACAAAGTGTTTGGCTGTGATTTAATGGAGCATCTCACGGCCACAAACCAGGACGGTGAGTTTAAACTATTCACTGTACTCGAGTAACTTTACAATCATACTCAAGTACAAAGTACAAAGTACTGGGCCAAGAAATGACTCAAGTAAAAGTAAAAAAGAAATACACTGGTCTGTGACACACTGGTCTGTGATGTACTGGTCTGTGACACACTGGTCTGTGACACACTGGTCTGTGTTATACTGGTCTATGACACACTGGTCTGTGACACACTGGTCTGTGACACACTGGTCTGTGACACACTGGTCTGTGACACACTGGTCTGTGACACACTGGTCTGTTTCAGTTCCTGTGGTGCTGAGGAGCTGCAGTGAGTTTGTGGAGAGTCATGGGATCGTGGACGGCATCTACAGACTGTCAGGAGTCTCCTCCAACATCCAGAAGCTCAGGTCAAATAAAGTCAAAACAGCCTCATTCACTATAATATATTATATAACTGTTTATAACACACTGTCACACACTTGTCCTGGACACAATCTGAGCTCGTCTGAGTCTCAAACTCAGGGCTGGAGCTGGTTAATACTGGGACTGGAGATCAGTGGGAACACCAGGCCACAGGGGGGCGCCAGCACATCACACTGACACAGGGCGTGAGGCTGATGTGTGGCTCTGTTCAGAGGCTCATGTTCAGGAGCCTGTGGTCAGTCTGAGCTCATGAGAGGGACTCACTGAAGAACTGTTAGCTAATGCTAATGCTAATGCTAACGCTAGCTAGCTTGTGAGTATAATGTTATTTGAGAGGGACGTGTTTAACAGCACAAATCACCTGTTGTAGTTCAGATAAGGCAGATCTTTCTGGTCAGATTCTGTTAAAATAAAACTCAGATTAAAGTTGAACTTTTTCAGACAGAGCAGTGCCTCCAGTTAGTGTCACATCCTCAGAGAATGTTGATGACATCAGCTGCAGAGCATCAGCATAGTCTACTGTGAGGGGTCAGAGGTCAGGGGGTGGACGTTTGGACACAGTTGTTGTATTTTGTCTTGTGTTTGGCAGGTCGGAGTTCGAGAGCGACTCGAGTCCTGAGCTGAACAAAGACACGTACCTGCAGGACATCCACTGTGTCAGCTCCCTGTGTAAGGCCTACTTCAGAGAGCTGCCCAACCCTCTGCTCACCTACCAGCTCTACGACAAGTTCGCCGTGAGTCCCTCCAGAACCTCAACTGTTACGATTATAGTTTATGAGGTTTAATTGCGTTTATGAGGTTTAAATGTGTTTATGAGGTTTAATTGTGCAAACAGGAGGCAGTGGCCCTTAAACTGGAGGAGGAGCGACTGGTGAAGATCAGAGATGTGCTCAAAGAACTGCCTCCTCCTCACTACAGGTGAATACTGCGATCGTAAGATAATAAAGCTCAGTTTTTGTCGAGCTGCTGAAGACTTAGAAAATCCACAGTGTGGCTTTAAATGTCGCGTTAGATCAGAACATTTCTGCAGCGCAAACTGTGGAGGTGATTCTGAGACAAACTGTGGAGGTGATTCTGAGACAAAACACAAAATCAAGTCCCTCTTTTTGGGCTTCAGCCAAATGCTTCTTGTTTTGAAGGATTTTGTGACTTTTCTCTGTTCAAAACAGAGAAGATTTAAATTTGAATTTCTGTAACAATCGAGGGAGAAAGAATCATCCCTGAAACAGAAAAACATCGAACTGCAAAAGTACGACCTGTATTTAGTACTTTAAAGATCAAAGCAGAGGACTTGGACTCGACTTGGACTCGACTTGGACTCGACCTGGACTCGACTTGGACTCGACTTGGACTCGACTTGGACTCGACTTGGACTTGACTTGGACTCGACCTGGATTCGACTTGGACTCGACTTGGACTCGACTTGGACTCGACTTGGACTCGACCTGGATTCGACTTGGACCCGACTTGGACTCGACTTGGACTCGACTTGGACTCGACTTGGACTCGACCTGGATTCGACTTGGACTCGACTTGGACTCGACTTGGACTCGACTTGGACTCGACCTGGACTCGACCTGGACTCGACTTGGACTCGACTTGGACTCGACTTGGACTCGACCTGGATTCGACCTGGACCCGACTTGGACTCGACTTGGACTCGACTTGGACTCGACCTGGACTCGACTTGGACTCGATTTGGACTCGACTTGGACTCGACCTGGATTCGACTTGGACTCGACTTGGACTCGACTTGGACCCGACTTGGACTCGACTTGGACTCGACTTGGACTCGACTTGGACTCGACTTGGACTCGACTTGGACCCGACTTGGACTCGACTTGGACTCGACTTGGACTCGACTTGGACTCGACCTGGACTGGACCTGGACTCGACTTGGACTCGACTTGGACTCGACCTGGACTGGACCTGGACTCGACTTGGACTCGACTTGGACTCGACTTGGACCACACAGGAGCAACACATGAGCAACCAGGAGCTACACAGGAGAACAGAGTGATACTAAAACCCACTCCACTGATTTGGTTCTGTACACAGTACTTGTACTTTGAGTAAGGTGGTTCTGTACACAGTACTTGTACTTTGAGTACGGTGGTTCTGTACACAGTACTTGTACTTTGAGTCAGGTGGTTCTGTACACAGTACTTGTCCTTTGGTTCTGTACACAGTACTTGTACTTTGGTTCTGTACACAGTACTTGTACTTTGGTTCTGTACACAGTACCTGTACTTTGGTTCTGTACACAGTACCTGTACTCTGGTTCTGTACACAGTACTTGTACTCTGGTTCTGTACACAGTACTTGTACTCTGGTTCTGTACACAGTACTTGTACTCTGGTTCTGTACACAGTACTTGTACTCTGGTTCTGTACACAGTACTTGTACTTTGAGTCAGGTGGTTCTGTACACAGTACTTGTACTCTGGTTCTGTACACAGTACTTGTACTCTGGTTCTGTACACAGTACTTGTACTTTGGTTCTGTACACAGTACTTGTACTCTGGTTCTGTACACAGTACTTGTACTCTGGTTCTGTACACAGTACTTGTACTTTGAGTCAGGTGGTTCTGTACACAGTACTTGTACTCTGGTTCTGTACACAGTACTTGTACTTTGGTTCTGTACACAGTACTTGTACTTTGGTTCTGTACACAGTACTTGTACTTTGAGTCAGGTGGTTCTGTACACAGTACTTGTACTTTGAGTCAGGTGGTTCTGTACACAGTACTTGTACTTTGGTTCTGTACACAGTACTTGTACTCTGGTTCTGTACTGACCTGATGTTTCTTTCAGGACGTTGGAGTTTCTGATGCGTCACTTGGTTCGAGTGGCGTCTTTTTCCTCAGAGACAAACATGCACTCGAGAAACCTCGCCATCGTCTGGGCCCCCAACCTGCTACGGTCAGTGCGAATAAACCCCTAAACTCAACCTGCTACAGTCAGAGAGAATAAACCTCTAAACTCAACCTGCTACAGTCAGAGAGAATAAACCCCTAAAATCAACCTGCTACAGTCAGAGAGAATAAACCCCTAAACTCAACCTGCTACAGTCAGAGAGAATAAACCCCTAAAATCAACCTGCTACAGTCAGAGAGAAAAAGAACCTGCTACAGTCAGAGAGAATAACCCCTAAACTCAACCTGCTACAGTCAGAGAGAATAAACCCCTAAACTCAACCTGCTACAGTCAGAGAGAATAAACCCCTAAACTCAACCTGCTACAGTCAGAGAGAATAAACCCCTAAAATCAACCTGCTACGGTCAGAGAGAATAAACCCCTAAACTCAACCTGCTACAGTCAGTGAGAATAAACCCCTAAACTCAACCTGCTACGGTCAGTGAGAATAAACCCCTAAACTCAACCTGCTACAGTCAGAGAGAATAAACCCCTAAACTCAACCTGCTACAGTCAGAGAGAATAAACCCCTAAACTCAACCTGCTACAGTCAGAGAGAATAAACCCCTAAACTCAACTCTGATGTTTAGTGACTTGTGATGTTTTGTATTTTTTTGAGATTTGAGACGATCGTAAATCTTTTCTGTCAGTGCTTTGTGTCTCCGTGGTAACTGCTGAAGATCCCGTCATAGACACACATACACAGAACCCTCCTCTGTGACGTCGTGGCTCAGTGTTGTTCTCTGCGCAGGTCGAAGGAGATCGAGGTGTCGGGGTTTAACGGGACGGCGGCGTTCATGGAGGTCAGAGTCCAGTCCATCGTGGTGGAGTTTATCCTCACACACGTCGCACAACTGTTTCCTGAACCAGGTGTGTGCTGCACAACACAACAAACAACAACAACAACAAACAACAAACAACAACAACAACAAACAACACACAACAACACACAACAACAACACACACACGTCACACAACTGTTTCCTGAACCAGGTGTGTGCTCGAAAAACAACAACAACAACAACAAACAAACAACACACAACAACAACAAACAACAACAACAACAAACAACAACAACAAACAACAACACACACACGTCGCACAACTGTTTCCTGAACCAGGTGTGTGCTCGAAAAACAACAACAACAACAACAACAAACAACACACAACAACAACAACAAAAACAGTCCAGCTGAGAAAATGCAGCTGTGAGGGATGAGATTAAAATAAAAAGTGTTTAGACAAAACTCTGTGATGTTCCACATTAAAAGTTTCAGAGACTAAAACTGTGTCTGTTTCCCTGTTTGACCCAAACCCTGATTCGGGTCAAACAGGGAAAATCTGAACTAAAGACACTGTGTAACTTTCCTCCAGACGCTTCGTCTGATCTGACTTTATTTCATTATAGAAGTTTTTATTCTTTAAAAAACGTCTTTGTTTGACTGAGACTCTGGAATGTTCCAGACAAAGCCATAATCTCCATGGAGACAAGGTGGAGGACCAGCCAGAAAAGTTTCACACTGAAACTTTCATTTATTGTTTAAATTTCACATAAATAACTTTTTTTTATCAGTATCTCTTAATCTTTTTCACTCTCACCTCTCACACCCTCACCCCTCATCTCTCACCCCTCACCTCACACCTCTGACACCCTCATCTCTCTCACCCCTCATCTCTCACCCTCACGTCTCACTCTGTTTTTTTAAAGTATTTTTTTAGTAATGATTGACATGTGTGAAGTCCCACCCCTTTCCTGTTCTGCAAAAAAAAAAGACTTTAGTTGAACTTGTCCCGTTTCTGTTCACTCTCTCCTTGTTTCCTTGTTTCCTCATTTCCTCGTTTCCTTGTTTCCTTGTTTCCTCATTTCCTCGTTTCCTTGTTTCCTCCTTTCCTTGTTTCCCTGTTTCCTTGTTTCCTCGTTTCCTTCTCTCTGAATCACAACATTCATGAGGAAAATCAGATTTAATCCAGACGATATAATTAGACTTTTACACTTTTCACTTTCTATGACATCACAGTGTAGAATCAGAAAAGCACCAGCAGGGGGCGCTTGTCTGTGGCTCGTTTTGTTTAAATGTTTGGACAGACCTTGGACTTAAAGGTTTTGTCTGTTTCAGGTGTGTCCACCGAGAGGAGGAAGTCCCTCCCCTCTCCGTCCCTCCTGTCCAATCAGGACGAGTTCTTCAAACCACACCCCACAGTGAACATCGGGAACCTGAGCCCCGGAGACGGGCCCCTGCCCATACGGCCCTATCACGCAATCATCGAGGGCACTGACAAGTGAGACCATGTTCACAAATATGTTCACGTAAAGATTTACTCTCAATGAAACGATTTTACTGTTTTAAAAACATTAAGACATTTATTTTAAACCGTCACATTCAGCAGAGTAACTGTTACAGGGAAATATCAGTGTTTAGAGCCAATGCTAACAACAGCTACATGCTAACACCAGCTACATGCTAACAACAGGTACATGCTAACAACAGCTACATGCTAACAACAGCTACATGCTAATAACAACAGCTACATGCTAACAACAGGTACATGCTAACAACAGCTACATGCTAACAACAGGTACATGCTAACAACAGCTACATGCTAACAACAGCTACATGCTAATAACAACAGCTACATGCTAAAAACAGCTACATGCAAACAACAACAGCTACATGCTAACAACAACAGCTACATGCTAACAACAGCTACATGCTAACAACAGCTACATGCTAACAACAGCTACATGCTAACAACAGGTACATGCTAACAACAGGTACATGCTAACAACAGCTACATGCTAACAACAGCTACATGCTAACAACAGGTACATGCTAACAACAGCTACATGCTAACAACAGCTACATGCAAACAACAACAGCTACATGCTAACAACAACAGCTACATGCTAACAACAGCTACATGCTAACAACAGCTACATGCTAACAACAGCTACATGCTAACAACAGCTACATGCTAACAACAGCTACATGCTAACAACAGCTACATGCTAACGCTTCACCAGATCAACCTCCTCGTTCATGGACGATAAAAAGACTCCATAATTCGATGTAGACGCCGCTTCATCGTGACTCATTAAATCTGCTCCGGAGCCAAACACATTTATCCCGTGTCACTCAGACGTGTCTTAAGTTGTGTTTTGGTTTTAGTTTTTGTTTTATAGTTGTAAATAAATGTGTTTCAGTTTTAGTTTTGTTCTAGTGTTAAATAAATCAGTGTTTCAGTTTTAGTTCAGTGTTTTTAGTTTTGTTCTAGTCTTAAATCTGTGTTTTAGTTTTGTTCTGGTCTTAAATAAATCTGTGTTTAGTTTTAGTTTTGTTCTAGTGTTAAATAAATCTGTGTTTCAGTTTTAGTTTCAGTTTTGTTCTGGTCTTAAAGCGTTTGTGCCGTCTCTTCAGGAGGAAAGGTTCTCTGAAGGGCAGGAAGTGGATGTCCATCTTTAACATCGGTGGACGGTTCCACGAGACGCGCCGTCGACACAAACACTCCACGAAAGGTACAGACTGTTAAAGCTGCACTGTGGAGCTTTTCTGCTCGTCTCCATGGAGATGTCTTTGATGTATCTTGTACTTTTTATTATTAATTTTAATGTCTCCTTCTTCCTGTGAGCGGAGTCGCCTCTCCACAGATCAGACCAGCCGCTCGGTCCTTTTTATGTCGCCTGTTTGTTTCCATGACGACGCACTGAATGCCGCACTGTGGAACATTCTGCATTAACAGACCTCATTCTTTCACTTGTTTTTCAGAAAAAGAACATCCCACACTGAGGTCGGCGCGCAGCATGGACTCGCTCAGCTCGCCCAACAACGGTACCATACCATACGATACTGTCGATACGATACGATACTGTCAATACAATACGATACTGTCGATACGATACGATACTGCTGATACGATACGATCAGTGTTTGTCCTCGTCAAACTAAAGTTAAAGTTCAGTCTTTTCTGTCTCTGCCTAAATAATCTCGTCATTAAACCTGAAAGATTCTGTCTCAGGTTAAACACGTGAAGCGTTTGTGGATTTTTAAATATCGACCGACACCAGAGACTGAAAATCTGATTTATTTCCCTGATCCTCCTGAGACTCGATGTGTCTTTCATGTTTTTCTCTTTATTCATTTCTCTTTTTTTGGGGTAATTGGACTTGATGAGTAAAAAAATAATGATCTTTTTACATTATGAGAAAAGCGACGTCCACATATGAGGACGCTCGATCTACGTTGTAATGATTCTAACATTTAACAAAAAGTATTTATCAAGAGCCTGAAAAGCAACATTTGTGCTGAGTAAAAACAAAATGAGAAACGACAAATGAGCCTCTTGGAAAAATGTGTCTCGTGAAGATCTGAGACGAGACTTTATAAAAACTCATATTCTGAAGATTCTAAACTCTTTAAAATATTCTAAATTGAATATTTTGCTTTGTTCTTCTTCTCAAAATTTGCTTTGTGGCCGAGACGAATAAAAATGTGTCGTCAAACTCCAGCTTCAGGTCTCAGGATAAACACAAACAGTTTATTCTCATTATTACGAGACGTTTTGAATCGTCTTTTTACAACAATTTATAAATCGAAATGTGATATCGGCTGAAGTGATGTTGAAGCTGATCCAAAGTGGTCGATATAAGCGCTGATTTTGTCTCGGTGCGTCCAGAATCAGGCGTTTGGGAGATTTACCGTATTTTCCGAACTACAAGCCGCTTCTTTTTTCTACTTTTTAACCACTGTGGCTCATGGTGCAGTTCGGCTTATACTTTTTTTTTTTAATGTAAGATACACAGTGGTCCCTCATTTATTACGTTCCAAAAATAACCCGCGATAAATGAAAAAGTAGAAAGCATTATTTTTTTTACAATTATTCTCTATGCTTTGCTGCAGGTGTATTTCTCAGTTCCTCTGACTCCGCCTCTTCGTCCTGGCGCCGCTGTAATGTCTCGTAATGTTCTTTTTCCTGAGTCACTGATCCACAAACTAAAGCACGGCACCTCCTTTAGCCAATCAGGACACAGAACAGAGCACCTCCTTTAGCCAATCAGGACGCAGAACACGGCACCTCCTTTAGCCAATCAGGACGCAGAACACGGCACCTCCTTTAGCCAATCAGGACGCAGAACACGGCACCTCCTTTAGCCAATCAGGACATGGCGTGTCCTTTAGCCAATCAGGACACGACGACCTCTCCTTTAGCCAATCAGGACACAGAACACGACACCTCCTTTAGCCAATCAGGACACAGAACACGGCACCTCCTTTAGCCAATCAGGACGCAGAACACGGCACCTCCTTTAGCCAATCAAGACGCAGAACACGGCCCCTCCTTTAGCCAATCAGGACACAGAACAGAGCACCTCCTTTAGCCAATCAGGACGCAGAACACGGCACCTCCTTTAGCCAATCAAGACGCAGAACACGGCCCCTCCTTTAGCCAATCAGGACGACACGCAGAACACGGCACCTCCTTTAGCCAATCAGGACGCAGAACACGGCACCTCCTTTTAGCCAATCAGGACGCAGAACACGGCACCTCCTTTAGCCAATCAGGACATGGCGTGTCCTTTAGCCAATCAGGACACGACACCTCCTTTAGCCAATCAGGACACAGAACACGACACCTCCTTTAGCCAATCAGGACACAGAACACGGCACCTCCTTTAGCCAATCAGGACGCAGAACACGGCACCTCCTTTAGCCAATCAGACGCAGAACACGGCCCCTCCTTTAGCCAATCAGGACACAGAACAGAGCACCTCCTTTAGCCAATCAGGACGCAGAACACGGCACCTCCTTTAGCCAATCAAGACGCAGAACACGGCCCCTCCTTTAGCCAATCAGGACGCAGAACACGGCACCTCCTTTAGCCAATCAGGACGCAGAACACGGCACCTCCTTTAGCCAATCAGGACGCAGAACACGCGCCTGCATACACTGTAAAAAAAGCATGTAAAACTGCACTAGTCCCTCACAAATGAATGTTTTTGAGCTAATTTTTCATATTACTACGTGGGAACCTGCGGCTTCAAATCCGGTGCAGCTTGTACAAGTTTTTTTTTCTAAAATTAAAGCATGTGGCTTTTAATCAGGTGAGCTCTGTAGTCCGGAAAATACAGTACTGTTTTTGAAATAAAATCCGTAGTTCCACAGGTCCTCACTTTGAGATGGACATGTTCATTTATGTAACTCTGACTCCTTCTGTCCTCAGACGCCAAACGACCTCCCTCCTCCCACCTCTCGCCTCTGTCCCTCCCCCAGCCCCCGCCCACAGCTCCGCCCGACCCCGTCTCCTCCTCTTCACCACAAGGGGGCAGCATGTACGCCATCACCTACCGCAGAGGCACCGGACTGGTCAACGCGGGGACCCAGGGCACGTACACGGCCCTCGACCCGGAGGGACTGGGCCCGGGTCCGGAGCCGGTCCAGACTCGATCCCCCGGGATTTCGACCAAAGCCGAACGAAGGATCGCGATGCACATCACCGGCCCCACCATGGTCACCGTCCCCCTGCACATCACCTCAAACTTAGCCTTCGGAGTCCTGCAGGGAGGAGGCGCAGACCGGGTCATCCACAGAGGACGAGACAAGGAGCAAGGAGACGCCAGGAGTGACAAGAAAGGAGGAACAGGACGGGAGGAGAAGAAGGAGGAAGAGGAGGAACCCGACAGGAAGAGCGTTTTGGAAAATACTGAGGATGGAGGAGAGAAAGATGAGAGAGAGGGAGGAGGAGAGGAGGAGAGAGGAGGAGAGGGAGCAGGAGAAGAGAGAGGAGGAGAAGAGGAAAGAGGAGAAGAGGAAAGAGGAGAAGAGGAGGGAGGAGGAGAGGACAGAGAGAAGATGGGGAGAGGACAGTGTCAGTGGGAGGTCGACTCACTGATCAAGACTCGATCCAAAAGTCAAAGGTCAAACTCAGACCAACAAGAAAAACATGAGAACCCAGAGGACGAGTACATGGGTAAGTGACCTGCCCTTGAGCAAGACACCTGTACTTCACAACAAATCAAACTGTGTGATCCAGAAAGTGAGACAGGAGCCACACGAGGGTCACTGTGCCCCGGGGCAGCTGTGGCTTTAACATCGACACAGTGATGAACAGATACTTACTCCTGAAAACAGCATCATCTAAGAGTAAAAGAGAAACACGACACAAAAAGAACAAACTGTATATTTTCTGACTCATTTTAGAATCACACAACCACCAGAAAGTTCCACGGTGCATCTTTAACTGAGGCTGTTTAGTGAAACATCTGGGTTTAGTTTGACTTCAGCTCAGTCACGATGTCGCCTCTCCACAGATATGGCTGGGATGAAAGGACGTCACTGTGGACAGGAGCCGGACGCTGAAGAAGACTCTGCGTTTGACCCAGAGGGGGCGCCAGACTCCACCGACGAGGACGACCTCACTCTGTCCGGATACGTCCAGGACAACTTTGACTTTCTGGACCAGATGGACTGTAGCATGATGGACAGCAGCGTGTCCAGTCAGGTCTGTGTCTGTGTCACTTTAAACATCTGCACTAGAATCATACAAATGTGAAGTAAACTGTGACGTAGAACATCTAAAACATCTAGAACATCTAGAACATCTAGAACATCTAGAGCAGGGGTTATGACCTTTAACCCCCAAACAGCCATTTTGGGCCATTTTGACGGAAAAGAAAACACTGAGCTACAAATAGTTTTGATCTAAACTGAAAACAACACTGAATATTGTGTTTTTTACACTTTGTATAAACATTTCCAGTGTGTTGTTATTAAATCCATAAAGTTCTACAGAGACTCTGACTCTGCTGCGTCTGTCGGGCTGAAGTTTCATGTTTCAGGTCTGTGTCTGTGACGCCTGATGTTTGTGTTTCACATGGTTCATGGTGGAGAAAAGCTGCTCACAGACGTCTGGCTCCACATTTCTCCATAAACGCAGCGTTTTGTCTGTACAGGCTGATTCTGAGCAACAGAAAAAATAACATTTTATTTTAATATTTCAAGATCAAAATAATCTTCCAATTTAGAACTAGATTTAAAAACTCCTCGACTCCCCCCGACTCCTGGTTTATATAAATAAATGTTAAACATGTGGTGAACGTGTCTGGCTCTCGTGCAGGAGATCAGGGGAAACAAAGGCTCAGGTCTCAGGGGATTATCTCACATTTATTTAAAGAGTCTCACAGACCTGGAGCTCTGTTTTGTTTCATTCACACAAACCTGCAGATTCAGGCTGAGTTCTTCTCTCAAACTGAAAACACTCTGTTCCACTTTGTGATGTCATCATGTGGTGATACAGGAAGTGCTCCACTGTGTTTTTAAATCTCCGTGCACCTTCACTAGAATTTCCAGTCTCTTCTTAACTAAAAATAACCTTTAAAAAAAGAACTTTTAATTAAAGTTGTTTGTTTTGCTCAGAATCTTTACAAACATGTTTCTTCCTGTGAGCTGGGCTGCCTCTCCACAGATATGACCCGTAATTTAGCCTGGTGTTGCTTATTCCAGTGGATGTGGAGACGTTTCATGCCAGTGGAAGTTTCTAGTCAAACGAGCGTCGACTGTTAAACATCGACATAAATCTAATGTTCTGTTTTTTGTTTCAGGTGAACGAGTTTTCTGTGGAGCCTCCAGGAAACTACGACGAAGAGTACGAAGTCATGAACCAATCAGATCCCAGTCCCACGCAGTTAACCACTCCCCTTCCCGGCATAGCCCCTCCCACTTCCCCTGTAGCCCCGCCCACAGACATGAGCCCGCCTCGTCTCGCTGTCGACTTTTACAGCCGCCACGCCAAGTCCCTGAGCCTGCCGTACATGACGTCTCCAACGCAGTGTCCAGACGAGTGCAGCTCCGAGGACGACACCACGAGCGACGAGCACGAGTACACGAGCGACGACGAGGACGACGACGAGGACAGCATGTTTGTCAAAAGTTTACCGTGCGATTTCTTTTTGAATAACTTAACAAATACGGAAGTCGACGATGGTGCGAGTTCAGAAGATCATGAGCGAAGTGAAGAACAAGATTCACAAAGTCGTCAACGTGAGGTTTCGATCGAGGAGAACAATGAAAACGTGTTTGTGAAAAGTTTATCGCCTGATTTCTGCGTAAATAGTTTGACAAATACAGAAATACAAGTCGATGATGCAGCGAACGTAGAAGATACTGAGACCGATGTGCAGGAAGAACGAGCTCCACCGAGTCTTCAACACGAGACTTTGGTCGAGGAAAATCAAACAGAGCTTTGTCCAATGAACAAGTCGCCGAACAAAGATCTGAACGACCCACGAAGTGAAACTGTGATGCACAAAGACGATGCAGAATCTGAGGAAAGAAAACACAGAAAAACTTCAGAAAGTTCAGAGGAAACTGGACCAGGTGTAAATACAGAGGAGCTGCTTCAAACTCATGAACCACAGAACGACGACGACTCTGCGGATGTTCAAAGTGAAACTGTGATCGTGGAAGAAGCTGTAGAACATGGATCAGACCAAGAAGAAGATCTGGAAGCTCAGTGTAAACAGGAAACTGTTACTAAAGACGAGAAAAGACACGAAGACGGTTATGAGGAAACAGACACCAGTGACACAACGTGAGTTTATATTTTTATGTGTTTTTTATTTACATTTGGTGGTTTTCAGAACAAAGGTCATTTATGAAAAATAAAGAAATACACAGCAGTATTTGATCATGACATTTAGGCTGAAGCTGAACAGAATCAGCGAGAAAAAAATCAAACTCAGCTCCTGTGTGAGGCAGGTCTGAGGGATCTGAAGTGTCTTGCCCCGTGGCTCTGGGCAGAGGTGTAACGATATGAAGATCTCATGGTGCCATGTTTATTTAACGATACAATATTTATTACGATGTTTTGGAGATGCTAACAGATGCTAACAGATGCTAACAGATGCTAACAGAACTGAAGAAATGCTCCGTTTTCCTTTTAAAATCCTTTAGTGTCACAGACAGAGCAGTGCCTCAGTTTTCTCTGTTTCTGTTTAAACTGAACACAAGCCTGTGGTTTATGCACTTCTCTTTTTTAACTGTTATTAATTTATGACAAATTAGAGAAGGAAACTGCAGGCTGCAGGGTTTTGTTTCTAAAAACATTCAGAGTCTGAGACTTTCTCTGTTTCTTTGATTTTAGTGAAGTTTCTGTAACTGAACTTCACCAGCTCAAAAGAATCATTCAGAATCGTTCAGAATCATTCAGAATCATTCAGAATCATTCAGAATCATTCAGAATCATTCAGAATCATTCAGAACATGTTCAGGTCGTGAGTTTGGTCACTTCCCTTTTGAGTCGCTGAAATAAAACAGTGAAATTCTGAGACGATATCGAGACTTTGGATGAAAAGATTTTGTTCTCGTCTGGTTTAAACTGTGACTCACCTCAGTCAAACACTTTATGGCTCTTCACTTTATATTTTTATTTCTTATTATTTGAAAATGTTTATATTTATTTTAGAAGTGCATTTTTCATGAGCTCGAAAAAATCAACTTCATGTATTTTATATTGTTTGTGTTTTTTTTTCAGTTTTTTTCGCCTCGTTCAGCGCCTCAGACGAACTCGCTCCTGTTTGTGACAAAACTGAACATCACGAACCCGAGGAACACGTCACGTTTTCTGATCCTCTGCATCAGGACGAAGAGGAAACGTCTGACTCAGTGAAACATGACGTTTGTGACGCTGAAGAGATCGTCCCTCCTGAAGACGGACGTGTCGATGTCGTGAACGTTCGACACGAGCAAAGTGACGACCAAGAGACTTTTCAAAATGAAATTGACAAACAAGAAACTATTGATAAAGTCGATAATATTTGGGACGATCGAAGTGAAGTGATCAAGGATTTAGAGACACAAACAAAAGTCCTGGAAATATCGATGGACAACGACCAAACAGAACCTGAACCATCTGCAGCTGTAAATAATGTGGAAAATGAGACGATGGTTTTACAAAACGACAAATATGAAATAAAAATCAAACTGGAGGATGAACATTTTGAGACGGAACAGAACCAAGATGTTGCTAATGATGCTAATGCTAAAGATATAACAGAAAAACACGAGCACACACCAAACGCCTCTCACAGCGAGGAGCCTCTGGACACAGAAGTGCATTCTGGGAAAAGCGTCGGGAGCAAAGTCGTAACGACAAAATTACCAAAAGTTTATCAAGTTAAAGCCGTCCCCATCGTCCCGCCCAAACCGCAGCACTGCAAGCTAACAGCGCTAATGCTACGTCAGCAACAACAGCAGAGGGTCCGAGAGGAGTGGGTCAGCCAGGGGGCGGAGCCAGAGGAGACGGTGAACGCCGCGTCACGAGTCACGGAGCGACGGCGAGACGCCGACGACAGACACAGTCCTCAGAGCATGTGCTTCGACGAGGCTGTGGCCATCGCCACGCTGCGGCGAGGACGAGCGAGGGACAACGACCGAGACCGGCACAAAGAATAAGACTCAGCGACGTTCTCTGGGGGCGTGATGCTAACTGTAGGCACTGCTCTGTCTGAGGCTCTGTTTAACCTGAGCTTTTTTAACATTAGCATTAGCATTAGCATTAGCCTCTCACGTTTTGTGTAAAATCAAACTCTTCAACATGATCCGGCTCCTGGACACGAGCTCTGTACAAACTGTCTGGAGTTTTCCATCTTAAAATGTATCTGACAGTGTTTGCTCGTGTGTGTGTGGTGTCACCAGGGCAACTGCAGAGCTTTCAGCCATAGACATACATGCAGAACACCCCCAGAATGAAGCACTGCCTGGAAAGTTACAAATTAAAGCCAGACAGTGGAAAATCCAACACAGTAACATCTCCCTGGAGACGAGCAGACGACCCTGAACCTGGAACTTTATTTATAACAGAACAGAACGAACCAAAGTGTTAAAACCAAACAAACGTCTTTAAAGAAGAGATTTAAACAGCTCCAGCAGGAAAAGTCCCACACTGCCCCTTTAGGTTCATCAGACACATTATTGTGAGACTTTTCTCCAGCCGCCGCCGAGGCCAAAGGTCCATGTTTTTATTTCTGTGATTCTGTTTTTACAGCGGGACGTGTCCAGATATTTTTGTAAACTGTAAAGTGCAAGAACAAGACTGAATAAAATACACCGTTTTTTCTTCTTTTTTTGGGTCAAATCTTCTGAAATAATGTTGAAAAATCCAAAACATGACACGATCTGTAAGTCACATGATGCGGCTGGTGCATTATGGGTCACAGGGCTGGAGCTGAAAACGTGAAAATAAAAGATGAAATGAGCAGGAGAAACTGGCGCCTCAAGTTTTAGATGCGTCTACAGGATAGACCCGACAAACATGATCAAAAATAATAATAATAATGATAAATATAATAATAATAATAATAAATGATAATAATAATATTAATAATGATAATAATAATAATAAAGCCTCGTTCTGCTCCGTGAGCCCCTCCCACCAGTGAAATATCTGCAGAATTTGGTTAAAGCTCCATGTTCCTCTGTCTCTGGTCTGTTTTAATGTTTCCTCGTCACAAACCTGGAGCTGTGTTTTGTTTTATTCATTTCTTCTCTCAAACTGAAAACACTCTGTTCCACCTTGTGATGTCATCATGTGGTGATACAGGAAGTGCTCCACTGTGTTTTTAAACTCCACCTTCACTAGAATCATCTGGATCATTTCAGTTCTGGAGTCACTTATCTCGACTGAACTAAAGGTAAAAGGAGCTGTTCACTTGAAAACTACCACTTGATGACATCACAAGGTGGAACAGAGCATTTTGAGTGTTGAAGATGTTACAGACTAATAATAAAGTGTGACTCAAACAAGTGAATGAAACAAACACGACTCCAGGTTTGTTTTGATCTAAAAGACTCTGGCTCCCCCTGGTGTCAGGTCAGTGCACTGCTGGTGTTTTGTCTTATCTGTTTTTATCCGTGTAGAGACAGAGACTCACCGACCACAGAGAGTCTACAAACTGTACTCGAGTAAGAGTAACGGTACTTCTACTCAAGTAGAAGTACAAAGCAGTCGTCCAAGAAAAGTCTCAAGTAAAAGTTTAAGTTAAAGACTGTGACAAAACATGAAATAAATCACAAAAATGATCCAAACTAAATCAAACTAAATGAAACTGAAGAAACACAAATGTTCAGATCATTTCATTTTGTTCATAAAGCTCCAGACACTTTAGACTCACAGAGAGAAGAGGAACAGCACTTTTACTCCAGGAGCACGACTGGTAGCACGACAAGTGGTACTGCAGTAAAAGTATGGGGACTGAACTGGACTAAAAGTATGGGGGTCTGAACCAGGACTAAACTAGAACTAAACCAGGACTAAACCAGGACTAAACCAGGACTAAACCAGGACTAAACCTGGACTGGTTCAGTCCTGGTTTAGTCCTGGACCAGGAGGTTCACAGTGTTACTTATGAACCTCCTCCATACTGAGGATCACACAGATGGAATAAAGCACAAAATACAAACATGTAAATGTGGATGAGGGCAGTTCTCTCGTGGATGGGGGCAGTTTTCTTGGGGGCAGTTCTCTCGTGGATGGGGGGCAGTTCTCTCGTGGTGTGGGGGCAGTTCTCTCGTGGCGTGGGGGCAGTTCTCTCGTGGTGTGGGGGCAGTTCTCTCGTGGTGTGGGGGCAGTTCACTCGTGGTGTGGGGGTGGTTCTCTCGTGGATGGGGGCAGTTCTCTCGTGGTGTAGGGGCAGTTCTCTCGTGGATGGGGGCAGTTCTCTCGTGGTGTGGGGGCAGTTCTCTCGTGGATGGGGGCAGTTCTCTCGTGGATGGGGGCAGTTCTCTCTGGATGAGGGCAGTTTTCTTGGGGCAGTTCTCTCGTGGATGGGGGCAGTTCTCTCGTGGTGTGGGGGCAGTTCTCGTGGTGTGGGGGCAGTTCTCTCGTGGATGAGGGCAGTTCTCGTGGATGGGGGCAGTTCTCTCGTGGTGTGGGGGCAGTTCTCGTGGATGGGGCAGGGCAGTTCTCTCGTGGATGGGGGCAGTTCTCGTGGATGGGGGCAGTTCTCGTGGTGTGGGGGCAGTTCTCTCTTGGCATTCACCGCGTGCCTTAATTGACTCATGTGAAATCAAGGTCCACTGTGAACACTCAGAGAGAGCCCAAAGAACTCAGCCTGTCACTGCATTAAAATACAAAAACACATCGATAAATACACAAAACAAATGATGCAGCTCATTAAAACTTCATCAGTTCTGTTCAAAAAAGAAGTCACCACCTGGATTTAACTAAACAAACAGGTCCGAGCCTGTAGGTACGAGTCAGGTCTATGTTCAGCTACAGACTGAGGTCAGCTGAACCTGAAGATCCAGGATGAGGCTCAGATAGTGACAGAGAATCAGGAGAATCATTTTCACACATGGAGCCTCCAGAGTCAGACTTTAACCCCAGAGAGGATCTTTGTGCAGCGTCAGACTCGACATCATCAAGGCAAGAAGAAAAATGAATGCAGCACTGATGGAAATAAATCTGTGACGTTGCAGAAGAGAAATTAAAACAAAGCCACAGAGAATGAGCCTTAAACAAACTTTTTTTTTTTTGGTGGTGACTTTTTTTTGTCCAGGCAGCGTAAGCACCAGCTCCAGAGACTGAGCAGGTCTGTCAGATCAGAACAAGGATCAGGAGCAGGATCCAGTTTATTATACTTATACTTATTATACTTATACTTATTATACTTATACTTATTATACTTATACTTTATTCCTTGACCTTAGGGGGAATAGGATCAGATTAGCATTATTAGCATTATTCTGCTGATTAGCATTATTAGCATTATTCTGCAGATTAGCATTATTCTGCAGATTAGCATTATTAGCATTATTCTGCAGATTAGCATTATTCTGCAGATTAGCATTATTCTGCAGATTAGCATTATTCGCATTATTCTGCAGATTAGCATCATTAGCATTATTCTGCAGATTAGCATTAATAACATTATGCTACATGGGGGCGGTGGTGAGTTCAAGAGGAGGGATCATGTTAAACACACGTCTTTATTTCTGTCATGTTGTAACATTCTCCCATCAAAAACACATCTGAAGAGGTCGTAGATGTCGGCCATGTTTGAGTAATCTAGAGATCTCTCCAGGCCCTATTCAAACCCTCCTTACTTTGAGCAGTACAAGCCAGTACGAGGCTCCGCCCACAAGCCTACATCACCCAAGACCCACACAATTCTCCATAAATCTACAAAAACATGACACAAAACCATGCACTACACGACTTCACAAACCTGGTGTGATGTGCAGTAGTTTCATTGGTGGGATGCAACAGGACGGGAGCCTGAAAGGGACAAAAGCAAAAGTCAATAAAAAGAAACATGGAGATAAATATGTGATGTGCTACAGATAAAACCCCACAGAAGTAAATCCCTCGTCTTAAAGTGTCTAAATCTTCTAAATGTTCTGTGACGGTGAAAAGAAGAATCTGAGACGATAAACTGACGAGCTCTGAGTAGAGTCGCTGCTCCCTCACAGGCTGTAGGAGTGTGACTGTGTAATCGGGAGGTGTAATTGTGTTCATATCCCACCAGGGGGAGCTCTGGGCTGGCCTGGGAACACCTTGGGGTCTCACTGGAGGAGCTGGAGGACATGTCTGGGGTGAGGGGGGTCTGGGGACGACAGAGGGAGAAGTGGACGACAGAGGGAACGAGTGGACGACAGAGGGACGACGACACAGGAGGACGAGTGGACACGACAGAGGGACGAGTGGACGACAGAGGGACGAGTGGACGACAGAGAGACGAGTGGACGACAGAGGGACGAGTGGATGACAGAGGGACGAGTGGACGACAGAGAGACGAGTGGACGACAGAGGGACGAGTGGACGACAGAGGGACGAGTGGACGACAGGACGATAGAGGGATGAGTGGACGAAAGAGGGACGAGTGGACGACAGAGGGACGAGTGGACGACAGAGGGACGAGTGGACGACAGAGGGACGAGCGGACGACAGAGGAACGAGTGGACGACAGAGGGACGAGTGGACGACAGAGGGACGAGTGGACGACAGGACGATAGAGGGATGAGTGGACGAAAGAGGGACGAGTGGACGACAGAGGGACGAGTGGACGACAAAGGGATGAGTGGACGAAAGAGGGATGAGGGACGACAGAGGGACGAGTGGACGACAGAGGGACGACAGAGGAACGAGTGGACGACAAGGGACGAGGACGACAGAGGGATGAGTGGACGACAGAGGAACGAGTGGACGACAGAGGGACGAGTGGACGACAGAGGGACGAGTGGACGACAGAGGGACGAGTGGACGACAGAGGGAGGGGACAGCGTCTCTGGCGTCGCTGCTGAAACAAAAGGATTGAGCATAAATGTGACGTGTGACCCTTGACCCTGGTCAGAGGTGGGCGGGACATTTACTGGAGCAGAGTACTTTTCATCAGTATACTTTTACTCCTACTGGAGTAATACTTGTCCTGCAGTACCAGTCGTGCTCCTGGAGTAAAAGTGCTGTTCCTCTTCTCTCTGTGAGTCTAAAGTGTCTGGAGCTTTATGAACAAAATGAAATGATCTGAACATTTGTGTTTCTTCAGTTTGATTTAGTTTGGATCATTTTTGTGATTTATTTCATGTTTTGTCTTTAAAATTATAAATCAGATGTTACGTCTCCACAGTTTCTCTTAAAGTTACTTTTACTTGAGACTTTTCTTGGACGACTGCTTTGTACTTCTACTTGAGTAATATGATTTTAAAGTACCGTTACTCTTACTCGAGTACAGTTTGTAAACTCTCTGATGGTCGGTGAGTCTCTGTCTCTACACGGATAAAAACAGATAGTTACTATAGTAAGTTACTCTTACTTGAGTAGTACTTTTCCAAATACTATTTTACTCTTATTAGAGTTGTCTCTTGTAATACTACTTTGTACTTCTACTTGAGTAATATTATTTTTAAAGTAACGTTACTGTAACTTCTATAAATCGTTTGACTCCTCCTCTGATCAAACTCAATCAAACTCAAGATTCTCTGGAGTGACATGCGCTAAAAATAAAATAAAACTCAAAAATAAAGTAAAATCAAAAATGCGCAAAAATAAAATAAAATCAAAAATTAAAATAAA
This sequence comes from Periophthalmus modestus, assembly GCA_019594935.1. Classification (NCBI taxonomy): domain Eukaryota; kingdom Metazoa; phylum Chordata; class Actinopteri; order Gobiiformes; family Gobiidae; genus Periophthalmus; species Periophthalmus modestus. Next base: position 811,630 of record JAIEZT010000026.1, read on the forward strand.
AAAAAAAAAAAATAAAAACACAAACAAACCCCTGTGACGAGCGGCGCGTGCACGTCCACAGCCGCGGCCTAAACGCACGCGCCCGTGTGCTCCCGCGCGCGCCAGGCCCAGTGCGCGCGCTCACTGCAGTGTCCACAACAAAACCCACTCAGCCCCGCGCCACGGACACGCCACGGCCCCGGGCCCCGAGCCCCGAGCCCCGTCACGCCCCGGACACGCGCGTCAAACCAGCTCCTGTGGGTCTGTCCTCACGTCCCACGGAGACATCCGCAGTGTCCCGGACAGAGGATGCTGCTCCTTCCTCCGGGCCTCCATCCTCAGCCTCCTCGTATTCCTCCTCGTTTCCTTGGACACAGTCACGCGCGGGTCTTTGCGCGTCCTCCCGGTGCGTGTCTCGGTCTCGGTGCGTGTCTCGTGTTATTCCCTGTCCTTCAGGAGGTTGGTGGAGGCTGGTGGAGGATGATGGAGGCTGGTGGAGGTCCTGTGGGTTTGTGTTGATGCGCGCGGACGGGGCGCGCGGGCGGTGGGCTGTGTGACGTCACCATGCGGGCAGAGGCGCGCGCGCCGCTGGTTTGTCCTTGACGCGCACAGTGACGCTCCGTGCGTCCTGACGTCCAGTGACGTCAGAGTTTGACTGAGAGATAGACCTGAAAAGAGCCTCTGAACACAAGAAAAAAACTAAAAGAAAAACCCTGAAAATCCCTGTGGCTCCAGAGCAGGTGTGTCCAAACTACGGCCCGAGAGCCAAATGCGGCCCTCGGACCAGTTTTTATGAACAGGCCGAACAGGCCCAATTGATCATAAAAAAGGGGGCAGATATTATAAGTTATAACTTCTTTCTGCTCCTTTTTATTCAAAGACATTTTGTGTTGGCAAAAAAACAAAACAAAAACATATTTTTATGTTTACTATAAATGAATTAAATAAACTAAATAAATAAAAAATTAATAAAATAATCAGTACTTTTTACGACAAATTTGAGTAATCCTACGAATATAACCTAAATAATGTCACATTTCATTGTCATACAGACCTAATAGGCTGGACAGACCTGGCAGGTCCAAGCGCAGGTCCAAGCGGATCATGAGGGTCTGTTGGGAACATCTGGTGGAGCCCTCTGTCAGGGAGATCTTCAATTCACACCTCCGGGAGAACTTCTCCCAGATCTCGGGGGAGGCTGCGGACATGGACTCTGAGTTAGAGGTAAGATCGGGCCTAAAAAATCCAGCCCGTACCGGCCCGAGCCCGACCAAATTAACTTGATTTGCCTGAGCCCGAAGCAAACCCGAAATTTCATATTTTCTTTGTGAGGACTAGATGTTTGACTTTGACGATCTTCAGTTCTGCCAGTTCAGCTGTTTAAATGCTGCTCAGCGTCGAGGTGTCAGTCTTTTTGTCTCGTATGAAGCAAAGCGCCACATTGACACATTCAGCGAAGCTGAAGTTTCTGTAGCATTTTCTACAATTAATGTGGAGCTTTTCCACACCTCACTCTTACCGGTGCGTGTTTGTCTTTTCAGTTCTCCTGTCTTTAGTTTATCCTTAACTTCTTGCTCCTCCATATTGGGGATACCAGGTCAAAATAGATGCGGACTTGCGGAGGGAAGATTATTAAGAGTGGACGTGCGCAGAGCGGCTCTGCGGCTCCTGTTTAGTCAAATAGCAATTACATTACAGCGCCTTCTCTGTTTTATCCAAATGATTTATTTTAAAACAAGTATTCCTTAGTGTAGTATCCACACATCGTTTTAGTATACATTTTTATAAACATATATTTATTAAAAAAAAGTCAGCGAGAGAGAAGCCCGGAGATGAGATCCGTCCCAAGTACCTCAAGTCTGTGGATGTTGTGGGGCCGTCTTGGCTGACACGTCTCTGCAACATCGTGTGGTGGTCCCTCTGTGCAAGAAGGGGACCGGAGGGTGTGTTCCAACTACAGGAGAATCACACTCCTCAGCCTTCACAGTGAGATCTATTCCAGGGACTGGAGAGGAGAATCTAACTAAACCTCAGATTCAGGAGGAGCAGTGTGGTTTTCGTCCTGGTTGTGGAAAACTGAACCAGCTCTACACTCTCCATCAGGTCCTCGAGGCTCATGGGAATTTGCCACAGTCCACATGTGTTTTTTGGATCTGGAGAAGGTATTTGACCGTGTCCCTCGTGGTGTCATTTGGGGGGCGCTCTGGGAGTATGGGGTCTGGAGCCATTTGCTAAGGGCTGTCCAGTTCCTGTGTTCTGAGGCCATGGTTCTCGACCAGAAAAAGGTGGCTTGCCCTCTTCGAATGGGTGGGGAGTTCTTACCTCAAATGGAGGAGTTCAAGTATCTTGTTCATGAGTGAGGGAAGTATGGAGCATGAAATTGACAGTTCAGGATCAGTGTCTGCAGTGATGTCGCTGTATCGTCTGTTGTGGTGAAGAAGGAGCTGAGTCGAAAGGCAAAGCTCTCGATTTACTGGTCAATCTACCTTCCTACCCTCACCTACGGTCATGACTCTGGGTAATGACCGAAAGAACAAGATCACGAATACAAGCAGACAAAATGAGTTTCCTCCGCAGAGTGGCTGGGCGCTCCTTAGAGACAGGGTGAGGAGCTCGGTCGCACGGGAGGAGCTCGGAGTAGAGCCACTACTCCACGTTGAGAGGAACCAGCTGAGGTGGCTCGGGCATCTGCTCAGGATGCCTCCTGGACGCCTCCCTAGGGAGGTGTTTCGGGCATGTCCCACCGGGAGGAGGCCCCGTGGAAGAGCCAGGACACGCTGGAGGGACTATGTCTCTGTGTGTCAGATGCCCTCCCTGTGTATCAGACCAGGACACGCTGAAGTGCTCGTGCAGCCTGTAGAGCAGAGTGTGCCGGGGTTTATCACATTGTCAGGACTAAAATCTGTACATATGTTCACATTATAAAAAATATAACATTTCAAACTTGATTTCAATACTTTCAATACTTGATACTCAATACTGATTCCAATTCTCAAAATATGTGATGATACGATGATATCGATACGATAATAAAACTCTCTTTAGACACTGAACTGTTACATGTGTGTTACATGTGTGTTATGTATGTTGGGTAACATGTGTAATAACTTGAATATTTTCAATATTAGGATTATTTGTTTTAATTATATTAAGAATGTATATTTTATTTCATATTATAAATATACTATTTTCATTTTATAAGTTGATTAAATAGTTAAATATGTATTTTATATGGTGTTAAAAACCCATAAATATAAAAATTCATGATTGTTAAAAAGTTAAAAATAGCCCGTGATAAATATATGATTTGATTTGAGTGAACGTGATGACGTGATGACGTGACGCACGTATGAGTGGAGAGCGGCGAGAGGCGCGAAAAATCAGAGACAGCAACGGCCGGAACAACTCAGTGAAGAAAAGCTCGTACGAAAATACAGAAACATTATTTAAATCCACGTTTCAGCGGAGTTTGAAGACTCCCGTCGCTCTGGAGGAGCTGAGGACTCGAGGAGAAATCACGGGACTGAACTACAGCCTGAGGTGAGTTTTCACTAAGTCTCTGAGAAGAAGCTGAAAAGAGCTAAGCTAAAGCTAGCGCCGTATTTGTGCTTCAATCCAGAGTCAGGTGGAGTCAGGAGGAGTCAGGAGGAGTCAGGTGGAGTCAGGTGGAGTCAGGAGGAGTCTGGTGGAGTCAGGAGGAGTCTGGTGGAGTCTGGTGGAGTCTGGTGGAGTCAGGAGGAGTCAGGAGGAGTCAGGAGGAGTCAGGAGGAGTCAGGTGGAGTCTGGTGGAGTCAGGTGGAGACGGTTGTACACTCACCTGTGTGAGGACGACAGGAGCAGAGTCTGGACCATCTTCATAAATCTTCTTTTCATTTGAACGTGAAAGTGAACAACAGACTGGTGGATTATTCCACGTATTTCCCTGACGGATGTTTTATTGAGCTCCAACGTAAAGCAGCATAAAATCAAATGAGTGATGGGCTCGACACACGGGGAGCGACTAACGACAGCAGCAGCGTCACTCATCGTATGGGCTTTAAAATCGAACACACGGGCAGCGACAAACTGCAGCGACTAGCGGCAGCCTGTCACGTCGCTCTGTTCCAGAGCCTCCTGCACATCGGATTTGGAGGGAATTTTGAGGTTGCAATAGCGGTAGATGGCAAAAAGACGCTAAAATGAAATCTCATAAAGTTTTGCTTCATTTGACTTAAATATTACTATTGGTTGCACTTCACAAAACTAAAAAAAATATATCGAAGATTAATCTAATTAAATCGAAATGTTTGAGATATGTCAAAAAGAATTGAGAAATCCGACACGTCAAATATGATTTTCTCCTCCTTGATGTCTCTGAAGTGGACAGTGCAGTCTTCTTGCATCTCATTTGCTCGTCAATCAAACTCTCGCTGATTGGCTGTTGTGCAGCGATAAAAGTAGAACATTTTTCAACTTTCATTTATCGCGTCGCAGGCCCGCGTGTGCACGTTCACGTGCACGACTTTCGCTTGTCGCGGACGTCAGAGACACGAGCGATTTTCGCAGCGTCGGACAGGGACCATTGGAAATAAATGGAGAGCGAGTGACGTCACTCCCCGTGTGTCGAGCCCATGACTCTTAGATTCAGACTCATACTCAGATTTTGGCCTTATTTTGTGGGACATTTTATGTTTATTCTGCTCTATTCTAATTCATAACAGTTTCCAAAATAAGAAAAGTTTAAACATGTGTTATATGTGTGTTATGTCTGTTACATGTGTGTTATGTCTGTTACATGTGTGTTATGTCTGTTACATGTGTGTTATGTCTGTTACATGTGTGTTATGTCTGTTACATGTGTGCTGTGTGTGTTACGTGTGTGTTACAAGTGTTAGCATATGTGTTACATGCGAGTTACATGTGTTACGTGTGTATTATGTGTGTTTCATGTGTGTTACTTAAATTACAAGACTTATTGTACAAACTGTTTTCCAAATGCATGACTTAAATTAATAATTTATTCATTAAATTTCAGTTAAATAAACAGAAAAACTCACATTCAGTTTAGTCAGTTTTTTATTGAAAAAGTAAATAGAACAAGGTTTATCTTCACCTACTTTATTAGGCAAAGTTAAACCTTTTTAATATAATTTGGTCACGTTCGGGCCGGATTAATAAAACCCAAGGGCCGGCCGTGTGTGGCCCCTGGGCTGTAGTTTGTCCAAGTCTGATCTAGTGATTAATGTGGTGGTCCTGAATAATCTAATATTACTCAGACCACCAACAAGGAAGTCCTGGTTTAGTCCTGGTTTGGTCCTGGTCTAGTCCTGGTTTAGTCCTGGTTTAGTCCAGGGCTGGTCAAAAACTCTGGCCCTTGCGCCACAGTGGGTCTAAATGTGACAGGGGGCGGGGCCCCAGGGGGGGCGGGGCCAGGATATATATCGATATATATATATATAAATATATATATATTTTATAACATATATATATATATATATATATGTGTATATATATATATGTATATGTATATATATACATGTCATATATATATATAATATATATATATCGATATATTATATTATGTATATATATAATATGTAGATGTATCTATATATATATATATATGTTTATAAGATATAATATGTATATATATAATATGTATATATATATACGTGTATCCGTATATAATATGTATATATATATATATATATATTCAATATGTCATATCTATATATTTTCGCATGTATATAATATGGATATATATATGTATGTATATATATAATATGTATGTATATATATATCATATGTGTATATATATTATATATATATATATTCTAATTCATAACAGTTATATATATATAATATATATATGTGTTATATGTATATATATATAAATATGTGTGTGTATATATATATATAATGTGTGTATATATTATATGTGTATTATATAGTGTGTGTATATATATATATATAATATGTATATATATATATGTGTGTGTTATATATGTTTGTGTGTGTATATAAATTTATTTATGTGACATGTAAGACTCATTGTACAAACTGTTTTCCAAATGCATGAATTAAATTAATAACTTATTAAATTTCAGTTAAATAAAAACAGCAGAAAAAACTCACATTTAGTTTTATCAAGGGCCAAAAGATCAAAAAACTGTAAATAAAATTGAACATGGTTTTCACCTTTATCTATAAAGTTAAATAATTTACACATGTATTTGTCACGTTCAGCCGGATTAATAAACCCAAAGGGCCGTGTGTGGCCGCTGGGCCGTATTTTGCCTATGTCTGATTTAAACACAAACCAAAATTATATCTAATGACTGGATTATGGGGTTACTGTAGTTGTCTGGTTTTACTGTCAGTGTAAATCTCAGACCCACACACAGGTTTATGGTAAACAATATTTAATGTTGTATTTCCATCTCTGTTACATAAGACACAGAGCTGCTGTGATGGTGTTAAACGTCTGAATAATTCCACTGTCCCATAAACAGTCCCTCTGGTCACGGCTCTTCAGATCCACTCTGCTCGTCTCTGTCTGTTACTTGAATCACTGGTACCTGGTCTCCCCAGTCGCTGCTGCGTGCACATCTGTAAACGTCTCTGAGGGAAAACACAAACTACATTATAAAACGCAAACACGCACTTACATGCACTGTCCTCTGGTGTTAACAGAGGGTCACTTCAGACCATCAAATTACACCAGTCAAACTCGTAGTGTAATGTTTTGTATCCTGCTTTTTTCAAAAACCAAAAGCTCTTGCCTCCCATGTTTCCTGGGAGTCACCACCACGTGCTGTAACTGTCCGTCTGAGCAGCACATCCGGCAGTGAACGTGTCGAGTCCGAGGCAGAACCGGAGCAATGAGCCGGGCCCAGCCCAGACCAGAGTCCACACCCGGGTTCAGTCCCGCAGAGACTTTGGAGCCAGTCCGAGTAAGAATCACGTAGCTAAACTTTTCTGTCAGGTGAGACATTTGCTGCAAAACAAAGTTGAACAGTTGAAGGCTCCATTCACACATGGACCACAGAAACACGGAATGAACGAGGTCGAAACACAGAACTGAACCTGGACCAGAACAGAACCAAAACAAGGACATCAGGACTCCACCAGGACAAAATAAAATGACATTTCTGTGCTGTGCCTGCCTCACGCCTCCAGCTCCGTCCCTGTTATCTCAGCCCATGTCAGAGGGATAATACTCCCTACAGCAGACTGGACTCAGTGTGTTTCAGGTTCATGTCTCCGGTCTCTGCGGTCTCTGTGTGGTCTCTGTGTGGTCTCTGCGGTCTCTCTGTGTGGTCTCTGTGCGGTCTCTGTGCGGTTTCTATGGTCTCTCTCTCTGTGGTCTCTTTGTGTGGTCTCTCTGTGGTCTCTGTGCGGTCTCTCTGTGGTCTCTGTGCGGTCTCTCTGTGGTCTCTGTGCGGTCTCTCTGCGGTCTCTCTGCGGTCTCTGTGGTCTCTCTGCGGTCTCTCTGTGGTCTCTGTGTGGTCTCTGTGGTCTCTCTGTGGTCTCTCTGTGGTCTCTCTGCGGTCTCTCTGCGGTCTCTGTGGTCTCTCTGTGGTCTGTCTCTGTGGTCTCTGTGTGGTCTCTGTGGTCTCTGTGTGGTCTCTGTGTGGTCTCTCTCTGCGGTCTTACCCCAGGCAGGGACAGCGTGTGGTATCTCTGTTGAAAGTTACAGGGCAGCACAGGCTCTGAGCTCAGCTTTGGACACATCATTTCATGAGGACACTGCAAGAACAAATATATTATGAGAAAAACATCCAGAAATGTTGTTTTGTCTAGAATGTTCCACAATATGGCATTAGACAAGCAGACAACAACACTGGGCCGAGTTACAGCTCAGATCTGCGGAGAGGCGACGCCTGCATGTTTTTAAAGGCATCTTAAAACACCTGCGATAGAATAAAGATAAGAGAAGTTTAATGCCGGACTATGGAACATTCCACACAAAGAAACATCGTCAAGGAGACCAGCAGATGGCATGAAAGTTCCACAGTGCATCTTTAATATAATGAACTCACAGGAGCGAACGTCGACGCTGGTCTGAAGTCGTGTACCGTCTTCTCCTGTTTCTGCAAAAATAAAGTGGAAAAGACCAAATATTATTCACTGTTCTAGTCGTTTTATTTGTACAAAACATTTCACAAACCAGAGGCATTTCCAAAGAGCTGCTGCTGGTCAAAAACACGTCAGAAATAATCAGAATCCCTCCGTGTTTTTGAGCTAAATGTGTCAGAGCAGAGATTTAAACCTGAAGAGCTGCTCACACAGTGTAAATGTGTGTGAGAGTTGTGAAAAGTGCTTATAAACTCATCATGGTGAATCATTAGGATGCTCTGAATACATAAAGTAAGTGAGGAGGAGCAGAACGTTTAAAATGAACTTATCCTGGTTTTAAAGTTTTAAAACAGTAAAGATCAGGCAGAGAGACTTAAAGTGGCTTTAGTCAGAATTTACCCACGTTCAGTAAAGCGTCTCTGGCCTCCATCAGGATCTGGTGTCCCTCTTTGGTCCCGTTCTCCACCAGAACCTTCAAAAAAACAAACGGTAAATACACTGAACCTTTTCTGATCCGCTGAGCTTCGACGGTTTCAGTTTTGTTTAGTCGTTATAACCTGCGTCTGACCCTTTAGTTTGGACTTTTACAGACTCTTAGTTCAGCAGTTCAGGATCCAGGTCACAGTTCATCTTTTAACACTTGAGAGACTGAACTGAACTCTTTTTCAAAAAATTCTAAATCAAATCACTTAAAAAACTAAAATATTTTCAAAAACTGCTCATCCTTTTCAGCTCGTACTTTACCTCTGAGCAAATGAACGAAAAATACAGTGACTTTTCATTTGGATTCACACAAAAACATTAAAGTCAAACAACAAAGCTCCACTCTACTGCCCCCTGCTGGCTGCTCGTCACACTACAGCCTGTTTAAAGAGCAGGATTAGCTGGATGATGTTTTAAATCTTGTAAAAATGAGCAGTTCTGCTCTAGAAACGGTTCTTTTAACATACGATATAAAAGTATAAGTGGGTTTAATGGCTCTTTGCACAAACCAAGTATCTGTTTGTCTTCCTCCACAGAGTGAAAACGACGTCCTCTCTGTCCACGGCTCTGGGCAGCTCCGAGAGCGTGAACGCCGAGACCACCAGATCAAACTGCACCTGTGAGAAAAAAACACGAAATCAAACTGCATCTGTGAGAAAACAACACAAAATCAAACTGCACCTGTGAAAAAACAACACGAAATCAAACTGCATCTGTGAGAAAACAACACGAAATCAAACTGCACCTGTGAAAAAACAACACGAAATCAAACTGCATCTGTGAGAAAACAACACAAAATCAAACTGCACCTGTGAGGAAACAACAGAATCAAATATGAGGATGAACAACAACAATAACTCTACTACTAATAATAATAAAACGTGATAATAATAAAAACACTAAACACGATCGTTTAATCAGAAACCAGCATAAAAATAAATCAATCGTCCATATTTGTTGAGCCAGGAAACTTTAACAGACAAATCCTTTATTTATTAATAATAAATGCTCATTAACTGTAATTATCTGTGTTAAACAAATGTAAATTAAAGTATAAATATGATTAGTTTTCTCACCTCCCTGTACAGTCGAGACATGTTTAATATCACAACTGATCTGGAGTTTAACAAAATGAGAATATGGAGGATATGACCTAAATTTAAACTAATATAAAAGAAAGAGCAGAGTAAATATAAGATGAACAGAAACGTCTAGAGCGGCTTTGCTTGAAGACGAGGTATTCTGTAAACATAGATTTTTGAAGCCTTCCGTGTTGTTCCCTCTGCGTCTGGAGGTTTTAGACGTCATCCATGAGTGTGGGAGGATTTTAGAAACATGATGGAGGAAACACGGTGATGTAAATGTGTTGTGGAGTTAGTAAAGTCTCTTTAAACTGAACTTACTTTTGGAGACACTGGGAGGAACTGTCTGAAATACACATGTTTGAAGTGTGGTTCTTCCTTTTCGTCGTCACCTGTTTAAAACAAACACACTGGTCACACACGGCAGCATTTATATTAAAACACAACTTATTATATTTTTTTCTTTACTGTGAACATTGTGAAAGCAGCAGCTCTTTGTGTTTAGTGTAAAAGGGGGAGGAGCCATGAGCTCAGGCTTTTGTCTTTTCCTTTTTCAGACTTTTGTGTTTTTGATCTGTTTGCTTGACTTAAGACAGAAATGTGTGAAAATAAATAAAAGTCATAGATGTTTCTTCTCATTGACCCTGAGGTTGTTTCCAGGTTGATCTTTAATCTCTAATTTTCAAGACGCCATTTTGACGATCTACCTCCATTTCCACGCCCCCTGTGACACGCCCACTGAGACACGCCCCCTGTGACGCGCCCACTGAGACACGCCCCCTGTTGCTCTCTCGTCTCCTCTTTCTCGTGTCCTTTTTCGTCTGCTCCCTTGTCTCCTCGTTCATGTCTCCTCTCTTGTCTCCTTTCCTCGTCTCTTCTCTCGTCTCCTCATTCTCGTATCCTCCCTCGTCACCTCCTCTCCTTATCTCCTCTCTCATGTCTGTAACGTACACGCCCACTGTGACACACCCCCGTGACACGCCCCCTGTGACACGCCCACTGTGTCGTCCGCTCTTCCTTCTTCAGTTTTATTTCTCTTAATCGTTGATTCTCGTTGGATTCTGCAGCTTTGCGTCGTCATTTTGGTCTAAATGTAAAAACGTGCTGCTGTGATGTGCTCTGTCCACAGGGGGCGCTACAACTACACCACTCTTTACTGTCATGACGTGTATTGTCAGCTCCATTGGACACCACAGTTTTCTAACTTGAACTCAGCTGCGTGTTTCTTTTCTGAAGTGGTTTTAGATGAATATTGTGATTTAAAAAGTGTAAATTAAAACGGAACGATCCACAGAGATGAGAACCATAGAGACACAAGCTCAGTAGGACTGATTTAAAAAGAAGGAGCAGATCTCGGACTCTGTTTTGTCCTGATCCATATTTCAGTTTATGGGAGCTTCAAAAACACAAAGAGCCGTATCGGATTCACCTTTTAGGAGCCGCTCTGCTAAAGTGTTCATGGGCCCGGAGCTGTCGACACAAACCATCTCCTTCAGAGAGTCCGGCCAACACGAATGAGACGCCCTGAAGGTCAGAGATTAGTTTTTGGGGTTCAGATGAATATATAGTTTCGATACTAGTTTAATATCGGTGTCAGATTTTTGATACGAGGATATAAACTGTGGACAGAAGAGTAGAACAGACCAGGCGACTGTTCCCAGGCCTGATCCAAAGTCCAGGAGAGACTCAGGACAGAAGGACTCGTCTCTCTTCTTTATCTGAAATGGAAAAAGATGGATTTATTTACTATGAACAAAACTACACGACCTGACTGTCCCTTTAGACCAGGTGTGTCGAAACTTTTTCACCGAGGGCCAGATACTGAAGCATATTTGAGGCTGAGGACCACAGAGTCGATACAGGGAGTCAAACGCAGAGCTGGAAGATTATTTTTAGGTCTTTGTCACAGTGCAGTGACGTTATTCAGATTATAGAAGTTCAGTTTGTAGTAAAAATCTCTTGATCAGTTTGGCGAGTAAAGGCATGAGGGCCGACTGGTCTCCCCTGGGACAGCCCTCTTTAGCCCTCTCTGTGAATCTGTGATGTGAGGGATAAAACAGAAACTATTTCTCTTCAAATTAAAGCCCATGTATGTCACTTTTTTCATTACGGATGTGTTTATTGCCCTGAAAAAACTGAGTAAAACGTGTCCTCACTGTAAACGAGCTCACATCTCGACAGACCTGACTCTTATTTGACCTCCTGCTTGTTTCCAGGGCTAGAATATTCCACAGTCTGGCTTTAAACTCATCATGCATTTGACTTTCCACCACCAGAAAGTTGCATACTGTCACTTTCAACAGTAAAATGTTTGAAATGAGTTTGTATTTGTGATTTGCATCTTTCTTCTTCTCTAAAGCCCTTTGTGAGTGAAGCTGGTGAAAAGTCCAGACCTCGTTGAGCGCTCTCCTCACTGCTGCGTATCCTCCGGCCAAACGAGCCGCCAGGTAAATCACCCCCAGCTCCTCATCGAACCTGCACCATCACCACAAACGAGAATAAAAACATGCACTTTGAATCAGACCAACGACGCTGAGATTCAATATCACCATAAAACCTTATACTGTGATTTAAAATGTGTCGATTATAACAGAATGATCCACAGACGAGAACCATAGAGACACAAGCACAATAGGACTGGTTTAAAATGACGGTAAAAACACTTCAATTATTTCATTTCTTTCAGATTATGGGCTCTCTCATCCTCACATCATCCTTATAGAAACTTAAAGGTGCAGAAATCTGAGTGTTTTACTTGAGCGGTTTCCAGTGATACGTGGTTCTTCTCAACTCCGACAGCACTTTCCTCTGGATACGTTCCTCCAAAAGTTGTTCATCAACATCTGTAAAAGACATAATAATATATTACGTAATAAACTGATAATAAACAGACGTTATCAGTGTTTTCCAATGATCAGCCCCCCCCCCAGAGTCTAAAAATAACCTGGACGATACATCAGCTTCACTAAACCACACTTTTTCATTCTATTAATATCACCACGATACTAAAATCCAAACTCAATTTAAGGAGAAGACTCGATACTTACTTACTGCATGTTACAGGTCAAATCTGTGATAACTAAACCGGAACTAAACCGGGACTAAACCAGGACTTAACCAGGACTAAACCAGGACTAAACCAGGTCTAAACCAGGACTAAACCAGGTTAAACCAAGACTAGACCAGGACTAAACAAGGACTAAACAAGGACTAAACCACGACTAGACCAGGACTAGACCAGGACTAGACCAGGACTAGACCAGGACTAGACCAGGACTAGACCAGGACTAAACCAGGTCTAAACCAGGACTAAACCAGGTCTAAACCAGGTCTAAACCAGGACTAAACCAGGACTAAATCAGGACTAAATCTGACTTATGGACTTAATCTAGTTGAAATGCCTCTAATTATAAAACATTTACAAACTGCATAAATTCTATCCTTGGTTTAACTGATCTGAAAAATGAAAAGTGCATTAAAATAAACGTTTACTTTGTGCCAATAGTCGTGATTTGTGTAAATTCACTGTATGAATCCTGCAGAGTTCTGGTGTGAGGAAACCACACACCGTAAATATAAATGGACAGAACTATCCTGCTCGCCGGCACTTTCCAAATACAAGTTATCATGGGACATCCGACGACTCTGGCTCCAATTCACTTTCCATTAGAAAACCGTGGCCCCTCCCTCTGCACCTGCTGCTGTCGGGCTCATCGTTTTGAGGCTAATATTTTCATGTGGACCTGTTCTACACGATCCTGCTATTTTTATTTCACTATTGTGTCTGTGGCTCAAGATACAAACATTAATAAGTTACAAATCAGCGCACTGACCAGCGACTGGAAAATACAACCAGGACTAAATACAACCTGCACATCAACTTGTCGTCATAGCAACCAAGTGTCACAAACAACAACAACACCACATAAACAAACAAAAGGTGTCGACTCTGAGCTAAAAACAACAGATCAGATCATTACAACACAACCAATAAATGTATTTTTATTTTGAATCATCTGTTTTTGTGGATTTGTTGATCCCTGGGTTTCAGAATGATTACAACATTTGGACTGTTGCCATAGCGATTCATTTTTTAAAACAAAATGAATCTTTGTATGTTCATGGGAAAGGTCATGTGATCAACAGGGAGTATGACATCATCACATTCCACCAATCACAGAACTCTGGATGACATCATCCAAATGCATAAATCTTGTTGCTTGGAAACCGGGTAGAACATGTTTCTTTATGACATCACACTGAACTTTATGACATCACGTCTGCTCTGTACCAAAGGCAATGTGCCAAGACCAGACGACGAACGAAGTCACAACAGTCGACACAGCACACGATTCTTCAGGAGACAGTATTACTCAGTATCACTTCAGCTTTTCTTCAATATTTGCATTTATTATTCACATTACTAAATTACTCTAAGATGACCGGACGACAGAGGGACGAGTGGACGACAGACGGACGACCGGACGACAGAGGGACGAGTGGACCACTCCCTCTGCACAGACAGACGACGGACGACAGAGAGACGACCGGACGACAGAGGGACGACTTTAGGTGTTGATTAAATATTTGCATTTATTATCAAATTACAAAAATTACTCGAGGTCGACAGAACGACAGAGGGACGAGTGGACGACAGAGAGACGAGTGGACGACAGAGAGACGACAGAGGGATGTCCGCACGACAGAGGGGACGAGTTTAGGTTTTGATTCAATATTTGCATTTATTATTCAAATTACTAAATTACTCAAGGTCGACATTACGACGGAGGGACGAATGGACGACAGAGGGACGACAGAGAGACGAGCGGACGATTTGAGTGACGACAGAGGGTTTCAGAAATGACGACAACATGAGACGACAGAGGGATGACATAGGGATTCAGAGGGACGACCGCAAACAACAGAGGAACGAGCGACGACAGAAGTTCAAGGGAAAGGTCATGTGATCAACAGGGAGTATGACATCATCACATTCCACCAATCACAGAACTCTGGATGACATCATCCAAATGCAGCCTCTTGTTGCTTGGAAACCGGGTAGAACATGTTTCTTTATGACATCACACTGAACTTTATGACATCACGTCTGCTCTGTACCAAAGGCAATGTGCCAAGACCAGACGACGAACAAAGTCACAACAGTCGACACAGCAGCACGATTCTTCAGGAGAACTCGTATTACTCAGTATCACTTCAGCTCTTCTTCAATATTTGCATTTATTATTCACATTACTAAATTACTCTAAGATGACCGGACGACAGAGGGACGAGTGGACGACAGAGAGACGAGTGGACGACAGACAGACGACGGACGACAGAGAGACGACCGGACGACAGAGGGACGACTTTAGGTTTTGATTAAATATTTGCATTTATTATTCAAATTACTAAATTACTCGAGGTCGACAGAACGACAGAGGGACGAGGCACTGGACGACAGAGAGACGAGTAGACGACAGAGAGACGAGTGGACGACAGAGGGACGACAGAGAGACGAGTGGACGACAGAGAGACGAGCGGACGACAGAGAGACGAGCGGACGACAGAGAGACGAGCGGACGACAGAGAGACGAGCGGACGACAGAGTGACGACAGAGAGACGAGCGGACGACAGAAAGACGAGCGGACGACAGAGGGACGAGTGGCCGACAGAGAGACGACAGAGGGACGAGTTTAGGTATTGATTCAATATTTGCATTTATTATTCAAATTACTAAACTACTCAAGGGCGACAGAACGACAGAGGGACGAGTGGACGACAGACGGACGACAGAGGGATGACAGAGGGACGAGTGGACGACAGAGAGACGAGTGGACGACAGAGGAAAAGAGTGGAGACAGGACGACAGAGGGACGAGTTATTACGACAAAGAGAGACGAGTGGACGACAGAGAGACGAGTGGACGACAGAGGGACGACAGAGGGACGAGTGGACGACAGAGGGACGAGTGGACGACAGAGGGACGAGTGGACGACAGAGGGACGACAGAGAGACGAGTGGACGACAGAGGGACGACAGAGGGACGAGTGGACGACAGAGAAAAGAGTGGATGACAGGACGACAGAGGGACGAGTGGACGACAGAGGGACGAGTGGACGACAGAGGGACGACAGAGGGACGAGTGGACGACAGAGGGACGAGTGGACGACAGAGGGACGAGTGGACGACAGAGAAAAGAGTGGACGACAGAGGGACGACAGAGAGACGAGTGGACGACAGAGGGACGACAGAGAGACGAGTGGACGACAGAGAAAAGAGTGGACGACAGAGGGACGACAGAGAGACGAGTGGACGACAGAGGGACGACAGAGAGACGAGTGGACGACAGGGGGACGACAGGACAATAGAGAGAAGAGTGGACGACAGAGAGACGAGCGGACGACAGAGAGACGAGCGGACGACAGAGGGACGAGCGGACGACAGAGTGACGAGCGGACGACAGAGGAACGACAGAGGGACGAGTTTAGGTATTGATTCAATATTTGCATTTATTATTCAAATTACTAAACTACTCAAGGGCGACAGAACGACAGAGGGACGAGCGGACGACAGACGGCGGACAACAGAGGGATGACAGAGGGACGACAGAGGGACAGAGGGACGACAGAGGGACGACAGAGGGAACGAGCTGGACGACAGAGAAAAGAGTGGATGACAGGACGACAGAGGGACGAGTGGACGACAGAGGGACGAGTGTACCGACAGAGGGACAAGTGGACGACAGAGGGAGAAAATCTTGAATTTCAATTGGACATAAGCAAGTGAAACTAAATTATCGAAGTTTAGCATGTTGTGTTTAACAAGTATGTTACAGTGATGATATTGTTGTGTTTTTTTGTCAAGTAATGAGACACTGGACATCAGAGGGACGAGTGGACGACAGAGGGACGAGTGGACGACAGAGGGACGAGTTTAGGTTTTGATTCAATATTTGCATTTATTATTCAAATTACTAAACTACTCAAGGTCGACAGAACGACAGAGGGACGAGTGGACGACAGGGGACAACAGACAATAGAGAGAAGAGGGACGACGACAGAGAGACGAGTGGGACGACAGAGAGACGACGCGACGACAGAGTGACGACAGGAGAGACGACAGGACGACAGACAGGACGAGAGGGACGACAGTGGACGACAGGACAATAGAGAGACAGAGAGGACGAGTGGACGACAGAGAGA
The DNA here is from genome assembly GCA_019594935.1 of Periophthalmus modestus. NCBI lineage: Eukaryota > Metazoa > Chordata > Actinopteri > Gobiiformes > Gobiidae > Periophthalmus > Periophthalmus modestus. Next base: position 828,435 of record JAIEZT010000026.1, read on the forward strand.
CGACAGAGGGACAACGAGGACGACAGAGGGACGAGTTTTAGGTTTTTGAGAGGAATATTTGCATTTATTATTCAAACGAGTGTGGAAACAGAGGGACGAGGTCGACAGACAGACAGACGAGGAGAGGGACGACAGACGACAGAGACGGACCAGGGACGACAGAAGAGACGACGGAACGCAGTGTAGGTTTTGATTCAATATTTGCTTTTATTATTCAAATTACTAAATTACTTACTCAGGTCGACAGAACGACGAGGGACGAGTGGACGACAGGGAGAGACGACAGAGACGACGAGTGGACGACAGGGAGACGACGACGACAGAGAGACGAGTGACCGACAGAGGGACGACAGAGAGACGAGAGCGGACAGAGGGACGAGTGGACAGACAGAGGGACGACAGACAGGACGACAGAGTGACGACAGAGAGACGAGTGGACGACAGAGAGACGACAGAGGGACGAGTTTAGGTATTGATTCAATATTTGCATTTATTATTCAAAATTACGAACAACTCACGGGCGACAGAACGACAGAGGGACGAGTGGACGACAGACGGACGACAGAGGGATGACACAGAGGGACGAGTGGACGACAGAGGGACGACAGAGGGACGAGTGGACGACAGAGAACGAGTGGATGACAGGACGACAGAGGGACGACGAGGACGACAGAGAAAACGAGTGGACGACAGAGGGACGACGAGTGGACGACAGAGAGACGAGTGGACGACAGAGAGACAGATGGACGACAGAGAGACGACAGAGGGACGACAGAGGGACGAGTGGACGACAGAGAGACGAGTGGACGACAGAGAGACGAGTGGACGACAGAGGGACGAGTGGACGACAGAGGGACGAGTGGACGACAGAGAAAAGAGTGGACGACAGAGGGACGACAGAGAGACGAGTGGACGACAGAGGGACGACAGAGAGACGAGTGGACGACAGAGGGACGAGTGGACGACAGAGAAAAGAGTGGACGACAGAGGGACGACAGAGAGAGATGAAGTGGACGACAGAGAGACGAGTGTGACGACAGAGGGACGAGTGGACGACAGAGAGACGACAGAGGGACGACAGAGGACGACAGGACAATAGAGAGAAGAGTGGACGACAGAGACGACGAGCACGAAGACGACGACAGAGACGACGAGGACGGAACGACAGAGGACGAGCGGACGACAGAGGGACGACAGAGGGACGAGTTTAGGTATTGATTCAATATTTGCATTTATTATTCAAATTACTAAACTACTCAAGGGCGACAGAACGACAGAGGGACGAGCGGACGACAGACGGACGACAGAGGGATGACAGAGGGACGACAGAGGGACGAGTGGACGACAGAGGGAGTGGACGACAGAGAAAAGAGTGGATGACAGGACGACAGAGAGACGAGTGGACGACAGAGACAACAGAGAGACTGAGAGACACGACGTGGACGACACAGAGAGGACGAGGACAGGACAACAGAGAGAAGAGTGGACGACAGAGAGACGAGCGGGCGGAGACAGAGAGACGAGTGGACGACAGAGAGACGAGTGGACGACAGAGACGACGACAGAGGACGAGACGAGCGGACGACAGAGGGACAGAGACAGAGTGGACGACAGAGGGACGAGTTTAGGTTTTGATTCAATATTTGCATTTATTATTCAAATTACTAAACTACTCAGAGGGCGACAGAACGACAGAGGGACGAGAGGACAACAGAGAGACGAGCGGACGACAGAGGGACGACAGAGGGACAGAGACGAGGGACGACAGAGGGACGAGTGGACGACAGAGGGACGAGAGAGACGAGTGGACGACAGAGAAAAGAGTGGATGACAGGACGACAGAGGGACGAGTGGACGACAGAGGGACGAGTGGACGACAGAGGGACGAGTGGACGACAGGGAGAATCTTGAATTTCAATTGGACATAAGCAAGTGAAACAAATTATCGAAGTTTAGCATGTTGTGTTTAACAAGTATGTTACAGTGATGATATTGTTGTGTTTTTTTTTGTCACAGTAATGAGACACTGGACACACAGAGGGACGAGTGGACGACAGAGGGACGAGTGGACGACAGAGGGACGACGTTTAGGTTTTGATTCAATATTTGCATTTATTATTCAAATTACTAAACTACTCAAGGTCGACAGAACGACAGAGGGACGAGTGGATGACAGGGGGACAACAGGACAATAGAGAGACAGAGTGGACGACAGAGAGACGACAGAGGGACAGAGGGACGACAGAGAGACGAGTGGACGACAGGGGGACGACAGACACATATAGAGAGAAGAGTGGACGACAGAGAGACGAGAGGACGACGAGGACGACGACGACAGAGGGACGAGCGGACGACAGAGGGACGACAGAGGGACGAGTTTAGGTATTGATTCATATTTTGCATTTATTATTCAAATTACTAAACTACTCAAGTGGCGACAGAACGACAGAGGGACGAGCGGACGACAGACGGACGACAGAGGGATGACAGAGGACGACAGAGGGACGAGTGGACGACAGAGGACGACGACGAGGGACGAGTGGACGACAGAGACAAGAGTGGATGACAGAGACGACAGAGGGGACGAGTGGACGACAGAGGGACGAGTGGGACAGACGACTGGACGACGACGAGGGAGAATCTTGAATTTCAATTGGACATAAGCAAGTGAAACTAAATTTTATCGAAGTTTAGCATGTTTGTGTTAACAAGTATGTTACAGTGATGATATTGTTGTGTTTTTTTTGTCAAGTATTGAGACACTGGACGACAGAGGGACGAGTGGACGACAGAGGGACGAGTGGGACGACAGAGGGACGAGTTTAGGTTTTGATTCAATATTTGCATTTATTATTCAAATTACTAAACTACTCAAGGTTGACAGAACGACAGAGGGACGAGTGGACGACAGGGGGACAACAGGACAATAGAGAGAAGAGTGGACAGGAGAGTGGACGACAGAGAGACGAGTCGGACGACAGAGAGACGACAGAACGACAGAGGGACGAGTGGACGACAGGGGACGACAGGACAATAGAGAGAAGAGGGACGACGACAGAGAGACGACAGAGGGACAACCGGACGACAGAGGGACGAGTTTAGGTTTTGATTCAATATTTGCATTTATTATTCAAATTACTAAATTACTCAAGGTGCGACAGAACGAACGGAGGGAGGACGACAGAGGACGACAGGGGGACACAGACAGAGAGACGACAGACAGGACGACAGAGACACGAGACGACGGTGGACGACAGAGGACGAGTGACGAGAGAGACGACAGAGAGACGAGGGACGACAGAAAGACGAGAGGAACGACAGAGGGACGAGTGGCCGACAGAGAGACGACAGAGGGACGAGTTTAGGTAGAATTCAATATTTGCATTTATTATTCAAATTACTAAACTACTCAAGGGCGACAGAACGACAGAGGGACGAGTGGACGACAGACAGACGGACGACAGAGGGATGACACAGAGGGACAGAGTGGACGACAGAGGGACGACAGAGGGACGAGTGGACGACAGAGAAAACGAGTGGATGACAGTGGACGACAGAGGGACGAGTGAACGACAGACGACACAGAGACAGTTGTGTTTAACGAGTGGACGACAGAGGACGATTGGACGACAGAGAGACGAGTGGACGACAGAGAGACGACAGAGGGACGACAGAGGGACGACGAGTGGACGACAGAGAGACGAGGGACGACGACAGAGAGACGACAGAGGGACGAGTGACGACAGAGGGACAGTGAGACGACAGAGGGACGAGTGGGACGACAGAGGGAACGAGTGGACGACAGAGACGACGAGTGGACGACAGAGGGACGACAGAGACGACGACAGAGGACGACAGAGAGACGAGTGACGACGAGGGACGAGTGGACGACGAGAAAAGAGTGGACGACAGAGGGACGACAGAGAGACGACGTGGGACGACAGAGAGACGAGTGGACGACGACAGAGGGACGACAGAGAGACGAGACAGACGACAGGGGGGACGACAGAGAGACGAGTGGACGACAGAGGGACGAGTGGACGACAGAGAGACTAAAAGAGGACGACAGAGGGACGACAGAGAGACGAGTGGACGACAGAGAGACGAGTGGAGACGACAGAGGGACGACAGAGACGAGACGAGTGGACGACAGAGGGACGACAGGACAATAGAGAGAAGAGTGGACGACAGAGAGACGAGCGGACGACAGAGAGACGACAGAGGGACGAGTTTAGGTATTGATTCAATATTTGCATTTATTATTCAAATTACTAAACTACTCAAGGTCGACAGAACGACAGAGGGACGAGTGGATGACAGGGGGACAACAGGACAATAGAGAGAAGAGGACGACGACAGAGAGACGAGCGGTGACGACAGAGAGACGACGAGGACGGACGACCAGAGAGACGACGCGGACGACAGAGAGAGACGAGAGACGACAGAGGGACGAGGGAGAGACGGACGACAGGGGGACGACAGCGGGACAATAGAGAGAAGAGTGGACGACAGAGAGACGACAGAGGGACAACCCGGACGACAGAGGGACGAGTTTAGGTTTTGATTCAATATTTGCATTTATTATTCAAATTACTAAATTACTCGAGGTCGACAGGACGACAGAGGGACGACGAGCGGACGACAGAGGGAGAGGGACGAGGGACGAGTGGACGACAGAGGGACGACAGAGGGACCAGTGGACAACAGAGGGACGCGCGTGTAGGTTTTGATTCAATATTTGCTTTTATTATTCAAATTACTAAACTTACTCAAGGTCGACAGAACGACGGAGAGGGGACGAGTGGACGACAGGGGGACGACAGAGAGACGAGTGGACGACAGAGAGACGACCAGCGGACGACAGAGTGACGACAGAGGGACGAGCCGGACGACAGAGGGACGAATGGACGACAGAGAGAGAGACGAGAGAGGGACGACCGCACGACAGAGGGACGAGGTGACGACAGACAGGGAGGGACTGCACGACAGAAGGGGAAGGGAAAGGTCAATGGATCAACAGGGGAGTATGACATCATCACATTCCACCAATCACAGAACTCTGGGATGACATCATCCAAATGCAGCCTCTTGTTGCTTGGAAACCGGGTAGAACATGTTTCTTTATGACATCACAGAGAACTTTATGACATCACGTCTGCTCTGTACCAAAGGCAACGTGCCAAGACCAGACGACGAACGAAGTCACAACAGTCGACACAGCAGCACGATTCTTCAGGAGAACTCGTATTACTCAGTATCACTTCAGCTTTTCTTCAATATTTGCATTTATTATTCACATTACTAAATTACTCTAAGAGACGACCGGACGACAGAGGGACGACAGAGGACGGCGACAGAGGGACGACCGGGACGACAGAGGGAACGAGTGGACGACAGAGAGACGACGAGTGGACGACAGAGGGACGAGTGGACGACAGAGAGACAGAGGGACGACCGGGACGACAGAGGGACGACTTTAGGTTTTGATTAAATATTAGCATTTATTATTCAAATTACTAAATTACTCGAGGTCGACAGAACGACAGAGGGACGAGGCACTGGACAGAGGGGGACGACAGAGACGACGAGTGGACGACAGAGAGGACGACGAGCGGACGACAGAGGGACGACAGAGAGGACGAGTGGACGACAGAGAGACGAGTGGACGACAGACGGACAGAGGGACGAGCGGACGACGAGAGAGACGAGCGGACGACAGAAAGACGAGCGTGGACGACAGAGGGACGACTTTAGGTTTTGACAGAAATAGAGACATTTAGATTCAACAGAGGGAAACAGACTCGAGGTCGACAGAACGACAGAGGGACGAGCACTGGACGACAGAGAGACGAGTAGACGACAGAGAGACAGAGGGACGAGCGGACGACAGAGAGACGAGAGAGGACGACAGAGACGAGCGGACGACGAGAGAGGACGACAGAGGGACGAGTTTAGGTTTGATTCAAATATTTGCATTTATTATTCAAATTACTAAACTACTCAAGGGCGACAGAACAACAGAGGGACGACGAGGGACGACAGAGAGAGGACGACAGAGGGACGACAGAGGGACGACAGAGGAGGACGAGTGGACGACAGAGGGACACGACAGGGACGACAGAGGACGGAGAATCTTGAATTTCAATTGGACATAAGCAAGTGAAACTAAATTATCGAAGTTTAGCATGTTGTGTTTAACAAGTATGTTACAGTGATGATATTGTTGTGTTTTTTTGTCAAGTAATGAGACACTGGACGACAGAGGGACGAGGACGACAGAGGACAGACAGACGACAGCGAGACGACAGGGACGAGAGGAGACGAGTGGACAGAGGGACGACAGAGGGACGAGGTTTTTTTGATTCAATATTTGCATTTATTATTCAAATTACTAAACTACTCAAGGTCGACAGAAACGACAGAGGGACGACAGTGGACGAGAGGAGAGAGACGACAAAGGAGACGAGAGAGAGTGGACGACAGAGAGACGAGCGGACGACAGAGAGACGACAGAGGACGAGCGGACGACAGACGAGAGAGACGAGCGGACGACGACAGAGTGACGACAGAGAGACGACAGGACGACAGAGGGACGAGTGGACGACAGGGGGACGACAGAGGACGATGGAGACAGAGGGACGACAGAGAGACGACAGAGGGACGAGGGACAACAGGAGAGACAGAGGGACGAGGACGACTTTAGGTTTTGATTCAATATTTGCATTTATTATTCAAATTACTAAATTACTCGAGGTCGACAGACGACGACAGAGACGAGGGACGACAAGAGGACGACAGGGGGACGACAGAGAGACGAGGCGAGGACGACGAGACAGAGAGACGAGTGGACGACAGAGTGACGACAGAGAGACGAGCGACGACGACAGAAAGACGAGCAGGACGACAGAGGACGACGAGACGGACGACAGGGGGACGACAGAGAGACGAGTAGACGACACAGAGACGAGTGGACGACGACAGAGGGACCAGTGGACAACAGAGGGACGACGTGTAGGTTTTGATTCAAATATTTGCTTTTATTATTCAAATTACTAAATTCTCACAGGGACGACAGAACGACAGAGGGACGAGTGGACGACAGGGGGACGACAGAGAGACGAGCGGACGACAGAGAGACGAGCGGACGACAGAGTGACGACAGAGAGACGAGCGGACGACAGAAAGACGAGTGGGACGACAGAGGGACGACGATGGAGAGACAGAGAGACGACAGAGGGACGAGTTTAGGTATTGATTCAATATTTGCATTTATTATTCAAATTACTAAACTACTCAAGACGACAGAACGACGACGAGGGACGACAGAGGGACAGAGGACGGACTGGACGACAGACGGACGACAGAGACGACGACAGAGGGACGAGTGGACGACAGAGGGACGACAGAGGGACGAGTGGACGACAGAGAAAAGAGTGGACGACAGGACGACAGAGGGACGAGTGGACGACAGAGAAAAGAGAGACGAGGACGACAGAGGGACGAGTGGACGACAGAGGGACGAATCTTGAATTTCAATTGGACATAAGCAAGTGAAACTAAATTATCGAAGTTTAGCATGTTGGACGAGTTAACAAGTATGTTACAGTGGATGATTGTTGTGTTTGTTGGACGAAGAGTAATGGAACGACAGTCAAGACGACAGAGACGACAGAGACGACAGAGGGACGACAGACGAGTGGACGACAGAGGGACGAGTTTAGGTTTTGATTCAATATTTGCATTTATTATTCAAATTACTAAATTACTCGAGGGCGACAGAACGACAGAGGGACGAGGGGACGACAGACGACAGACAGACGACGACAGAGGGACGAGTGGACGACAGAGAGAAGAGTGGACGACAGAGGGACGAGTGGACGACACAGAGGGACGAAGTGGACGACAGAGGGAGAATCGTGAATTTCAATTGGACATAAGCAAGTGAAACAAAAGAGGATCGAAGTTTAGCATGTTGTGTTTAACAAAGTATGTTACAGTGATGATATTGTTGTGTTTTTTTTTTCAAGTAATGAGACACTGGACGACAGAGGGACGACGACAGTGGACGACAGAGGGACGACAGAGGGACGAGTGGACGACAGAGACAAGAGTGGATGACAGGACGACAGAGGGACGAGTGGACGACAGAGAGACGAGTGGACGACAGAGACAGAGGACGAGAGACGAGTGGACGACAGAGAGAGACGAGTGGACGAAAGAGGGACGACTCGAGGTCAGACAGAAAAGACAGACGACGACAGACGAGGGACGACAGACAGAGGACGACAGGGACGACAGAGGGACGACAGAGGACGACAGTGGACGACAGAGAGACGAGTGGACGACAGAGACGAGTGGACGACAGAGAGACGACAGACGGACAGAGGGGGACGACAGAGAGAATCGAGTGGACGACAGAGGGACGACACAGAGAGACGAGTGGACGAGTGAGAGGGACGAGGGACGAGTGTGGACGACCAGAGGGAAGACAGAGGACGACAGAGGGACGACAGAGAGACGAGTGGACGAGAGACAGAGAGAGAGACGACAGAGGACGACAGAGGACGACAGAGAGACACGAGTGGACGAGGGGACAGGGGGACGACAGAGGACGACGGACAGAGAGGAAGACAGGACGACAGAGAGACGAGAGGACGACAGAGAGACGAGCGGACGACAGAGGGACGACAGAGGGACGAGTTTAGGTATTGATTCAATATTTGCATTTATTATTCAAATTACTAAATACTCGAGGGGCGACAGAACGACAGAGGGACGAGCGGACGACAGACTGACGACAGAGGGATGACAGAGGGACGACAGAGGACGAGTGGACGACAGAGAAAAGAGTGGACGACAGGGACGACAGAGGGACGAGTGGACGACAGAGGGACAAGTGGACGACAGAGGGAGAATCTTGAATTTCAATTGGACATAAGCAAGTGAAACTAAATTATCGAAGTTTAGCATGTTGTGTTTAATAAGTATGTTACAGTGATGATATTGTTGTGTTTTTTGGTCAAGTAAGAGACGACTGGACGATCAGAGGGACGAGTGGACGACGACAGAGGGACGAGAGGACGACAGAGGGAGGACGAGTTTAGGTTTGATTCAATATTTGCATTTATTATCAAATTACTAAACTACTCAAGGTCGACAGAAGACGACAGAGGGACGAGTGGATGACAGGGGGACAACAGGACAATAGAAGAGTGGACGACAGAGGAGACGAGAGGACGACAGAGAGACGAGGGACGACAGAGGGACAGAGAGGACGACGAGCGGGACGACAGAGAGACGACAGAGCGGACGACAGAGGGACGAGTGGAGACAGAGTGACGACAGGAGAGACGACAGACGACAGAGGGACGAGTGGACGACAGGGGGACGACAGGACAATAGAGAGAGAGACGTGGACGACAGAGAAGAGAGACGACAGAGGGACAACCGGACGACAGAGGGACGAGTTTAGGTTTTGATTCAATATTTGCATTTATTATTCAAATTACTAAATACTCGAGTCGACAGGACGACAGAGGGACGAGTGGACAACAGAGGGACGACAGAGGGACCAGTGGACAACAGAGGGACGCGCGTGTAGGTTTTGATTCAATATTTGCTTTTATTATTCAAATTACTAAATTACTCAAGGTCGACAGAACGACGGAGGGACGAGTGGACGACAGGGGGACGACAGAGAGGAGACGTGGACGACAGGGGGGACGACAGAGGGACGACCGGACAACAGAGGGACGAATGGACGACAGAGGGACGACCGACACAGACAGAGGGACGACCGCACGACAGAGGGACGACCGCACGACAGAAGGGGAAGGGAAAGGTCATGTGATCAACAGGGAGTATGACATCATCACATTCCACCAATCACAGAACTCTGGATGACATCATCCAAATGCAGCCTCTTGTTGCTTGGAAACGGGTAGAACATGACTTTATGACATCACACTGAACTTTATGACATCACGTCTGCTCTGTACCAAAGGCAATGTGCCAAGACCAGACGACGAAACGAAGTCACAACAGTCGACACAGCAGCACGAGTGATTCTTCAGGAGAACTCGTATTACTCAGTATCACTTCAGCTCTTCTTCAATATTTGCAGATTCACATTACTAAATTACTCTAATGATGGACGACGACAGGAGGGACGAGTGGACGACAGACGGACGACGACCGGACGACAGAGGGACGACAGGACGACACGACAGAGGGACGAGTGGACGACAGAGAGACGACGTGGGAGACAGACAGACGACGACGGACGACAGAGAGACGACCGGAGAAGACAGAGGGACGACTTTAGGTTTTGATTAAATATTAGCATTTATTATTCAAATTACTAAATTACTCGAGGTCGACAGAACGACAGAGGGACGAGGCACTGGAGGACAGAGAGCAGAGACGAGTGGACGACAGAGAGAGACGAGTGACGACGTTTTCGAGGAGACAGAGGGACGAGTGGACGACAGAGAGACGAGCGGACGACGAGAGACGACGAGTAGACGACAGAGAGACGAGTGGACGACAGAGGGACGACAGAGACAGACGACGAGTGGGACGACAGAGACGAGCGGACGACAGGAGAGACGAGCGGACGACAGAGACACGGAGGACGACAGACGTGACGACGAGTGGACGACAGAGAGACGACAGAGGGACGACAGAACAGACGAGCGGACGACGACAGGGGACGAGTGGCCGACAGAGAGACGACAGAGGGACGAGTTAGGTATTGATTCAATATTTGCATTTATTATTCAAATTACTAAAATACTCAAGGGCGACAGAACGACAGAGGGACGAGTGGACGACAGAGGGACGACAGAGGGACGACAGAGGGAGGGACGACGGACGACGAGAGAGAAAAGAGTGGATGACAGGACGACAGAGGGACGAGTGGACGACAGAGGGACAAGTGGACGACAGAGGGAGAATCTTGAATTTCAATTGGACATAAGCAAGTGAAACTAAATTATCGAAGTTTAGCATGTTGTGTTTAACAAGTATGTTACAGTGATGATATTGTTGTGTTTTTTTGTCAAGTAATGAGACACTGGACGAGAGGGAGGACGAGTGGACGACAGAGGGACGACAGAGAGACGAGCGGACGACAGAGGGACGAGTTTAGGTTTTGATTCAATATTTGCATTTATTATTCAAATTACTAAACTACTCAAGGTCAACAGAACGACAGAGAGGGACGAGTGGACGACACAGAGAAAAGAGTGGATGACAGGACGACAGAGGGAGTAGACGACAGACGACAGAGTGGACGACAGAGAGGACGAAAGAGAGACGACAGAGGGACGATGACAGAGGGACGAGTGGACGACAGAGACGAGAGAGGACGACAGGGATGACAGAGGGACGACAGTGGACGACAGAGACGAGCGGACTACAGAGGGACGACAGAGAGACGAGTGGACGACAGGGGACGAGTGGGAGACGACGGGGACGACAGGGACAAGAGAGAGAAGAGTGGACGAACAGAGACAAGCGGACGACAGAGAGACGAGTGGAAGACAGAGAGACGAGCGGACGACAGGGACGAGCGGACGACAGAGGGACGAGTGGACGACAGAGGGACGAGTGGACGACAGAGGGACGAGTGGACGACAGAGGGACAAGTGGACGACAGAGGGAGAATCTTGAATTTCAATTGGACATAAGCAAGTGAAACTAAATTATCGAAGTTTAGCATGTTGTGTTTAACAAGTATGTTACAGTGATGATATTGTTGTGTTTTTTTGTCAAGTAATGAGACACTGGACGACAGAGGGACGAGTGGACGACAGAGAGACGAGTGGACGACAGAGGGACGACAGAGAGACGAGTGGACGACAGAGGGACGAGTAGACGACAGAGTGACGAGTGGACGACAGGGGGACGACAGGACAATAGAGAGAAGAGTGGACGACAGAGGGACGAGCGGACGACAGAGGGTCGACAGAGAGACGAGTGGACGACAGAGGGACGAGTAGACGACAGAGAGACGAGTGGACAACAGGGGGACGACAGGACAATAGAGAGAAGAGTGGACGACAGAGAGACGAGCGGACGACAGAGAGACGAGCGGATGACAGAGAGACGACAGGGGGACGACAGGACGACAGAGGGACAGAGGGACGAGCGGACGACAGAGACGAGCGGACGACAGAGGGACGAGCGGACGACAGAGGGACGAGCGGACGACAGAGGGACGAGCGGACGACAGAGAGACGACAGAGAGACGAGTGGACGACAGAGGGACGAGTGGACAACAGAGAGACGACAGAGGGACGACCGGACGACAGAGGGACGACAGAGGAACGAGTGGACAACAGAGGGACGACTTTAGGTTTTGATTAAATATTTGCATTTATTATTCAAATTACTAAATTACTCGAGGTCGACAGAACGACAGAGGGACGAGGCACTGGACAGAGAGACAGAGAGACGAGTGGACGACAGAGGGACGAGTGGGACGACAGAGGGACGAGTGGACGACAGAGGGACGAGTGGACGACAGAGGGAGAGTGGACAACAGAGGGACACAGAGGGATGAGCGGACGGCAGAGGGACGAGCGGACGACAGAGAGACGACAGGACGACAGAGGGACGAGTGGACGACAGAGGGACAGAGGGATGAGCGGACGACCGGACAACAGAGGGGTGAGTAGACGACAGAGAGACGACAGGACGACAGAGGGACGAGCGGACGACAGAGGGACGAGCGGACGACAGAGGGACGAGCGGACGACAGAGGGACGAGCGGACGACAGAGGGACGAATTGGGACGACAGAGACGAGGAGAGTGGACGACAGAGGGACGAGGTGACGACAGAGGGACGAGAGAGACGACGACAGAGGGACGAGTGGACGACAGAGAGACGAGGACTGACGACAGAGAGACGACAGAGACGAGTGGACGACGAGGGACGAGAGACGACAGAGAGACGAGTGGACGACAGGAGGGAGAGACGACAGAGTGGAGGACAGACAGAGACGAGTGGACGACGGAGGACGACGAGAGGACGACAGACTCAGAGAGACGAGTGGACGACAGAGAGGACGAGTGGACGACAGAGAGACGAGTGGACGACAGAGAGACGAGTGGACGACAGAGAGACGACAGGACGACAGAGAGACGACAGGACGACGACAGAGAGACGAGAGTGGACGACGACAGAGACGACAGGACGACAGAGAGACGAGTGGACGAGAGACAGAGAGACGACAGGACGAGACAGAGAGACGACAGACGACAGAGGACAGACAAGAGACGACAGGACGACAGAGAGACGAGTGGACGACAGAGAGACGACAGGACACAGAGAGACGAGTGGACGACGAGAGACGACAGAGAGACGACAGACGACAGAGGAGAAGATGTGGACGACAGAGAGACGAGGACGGACGACAGAGAGACGAGTGGACGACAGAGAGACGAGTGGACGACAGAGAGGAGGACGATGACAGAGGGACGAGTTTAGGTTTTGATTCAATATTTGCATTTATTATTCAAATTACTAAACTACTCAAGGTCAACAGAACGACAGAGGGACGAGTGGACGACAGACGGACGACAGAGAGACGAGTGGACGACAGAGAGACGACAGGGATGACAGAGGGGACGAGTGGACGGACAGAGAGACGAGTGGACGACAGAGGGACGGACAGAGGGACGAGTGGACGACAGAGACGAGCGGACTACAGAGAGGGACGACAGAGAGACGAGTGGACGGACGACAGGGACGACGAGTGGACGACGGGGACGACAGGACAATGAGAGAGAAGAGAGTGGACAACAGAGAGACAAGCGGACGACAGAGAGACGAGTGGAAGACAGAGAGACGAGTGGACGACAGAGAGACGAGACGGACGAGACAGGGACGAGAGTGGACGACAGAGGGACGACAGTGGACGACAGAGGGACGAGTGGACGACAGAGGGACGAGTGGACGACAGAGGGAGAATCTTGAATTTCAATTGGACATAAGCAAGTGAAACTAAAATTATCGAAGTTTAGCATGTTGTGTTTAACAAGTATGTTACAGTGATGATATTGTTGTGTTTTTTTGTCAAGTAATGAGACACTGGACGACAGAGGGACGAGTGGACGACAGAGAGACGAGTGGACGACAGAGAGACGAGAGGGACGACAGAGAACGAGACGAGTGAGGACGACAGAGGGACGACAGAGGGACGACGAGGACGACAGAGGGACGAGTAGACGACGAGAGACGAGTGGACAACAGGGGGACGACAGGACAATAGAGAGAAGAGTGGACGACAGAGATGACGAGCGAGACGACAGAGGGAGACAGAGAGACGAGTGACGACAGAGGGACGAGTAGACGACAGAGAGACGAGTGGACAGAGAGGACGACGACAGGGGACGATAGAGAGACGAGTGGACGACAGAGAGACGAGACAGGACGACAGAGAGACGAGCGGACGACAGAGAGACGACGCGGAGGACAGACAGAGACGACAGAGGGACGACAGGACGACAGAGACGACAGAGGGACGAGCGGACGACAGAGGGGACGAGAATGGACGACAGAGAGACGACGGGACGACAGAGGGAACACGAGCGGGACGACAGAGGGACGATGGAGCTGACGACAGGACGACAGAGGGACGACAGACGCGGGACGACAGAGGGACGAGCGGACGACAGAGGACGAGCGGACGACAGAGGGACGACGAGACGGACGACAGAGGGACGAGCGGACGACAGAGGGACGAGTGGACGACAGAGAGACGACAGAGGGACGACGAGGACGACAGAGGGACGACAGAGGGACGAGTGGACGACAGAGGGACGACTTTAGGTTTTGATTAAATATTTGCATTTATTATTCAAATTACTAAATTACTCGAGGTCGACAGAACGACAGAGGGACGAGGCACTGGACGACAGAGAGACGAGTGGACGACAGAGGGACGAGTGGACGACAGAGGGACGAGTGGACGACAGAGAGACGAGTGGACAACAGAGGGACAGAGGGATGAGACGGACGGCAGAGGGACGAGCGGGACGACAGAGAGACGACAGAGACGACAGAGAGACGACAGAGGGACGACAGAGGACAGAGGGATGAGCGGACGACCGGACAACAGAGGGGTGAGTAGACGACAGAGAGAGACGACAGGACGACAGAGGGACGACAGGACGACAGAGGGACGAGCGGACGACAGAGGACGAGGGACGAGAGGACGAGGGACGACAGAGGACGAAGTGGACGACAGAGGGACGACAGAGAGACGAGTGGACGACAGAGGGACGAGTGGACGACAGAGGGACGAGTGGACGACGACAGAGGACGAGTGGACGACAGAGACGACGAGTGGACGTGGAGGGACGAGTGACGACAGAGAGACGAGTGGATGACAGAGGGACGAGTGGACGACAGAGAGACGAGTGGACGACAGAGAGACGAGTGGACGACAGAGAGACGACAGGACGACAGAGAGACGAGTGGACGACAGAGAGACGACAGGACGACAGAGAGGACAGAGGGAGTGGACGACAGAGAGACGACAGGACGACAGAGAGACGAGTGGACGACAGAGAGACGACAGGACGACAGAGAGACGAGACGAGTGGACGACAGAGAGACGACAGGACGACAGAGAGACGAGTGACGACAGACAGAGATGACAGGACGACAGAGAGACGAGTGGACGACGAGAGAGAGAGACAGTGGACGACAGAGAGACGACAGGACGACAGAGAGACGAGTGGACGACAGAGAGACGACAGGACGACAGAGAGACGAGTGGACGACAGAGAGACGAGTGGACGACAGAGGGACGACAGAGAGACGAGCGGACGACAGAGGGACGACAGAGGGACGAGTGGACGACAGAGAGACGACAGAGGGACGAGTGGACGACAGAGGGAGAATCGTGAATTTCAATTGGACATAAGCAAGTGAAACTAAATTATCGAAGTTTAGCATGTTGTGTTTAACAAGTATGTTACAGTGATGATATTGTTGTGTTTTTTTGTCAAGTAATGAGACACTGGACGACAGAGGGACGAGTGGACGACAGAGGACGGACAGAGGGACGAGTGGACGACAGAGGGACGAGTGGACGAGAGAGAGGGACGAGTGGACGACAGAGGGACGACAGAGAGACGAGTGGACACAGACAGACGGACGACAGAGGGACGAGTGGACGACAGAGGGACGACTTTAGGTTTTGATTAAATATTTGCTTTTATTATTCAAAAAGTAACTAAATTACTCGAGGTCGACAGAACGACAGAGGGACGAGTGGACGACAGAGAGAGACGAGTGGACGACAGAGGGACGACAGAGAGAGAGACGAGTGGACGAGAGAGACAGTGGACGACAGAGGGACGAGTAGAGAGCGACAGAGAGACGAGTGGACGACAGGGGGACGACAGGACAATAGAGAGAAGAGAGTGGACGACAGAGGGGGACGACGAGAGGGACGACAGAGGGACGACTTTAGGTTTTGATTAAATATTTGCTTTTATTATTCAAATAACTAAATTACTCGAGGTCGACAGAACGACAGAGGGACGAGTGGACGACAGAGGGACGAGTGGACGACAGAGGGACGACAGAGAGACGACGTGGACGAGAGAGACGAGTGGACGACAGAGAGGACGAGTAGACGACAGAGAGAGAGAGTGGACGACAGGGGGACGACAGACAATAGAGAGAAGAGACGGACAGAGAGACGAGAGACGACAGAGGCGACAGAGGGACGAGCGGACGACAGAGAGACGAGCGGACGACAGAGAGACGACAGGACGACAGGGGGACGACAGGACAATAGAGAGAAGAGTGGACGACAGAGAGACGACAGAGGGACGACCGGACGACAGAGGGACAGAGGGACGAGTAGACGACAGAGGGACGAGTGGATGACAGGGGGACGACAGGACAATAGAGAGAAGAGTGGACGACAGAGAGACGAGCGGACGACAGAGAGACGAGCGGACGACAGAGAGACGAGCGGGACGACAGAGACGACAGACGAGGAGGACGACGACGACAGGACAATCGACGAGAAGAGACGAGACGACACCGAGACGACAGACGACAGGGACGACAGAGGGACGAGTGGACAACAGAGGGACGACTTTAGGTTTTGATTAAATATTAGCATTTATTATTCAAATTACTAAATTACTCGAGGTCGACAGAACGACGGAGGGACGAGGCACTGGACGACAGAGAGACGAGTGGACGACAGAGGGACGAGTGGACGACAGAGGGACGAGTGGACGACAGAGGGACGAGTGGACGAACAGAGGGAGGAGTGGACAACAGAGGGACAGAGGGGATGAGCGGGACGGACGACAGAGGGACGAGCGGACGACAGAGAGACGACAGGACGACAGAGAGACGACAGGACGACAGAGGGACGAGTGGACAACAGAGGGACAGAGGGATGAGCGGACGACCGACAACAGAGGGGTGAGTAGACGACAGAGAGACGACAGGACGACAGAGGGACGAGCGGACGACAGAGGGACGAGCGGACGACAGAGGGACGAATGGACGACAGAGGGACGACAGAGAGATGAGTGGACGACAGAGAGAGACGAGTGGACGACAGAGGGACGAGAGTGGACGACAGAGAGACGAGGGACGGACACAGAGAGACGACAGAGAGACGACGAGGACGACAGAGGGACGAGAGGACGACAGGACAAAAGAGAGAAGAGTGGACGACAGAGGGGACGACAGAGAGACGAGCGGACGACAGAGGGACGACAGAGGGAGAGTGGACGACAGAGAGAGACAGAGGGACGAGTGGACGACAGAGGGACGACAGAGGGACGAGTGGACAACAGAGGGACGACAGAGGGACGACAGAGGGACGACAGAGGGACGAGTGGACAACAGAGGGACGACTTTAGGTTTTGATTAAATATTTGCATTTATTATTCAAATTACTAAATTACTCGAGGTCGACAGAACGACAGAGGGACGAGGCACTGGACGACAGAGAGACGAGTGGACGACAGAGGGACGAGTGGACGACAGAGGGACGAGTGGACGACAGGGGGACGACAGGACAATAGAGAGAAGAGTGGACGACAGAGAGACGACAGAGGGACGAGTGGACAACAGAGGGATGAGCGGACGACAGAGGGACGACCGGACGACAGAGGGACGAGCGGACGACAGAGAAAAGAGTGGACGACAGAGGGACAAGTGGACGACAGAGGGAGAATCTTGAATTTCAATTGGACATAAGCAAGTGAAACTAAATTATCGAAGTTTAGCATGTTGTGTTTAACAAGTATGTTACAGTGATGATATTGTTGTGTGTTTTTTGCAAGTAATGAGACACTGGACATCAGAGGGACGAGTGGACGACAGAGGGACGAGTGGACGACAGAGGGACGACAGGGACGGACGACAGAGGGACGACAGAGGGACGAGTGGGACAACAGAGGGACGACTTTAGGTTTGATTAAATATTTGCATTTCTTATTCAAATTACTAAATTACTCGAGGTCGACAGAACGACAGAGGGACGAGTGGACGACAGAGAGACGAGTGGACGACAGAGGGACGAGTGGATGACAGAGTGACGAGTGGACAACAGAGGGACAGAGGGATGAGCGGATGACAGAGGGACGAGCGGACGACAGAGGGACGAGTGGACGACAGAGGGATGAGCGGACGACAGAGGGACGAGTGGACGACAGAGAGACGAGTGGACGACAGAGAGACGAGTGGACGACAGAGAGACGAGTGGACAACAGAGAGACGAGTGGACGACAGAGGGACGAGTGGACAACAGAGGGACAGAGGGATGAGCGGACATGTCACGGACAAATCAGAGGGGTGAGTAGACGACAGAGATACGACAGGACGACAGAGGGACGAGCGGACGACAGAGGGACGAGCGGACGACAGAGGGGTGAGTAGACGACAGAGAGACGACAGGACGACAGAAGGACGAGGGCCAGAGTTTGACCAGCCCAGGACTAAACCAGGACTAAACCAGGACTTCCTTGTTGGTGGTCCTGACTAATATTAGATTATTCAGGACCACCACATTAATCACTAGATCAGACATGGACAAACTACGGCCCGGGGGCCACACACGGCCCTTTGGGTTTATTAATCCGGCCGAACGTGACCAAATTATATTAAAAAGGTTTAACTTTGCCTAATAAAGTAGGTGAAGATAAACCTTGTTCTATTTACCTTTTCAATAAAAAACTGACTAAACTGAAAGTGAGTTTTTCTGTCTTTATTTAACTGAAATTTCATAAATAAGTTTGTACAATGAGTCACATAGAGACACATCAGAGTGAAGAAAGTAATTTCTGTCAATGGGACTTTTTTGCATAAAAACCTGCAGAAAATGAGGATCTAGTTTTGATACTAGTTTTCAATACTTTTGACAACTTATCACAAATTTAAAATGCAACTATACTGGGAAAAATGAGTGTTTAAATACAGGCAATAAACCTAATTTATACTCAACAAATTGTATAAGATTAAAATTATTCAAATAAAAACAATTTGAATTTACTCTCCCCAAAATCTATCAGTTTGAGACGACTGTGTCTCACCTGCATCATCGGCAACACGAGGAGATAAACACCTGGAACCAAGTGTGACACTTGGTCCTCAGATCAGCATCATCTCATAATAAAGTGAATTTATTATAAATATTTCGTTCAATAAACATGAACTTGTTCATTATGAAAGGTAAGTCTGCTCTTAGACACAAGCTCGTGATACATGTGACATGATCATTAATGATGGACACATCATCAGATCTTTCCTACTATTTCATAATATCATTTCTTTCTCACCTCTGTGTTTCTCTGTGACTTTGCTCCACAGCTCCCTCTCCAGGTTCAGAGCCTTCTGCCTCAAAGCTCCGTCCTCCACCTTTCGTTTGCGACTCCACAAAAAGTCCACAAGATTCTGAGCCTTTACATCCAGACCCTTAATCTGAGCTCCTGCAGGTGAAATTACAGACAAAATGATGTTAAGGACAGGTAACATGTCCCACATCTGAGTTAAGACAGAGACAACCTCAGAGCAGCAATCCCCAGAACCCATCTCCAGATCCTGAGATCAGCTTTGCTGCAGGATTTTGTCTATGCTCGTTTTGGGGTAGATAAAATAATATAAGTGCCAAGAAGAAAAATGCAAACTCCACAACAAAATACTCAGAGAATCAAACCTGAGACCTTGTGACTGTAACAATACAACAAAAACTAGGTGAAGATCATTAAGCTGTACTCACGGTGAATGATGGAGCGAGCTGCTACCTGGAGTTTTTCAGGTAAACGTAGAGTTTTCAGGTTTGTGACTCCGGGATGTTTTCTGTGAGGTTCTCCTTTAAGGAAATCTGTGTGAGGCTGAAGTTTGGCAGCTGTGCTCATTCCCTGGACAAAAATAAGCCATTATTATAATGTAACTCCACAGACTGAGGCGGGGTTTGTAGAGTGTGGTGATCACCAGAGTATCCCACAGTAAGTTCTACTGTTTTATCCGAAATCTCTGGCTGTTTACACTTGAATGTTCCTCTTGAATGTTTTCTGTTTTTGTTTATGTCTTAATGTTACTTGAAGGGTTTGCACATTTCTTTTTTGTGGTTTGCACATTTCTTTTTTGTGGTTTGCACATTTCTTCTTTTTTCTTGTTTACAAATTTTTAATTTATTCTTTTTATTTTATTTTTTGGCACATTTAATATGTTTGCACTGAGGTGGGAGAGGACAGCAATTTCATCTGCGCTATTCATCTTGTCTGTATATGCACATGTGGCAATAAAGAGAAATTGAATTGAATTGAATACTGACAGTCTCCTGACACTCCTCTGACAAGCCTGTTTCCTCTGGTCTTTTTTGTTGGTTATATGGACAAAATGATACATCATGAATGAGGGTTGGTGGAGTTGGATCTCTCCATTATCACGTAATTATAATGATCCAAATAAACACACTTTGTGATATTCATAGATTTTAAACTGCTGGAAAAAAAACAGAATTAGACCCAATAATGTTCTCTTTTTACTGCACAATAAAACATTCATAGACAACAGCTTTACAGCAAACATTTAACTTGATCCAACTGTTAAAATTATAATAACCTCATGAAGGACATGTGTCATTTATCTAAACATTAGCCTCACATGCTACATGCTACATGCTAGCTCTACTCACCCGTAACTTCACCACCAGAACTCTGTGGCACAAACTACACGCGCTGATACTCCGTAAAGACATTTTAGATGAGTTTATCGTGTCTTTCACTCGCTCTTTAACATTATATTAGTCATAATAGTTCAGAATGACAGAAAGGCACATTTTTACTGAGTCCGTCAACAAAATAAATCCGTGTAGCAACAACAGCGGAACGTATAATCAGTTCCGCGATGGATCCTTTCAAAACGAGATTCCACAGACTGTATGAAGAACGTGTGTGTGTGTGTGTGTGTGTGTGTGTGTGTGTGTGTGTGTGTGTGTGTGTGTGTGTGTGTGTGTGTGTGTGTGTGTGTGTGTGTGTGTGTGTGTGTGTGTGTGTGTGTGTGTGTGCGCGCGCGCGGCGTCTGGAGAAAGGCTCTTTGTTTCTCCTGAGAACAAACTGCATTAATGTCAGAGCTTTGTGAAAACTCTTTTCATTCATAACAACGGATCATCATCATCACCTCAAACAATAAGAGACGAGAGTCACTGGAACGAATCTGTTTCCCACATGAGCCATCTCACACTCTGAGGTCTAAACCAGGACTAAACCGGGTCTAAACCAGGACTAAACCAGGACTAAACCAGGTCTAAACCAGGACTAAACCAGGTCTAAACCTGGACTAAACCTGGACTAAACCTGGACTAAACCAGGTGAATCCGTGTTTGTTTTGTTCAGTTTAAATCTTTCTTCCTGAAGATGTGATCCACGTCTCTGTTTAAATCCAGGCTTTGTTCTGTTTATGACTCAAAGGTTTTTATTCTGGACTTTTCTCCTTTAATGTTGATTTTATGATGATTATTTATGTTTTGTTTGTGGTTTTAATGTGTTTCTTATTCACACTTTAAGTCTTTAAAACACTTTGAATGACTTTGTGTGTGAATTGTAATACAAATAAACTTTTCCTATTTTTAAGATCATTGGGATTATTACAAGAATTAAACAGAAAAGTTCGTCACAGGCCTAAGGACGTGTTGTTTTGAATTATCATATTCAAATTTATCAAATTTGTATTTTACTGTATACAATGTTATACAAGAGACCACATGATCACTGAACATTTCCATTTCACATTTTACTTTAAAGGTCATATATCACACAAAACTGATTCTTGCTTTAGTCCATGTTCTATCACTGTTTCCTCCTCAAAACAAACCTGGAGTTGTGTTTTGTTTCATATAACCTTCAGTTCTTCCTGCGATAAAGAGGCTGGAAAACGAATTCCCTTAAACTTTATGTAGTTTCTATCTGTGTTGAGGCAAACACCACCATGATGTAAATGTGAGGAGAGATGAGCTTGTTTTTTAAGCAATAAAACACCTGCAGTTAAATAAATGTAAGATGGATGAGTGTGGAACATGGCAAAAGACGGACTGATAGTGGACCTTAGCTGGTGCATATATCTTTATACAGTTTATGTTTTTTAGATTGTAGTTTGTTTGTTTTTTTTGTGTGGACTCAAAAAAATGGGGCTAGAGGAATTGTGGGAAAATTGTGTGAGCTACTCCACTGCCAATTACAGCCTCAGTAAACAAGTAGTGAAGTTTACCCCATGAGATTACCTGGCTCATTGTATTACATAGGAATGCAGAATAAATAAATAAAGTACATAAATTAAAATCAATAAAAAAATTAATAAATAATATAAAAAAATAAAATACTTAAAAAATAAAATTAAAAAAACATACATACATACTAGGGGCTGTCCATAAGATTTAGATCATACTTTGTCTGTTCTGACCATTAATTTTGAAACTGTTCTACTATGTCACAAATATTTGTAAATCTTATTATTATTAATTCATTTAAAAAAAAGTTACCTGTCTCACTGTGTCTCTGGGTTAAACTGGAAAGATAAAGAGCGACATCTGGTGGACAGTGGACGACATGACAGGCAGCCATCACATTTTCCCGCGGAGACACGTTTTGCTTTGTATTTTCTTACATAATCTGATCACCTGTCTCTGTTTCTGTCTCCGGGGCCTGAGTCCTATATGAGTGAATAATAATAAAATAAAAAACAGTTTGTTTTTTTGTTGAGTTTTGAATTGACGCATTGTTTGTGTGGCGTTGGTCCTGCGCATGCGCATTTGGAGAAGGCTAACTCAAGATGGCGGCAGAGCGCAGGGGCAGCTGGCTGTAGTTTAATCTGCAGAAATACATGTTTTGTGCTTCTATATTGAGTGTTTCTACATATAGTTCTTGATTTTTCAAGTCTTTTTGGTTATTTCTGTTGTTTCGTACAAGTCTAGTTTTGCTGTTTGAGCGGGAAAATGAATTTTAACACGAAGGTAGTTCAGGTGACCAATGTGTCTCCGAGCACCACGTCCGAGCAGATGCGCACACTCTTTGGGTTTCTCGGAACCATCGAAGAATTAAAGCTATTTCCACCAGAGTAAGTGAACCAGAATGCATCATATTAATATGTAATTCATGCCTCGGTGTTGGGTTTGATCCTGTTTGAGGTTCGTGTGGAGTTTGTTCTTTCATAAAGGCGCGGGCCTGATGTGCTAATGCTAACGTTAATGCTAATGCTAACGCTAGCTCCACTGTTTTCAGAGGCGCTCGTGTGTGATCCGCACAAATGCACTTAGATCATCTTAGAACAACGTGTTTATTCAAGGTTCAGGTTTATTTCTTATTTCATTGAATCTGAAGTTGTGTGAAGTCAGAGCTGGAAGATGCTGCAGTTTCACACCACGCACTTTACGTCCTGTAGGTGGCGCTGTAAAACAAAGCCCAATTGTTATAGTGATGGTTAAAGGTGCCATTTAAACTGTTTTGCCCAGGAAAGAAAAGGGGGGGTTATAATACTTTCAAAGGAAATCAGAAACTTTGGCACCACAAATGGATGCACCTGATTCTGCCCCTGGTTCCGTTCCTGGTTCTGCCCCTGGTTCTGCTCCTGGTTCTGCCCCTGGTTCCGTTCCTGGTTCTGCCCCTGGTTCCTGAATGGGGCTGATCGATTTGGGATCTAATTGTGCTATTTAGAGAAGATTTGTGATTTATGTTCTATAAAAGGATCAAAGTTATAAAAATGCGTCCAAAACTGACAAAAAAACCCTGAAATCTGAACATACTAATAAAAGAATCTGATTTCAGAACATATCTGAACAGATTTAAACTTCAGCGTTAGCAGTCTTCGTGCAGAATAACACAGACTTGATTCAGACTGTGATAAATCATGAAACTCTAGATTACCCACAGTTTACAGAGGCGTTTCGCTTGTATCTTCCTAACGTCCCTTCTCCCTGCTCCACAGTGACTCTCCGATGCCGGTCACGTCCCGGGTGTGCTTTGTGAAGTTCCAGGAGCAGGAGTCAGTTGGAGTGTCTCAGCATCTCACCAACACAGTGTTTCTGGACAGAGCTCTGATTGTGGTGCCGTTCGCTGAAGGTTTGTATCCACCGTCCTCAAAGTGTGTGTGTCCTTTGATTGAATGACATCATTATTCATCACCATCACTTTACTAAAGCCAGAGCTCTTATTTCTGTTAGAAGGCCCGGATTAATGTGAACTATTTTTATTTCGCTGCCTCCAAACCGCAGAGTACCTAAACCAGGTTTGGCTCTTTAAAAAACACAAATCACTATTGACTGCTAAATTCAGCAATTGTTTTGATAAAATAAATGCATTTTATTTTATTCACCCATGTTGGACTTTCCTCTGTTAAACTTCTCTTTGTTATTTGTGTGTTGTGTGTATGTGTGTGTGATTTTTGTAGTGAAGAAGGCAAAAGGTGCCCTCGTTGATGGCTCACAGTGCTCCTCTGCTGCCAACAGGGGACTCTAGGCATTTGCAAAGGCCAGCACCATTCAAGCCCCACCCCGTGTTTTTGTCTCTCTCCCTCTTCCCTCTCTTCTGTCTTAATTTGTCTTTTCCAGGTTATTTACCTCATTGAGGCTGGAATGGTTAATAATACTGCACCTTAAATACATTCAGAGCCATTCATTACCAGCCCTTTATTATTACAAAGGGAATAAAAGGGGAAAAATAGACATTTCACGACGGTCCCATCAGCACCAGGGCAACACACTGAACATTAGGTAGAAAACAAAAGGGATAAAGCAGAATCTGTAAGTGGTAAATAAAAAAACATGTAGGAACATTTGGATTTGGATAAACAAAAGTAGAAACAGTTAAATAAAAGGGGATTAAAATCAAATAATTCTGTTTTAATTTCACCGTTCTGTGTTTAAGTAATAAAAGCACATAAACCTTTACAATGACTAAAAAGTGAAATGTGCCACAGTCCAGAGCTTTGACAAATCAGAACTGTTTGCTGTTTGATTAGATCTGAATGAGCAGCACTCGTGTTGGTACAATCCCAGTTAACGCTGGTCTCCTTTTGTTGTTGTGTTTTGCAGCCAGTCCTGTAAACCAGGCCCTGCTGAAAAGGCCACCACTGCAGATTCTCTCCTGTTCTTTATTTACATGTTGTCACTGTTTGGTGCCTGTAACTACACAGGTTTCAGGTGGAATATTAAAATGTCAATTCTGGTGATAATCGCTAATACATTTCACTGACGACTCTCAAATTCAGATTTCTAATTTTGAATCTTAGACCTTTTGATTTGCTAAATTGATGCAGTGACAGGTAAGAACCAGAACTATGCCTTATGCTGGCAGCATCCCCTTTAAGTGTCAATGTCATGCAGCACATATTTTGTTTTGGTTTCATTTTTGACAACTCCCTAAATTTCTCTTTTGTGTGTATCTCGATTTTTCTCTGTGTGCTTTTTAGTAGCCAAGCCGCCCACGTGAGTCGCTTGTTTGAGTCTAAAATTGAGGGCACACCCAACTGGAGAAGCAGCTGTGCTTGCTAACGTTTGGTTCATGACTTAAAAAACACGTTCAGGTGATTTTTGGCAGTGTTCATTGGAGTAGTGTGGTACTTGCAGCTGTAGTTATGTCACTGCAGTCATTATTTTGGGACCTCAGATCTGTAAGGTAACCATTTATTTGAAGAAATGCAGTGTGAGGACTTTGTATGCCTCTGCTCTGTGTGTGTCCAGTCATGTTCCCGTCTAATGCTGCTTTGATCCTCCAGGTTCCATCCCAGATGAGAGCAAAGCTTTGGCACTGCTGGCACCAGCCAATGCTGTTGCAGGAATCCTGCCTGGAGGAGGACTTCTTCCCACTCCCAACCCCCTCCCCAACCCGGTATGATTCAGGAGCAACATTTAGTTTCATTTTAATCTTGAGAATGATTTGTTTCACTTTTGGAGTGTATAAAACAAGTTAAATGTTGTTCAGTTGGGTGCGAATCCTTTCGGCGCTCCAAACATGGACGCTCTGGCTGCTTTTGGATTTCCTGGAGCCAACATGAACCCACAGGCGGCGGACCAGCTACTGAAATTCATGACAGATCCAAAGTAAGTGGCTGAAAGTTACATCATCTCTCTGTGGTAGAGCGCGTCTCCTAACGCCTCTGTGTCCAGGCTGAACCCACTGGCGGTCGGTTTGAACCTGAGCGCGAGCTTAAAGGCCGACGCATCAAATAAAGAAATAGAAGTGGCCATGAAGAGAGTCCGAGAGGCGCAGTCCCTCATCTCTGCTGCCATAGAACCTGGAAGTGAGTACTGCTTATCCACTGGTGAAGGAATGTTCTTATTCTGTAAAGCACTTTGAATTACTTTGTCACTGTGTTATAAAGTAAACTTACCTTGTTACTGTTGGAGTCGTCTTAAGAAAATAAATGTAAAGACAGCAAACGACGTGTTTCTCAGGCAAAGACCAGCTCGCTCACGACGGTCCTTCACGTTTATACCACGCTCACGCTCCAGATCTCGAAGGAGGTTAATACTTGATGTTACCAGATCTCGCTCACGACACAGGTCCTTCACGTTTATACTTCACGTTTATACTTCATGTTAATACTTGAAGACAGAGACAGAACTCACTCATATTAATCTTGTCCATGAATCACCACAGACGCACGAGGAGCAGATCAAGGCGACGGTCGGGCTCTCGAAGCCGGAGACGATCCAAGAGTCCACGACGGAGACGCAGCCGCTCCAGAGACCGGAAACGCTCCCGCAGCAGGTGGCTGCACTCTCCTGTTTTAGGTTATTACGTGTGTAGGACGACAGATGAGTAACTGTTGAATATTGTGTTTACAGAGAGAGAAAAAAGGACGAAGGAAGGAAACGATCCAGGACCCCTCCCAAAAGCTACAGCACAGCAAGAAGATCACGCAGCGCCAGCCGGTGAGGTTTCAGGCTTTTTCACACGTCTGTAAGAGTGTAAATGTAAGAGAGAAAGTGTAAGAGTAAACTTGAAATGTTTGCTCAGGAGGCGGAGAAGAAGTCGCAGTGGAAGCCGATCTCCCAGAAAGTCTCCTAAGAGGTCTCCATCAAGGTCTCCCTCTCCTCGAAGGTCACCACAGTGACTTACAGCTCATGTCTGTGTGATAAACCCCAGTCCTCATAACTTTGTGTTTGTCCAGACATAAGAAAGAAAAGAAGCGTGATAAGGAGAGAGACCGCGAGCGCAGGAGTGACAAAGAGCGTAACCGTGAAGACCGCGAGCACACCAGCAGCAAGAAGAAGAGGAGCAAAGACAAGGACCGAGACCAGGAGAGGAAGCTCGACGGGGAGAAGGACGTCAAGGTTGGTTACTCGCACTTTTATTCTTCATTTTGGATCTTTACTACATGTCCTGTGACCTACAGGAGACAGTGCTTGATGCCTAGTGTTCTGCAGGTAAGGACGATGAAGCCAAAGCATCTGTGCAGTTGGTAGAACAGTTGTGATGGGTTCTAGTGTTTCTGCTGCTTTCATATTTGTGGTTAATGCACCGTCTACAGTTACAGGTTTAAGAGTTAAAAGTCCTACATTACATAAAACTGTTGAGCGTTTAAGCCATGTTGTTATATTGCTACCTCATCAAAAACACCTGGAATTGTGTCTGTCTACCTCTCTAAAGCTCAAAATGCTCTGTTCCACCTTGTGATGTCATGAAGTACTAGTTTTCAGATTGAAAGAATGAAATAAAACGCAGCTCCAGGTCTGTTTGCGATGAGGAAACATGAAAACAGATCAGAAAACGATCCAAGTTAAAGCGCTAGAGCTGGTTTATCACATGTATAGGCCGAGGATAATAAAGGATAAACTTATTTTTATTACAACTAATCACAAATAAAATCCTCCAAATAACCCTCCCACCCCTAGACTTTGTTCATGTCGATCTCAAAGCAAAACCAGGTCTTATTTTCTGAACTATAGACAAACCTGGACTGTAAACAGCTTGTAGATGTGTCTGCTCATTGTGACCTTTTTATAAACTCTTCCAAAGTAAAAATGTCAAAGTGTCTCACCGTGTCACTTCCAGGTCACCAGAGACTACGACGAAGAGGAGCAAGGCTACGACAGTGAGAAGGAGCGAATGGAGAGGAAGGGCTCGGAGGACTCCATGTCTCCTCGCTCCGAAGACAACGGCACGAGGCTGGTGAAGGGGGTGAAGGTGAACGGTTCAGACGACCATCACGAGGAGGACATGGACGTGAGCGATTAGAGCCGTCCTCACTGTAACGCCAACGTTTAGTCTGAAAAATGTGATCGGTTCCAGCTGTTTCTCACACG
The DNA here is from genome assembly GCA_019594935.1 of Periophthalmus modestus. Classification (NCBI taxonomy): domain Eukaryota; kingdom Metazoa; phylum Chordata; class Actinopteri; order Gobiiformes; family Gobiidae; genus Periophthalmus; species Periophthalmus modestus. The sequence continues at coordinate 857,229 of JAIEZT010000026.1, forward strand.
ACTCTCATCTCTTCTACAAAATATAATGCACATTTTAAGTTATTTTTTTTTCCAATGGTTTGTCAGGTTGCTTTTTAATCGCTGTGGTTTCAAACTGCCTTCACTCTGCTCGCGTCCGCTCGTCCTCTTCATGTGTGATTCATTTAAACTCTGTCATGTGTGAACCTCCTCTTCACGTTGGACTTGTATTACTGCGTCGTGTTATTTGGAAGTGTTTTATCAATGATTTTTTTTTAATTAAAGTCTCCCTGGACAAACTATTGTGGCTCATTCACTTCTTTATACTATATGTGCTATACATTTGCTTTCTTACATTACACCACTAGTAAAGTACTGTACTTCAATAAACTTAAGTACATTTTATAGTGGATACTTTTACTTTAGTACATTTGAGAGCAGTATTTGTACTTTCTACTCCACTGTTTTATTATTGTGCGAGAGCTGCTGAAAAGTTTGAGGGTTTATTTTTAACATTCAGAATTTGATTAAACAAAAACAGGGAAAAAAAACCCTAAAATATTCAGTTGTTTCTGTTCAAAATTCAGCTCAAATCTATCAAAATCACATTTGAAGCTTTAAAAGAATAAACTGGTGCTTTAAAACTCAGTTTTTCATGTAATATTTGTACTCTAGTATTTTTTTTTTTGCTCTACTATCTGTACAAAATGAAATACATCCACTGATATATTCCTCCAGTCGAGTTAATGACACATTTCTCACATAAAAACTATCACAGCTGTTTAGAATGTTCATTGCTATTTTTTTTATATCGTATTTTTGGAGCCACTGAATCCAAAAGAGAATGAATCAAAAATAAAATGAAAAGTCTTCCACATGTTTTAATAAATGCTTCTGAGGTGGAAGAAGTACCGTTTGGTTATTCAAGTAAAAGTACTGATATGAAGCAAAAAAAGTAAAAATAAAAGTATCTCCTGAAAAAAAAAAAAAATCCACTCAAGTCAAAATTTTAAAGTAGCTGCTTAAAATGTGCTTAGAGAGTAAAAAGTAAAAGTATTTCACGCAGATTTTGAGTCTTATAAATCTAATAAAGATTTGAGCTGAATTTTGTTCATTAGGAACAACTGAAAGTCTTTTTCCATCTGTTTTTAATTTGTATTTTTGTTTGATTGTGTTAAAATTAAACCCTCAGGATTTTCAGCAGGTCTCAAATAATAAAAACACTTTTACTTTTCAGTCCTGTTCATAAATGTAGTGGAGTAGAAAGTTCAGATACTGCTCTCAGATGTACTCAAGTAAAAGTACACGCTGTAAAATGTGTACTTGGGTATAATATTTTACTACTTTGTCTTGTTTCTTTCTCCACTGTTCCTGCTGAATAAGACTGAAAAATACTAAAAGCACAACTGGACTTTCTTTGTAAATGTGATGTTTTGTGTTTTCTACAACTACAATAATAAAAAAAAATCCATTTAAAAAGAGGTTTCTTTGAGCAAAACTGTCAAAACATTTGTCCTGGGACTTCGTTTGAACTTATGTGCATTTTATCATTTTGACGTTTTATTTTGAAAAACCGGAAGTGCGCATCGCTGTGTGATTTTGTTCTGGTAGCGTCACTTCCTGTTGTTGGAGGCTGCAGAGGGTCAGTCTCGGTTGATAATAATATATTTTATAAAAATGATGTACCGTTAGCATAAAAACAAGAACATATGTTGATAGGACGAGGTTTCCACGTGTAATTAATGTATTTTGGAGCGATAATTCGAAGTTTTGTCATTTTAATATAGACTGTAAAGTTTTCAGTTAGCTTCATATTGCTACATGGAGCTAATGGCGCGAAAATGAGCCGCCATGTCACGTGCTGTTCTCGTTCTTACAGGGAGCCGTTCTCGTTCTTACAGGAGCCAGTGAGCCTCATGTGTGAAGACAAATGAATAGACGTTTATCACAGGTATGTTTGGTTTCATTTTCATTTATGTAAAATTGTTATAAATGGTTCATTTGTCTCCAAAGAATTTTACATTTACATTGGTGTCAGTGGAGCAATTATTTTATTGTTCAGACATTTATATAATTGTGAGTCACGGTGATGTGTAAATCCTGTGTAATAACATGGTAATAACAGGCCAGTATGTAAGTGTAAGCTCCGCCCTGTCAGTAGCATGTTGGAGACTGCAGGGGGAGCCAGTGAGTCTCATGTGTGAAGACATATTCATTTTTTAGTATTTGTTTGCCGCAGGAGTAGAGCGGAGTGACTCCACCCTGGTTTGGAATAATATATTTCAGTGGAACATGACAAAGAAATGAAACGATGTGAGTTGAAACATGATGCTGGTGCTTTATTTAAAGGGACGTGAAGTAGGTATGGTTGCAGAAAGCCAGAGACAACTATGCAGATTGCAAAATTTTTTCCCCTTTTTTTTGAAATATCCAGCAATTTCAACTTCACAGCTTATATTCTCCCTGGATTACAAAAGTAACAAAATGAAAACACAGAAACAACCATAGAGGAGAGCGTTATATAAGCACTAGAAATGTGTTTCAAAGTATTAGTGTTAGTTTCAGGTAATATAAACAAAGATATAATATAGCTTAGAGATGTGTGATCCTTTCGGCCTTCGTAGCCATAGCATGCCTTTTATCAGTGCAGTTATAAAGTAAATATATTTCACCTGATTCCCAAAGACGTTCCCTCATTTACAGACACACACAGACCTGGTACAGTACTGTCCACACGTCATATTTGTACAACACAGAGGTAAGATGAGCTAACCTGAAGAAACAGGAGGTTCACCCGCTGGGACAGGCGCAGTTCAGCTGTTAGCATGCCGCGTGTATGCTAACCTTTATTAGCATGGTGAATGTATGCTAACCCTTATTAGCATTGTGCGCCTATGCTAACCATTATTAGCATGGCGAGAGTATGCTAACCCTTATTAGCATAGCGTGTGTATGCTAACCCTTTCTAGCATAGCGTGTGTATGCTAACCCTTTCTAGCATAGCACATGTATGCTAACCCTTTCTAGCATAGCACGTGTATGCTAACCCTTACTAGCATCACTTGTGTATGCTAACTTACTAGCATTGCACGTGTACGCTAACTCTTACTAGCATGGCGCGTGTATGCTAACTCTTATTAGCATGGCGCGTGCATGCTAACTCTTATTAGCATGGTGCGTGCATGCGGAGTAAAAACATTCTGGAAATGTATTGCTACACAGTGTTACTCCATTGAGTATATCATAGAATTTACTATACATCATTTATAAACTGAAGTGGAGGGAGGAGTCTGAGGCTGTGAGGAGCACGTCGTCACACTGAGTCTGTTGCCTTGGAAACAAAATACTGTCCCTAAACTGGCATTTCTTTAGTTAGAAGTGTTAGTTAGTACAGAAGTGGACTAAGTGACGTCACCCACAGCGTTCGGTTCCAAATGAAGCTCGTCGAGGCTAGAGCAGGTATAGGGACAATTTGGAGACGAGTTTCATATTTGTAATTCCGAACGCAAGTATCATAGCAACCAAAGAGCCAATCAGGAGCAAGGCAGTTGAAGGTAACTCCCCTTCCTGCCCACACCACTGGTTTAACAGGGAGCAGGTGCTTAGCAACACTGTCAATCAAACCTGTTGCTAACGCTAACAGGAGCGACGTCGGGGAAAGAAGGACCTGATGTGTCTGTTATTAATGTTCATATGTTGATTTACAGACACAGACGTGAAATAAAAACCCCAGGATCATGTAGAGGGTTAATACGAACATTTAAGACCAACATGAGTCTGACAGCAGCCGAGACAGAGAGAGGGGACAGTTTTTTCAACAGAAGGCGAATTGGAGCCAGAAGTCCGCCCATGATCACTTCCTGTTTGGAATGCCGCAGCTAGCGGATTAGCCGCGTCCATTTACACACAGTCTATGGACGTACCATAAGAAATTTAAAGAGATTTACCAGAATTTGACAATGATATTTTAAGAGACAATTTTGGGCACAGAATTCTGTCTAAAACCCTACAATTTTACCAATACGAGACACTTTCAACAGTTTGTCGGCTCTACTTCCACATCAACAGGACAGAAAAGCCCCACAGAGCTGCCTTAGGTCCACAGGACGTGCCCCACACACCTCCACACCCCTCACACCCCTCAGCGTTACACAATCCCACGTTTAAGTCTCCTTCTGAAGCTCTACGGGCTGAGATGACGTATTTACATAGTGTCAGTGCAATCATAAAGTGAAAGTTCAAATATCCGTCTGATAGTAACACTTGATATAGTTAATATTACAAGAGAAAGTCCAGAGGCTCGGACAGCGGCGCACCACAGATCACCAGCTGCTCTTTTGTGGATTGCAAGTACGATGTAAAAGCTAGCGCTCTTTTTGACCATAGTTAGCGCTCCCTTTGACCATAGTTAGCGCTCCCTTTGACCATAGTTAGCGCTCTTTTTGACCATACCTACCGCTCTTTTTGACCATAGCTAGTTCCCTTTAACCATAGTTAGCGCTCTTTTTGACCATACCTAGCGCTCTTTTTGACCATAGCTAGTGCTCCCTTTGACCATAGTTAGCGCTCTTTTTGACCATAGCTAGCGCTCCCTTTAACCATAGTTAGCGCTCTTTTTGACCATAGCTAGCGCTCCCTTTAACCATAGTTAGCGCTCTTTTTGACCATAGCTAGCGCTCTTTTTGACCATAGTTAGCGCTCCCTTTGACCAGAGTTAGCGCTCTTTTTGACGATAGCTAGCGCTCTTTTTGATCATAGCTTTTAAACTTAGCGCCATCTTTTTGCATTGACTTGCTTTAGGATCTGTTGAAAATGAAAAGCATCTGCGACCCGTTCCCTTTAAACATTTACATATACTGATATTATAGAGATATAAGAAAACAAATACAGATATGGAAGTTTCTTTTCCCTTTGCTGGTTCAGAAGACAGGTCAAAGGTCGGGGAAGCGGCAGGGGTCTTCCTTGTATTCTGGGGGTATGAAGAAAATGGACTCGTCGAATTCGTCGTAGCGGAACTCTTGGAACGTGACGGTGGCGGTGATGGTGGGGAAGACTGGGATATCTGCGGAGGAGACAGGGATTCGATATTAAAAAAGCGAAATGTGAAAAACAGAACTTAGTCATTTTAAACGGTTTGCAAGTTATTCCTCACTTATCTTGTGCATTTGGAGCATCCAAACTATTCACCATGATGAGTTTATAAGAGCGTTTCACAACTTTCAGAGACCAGAGACTTAACAACTAGCGTGCTAATCACACACTTCCTGTTTCTTGGACGATGAAACACCTTGGACAGTACAAAGTGGACTTATTTTTTATCTCAAGAGCCGCTTTTTTAACATATTTGTACCGAGGCGAGACAAAAGCTGCTCAAAAACATGGGAAAAAATCAGGTACTACTACAGAGAAAGACAGATTATAAAAAATGATAATATTGAACCTGCTTTATTTTTTTTTTAATCACTGACACAATAATAAGAAGCAGGTTAATCTTTTTAAATGGACCAGATCATTAAAACAAACCAAATAAACAACAGAATGAACTAATATTTTACCATAGACATAATTTATTTTACCCTCTACAGCTCGAATCTTACCTTATGACATAAAAATGGAAAAAACGTCTCTTTATTGAAAAAAAAAAGTCCAGATGATAAATACTGAGCTTAAACATATTCTGTTCCAGGAATAAGTCGATATAGTGATTATAGAGACTTAAAAATGTCCTGTAACATGAGTTTTTGCTGTAATAATAGAAGCTGGAACAGTATTTTTGGGGTTAATATTTATCATGTGGATGTTTTCTTTGCACTAGTGGGACATTTTTGGTAAATTTTGGGGTAAATTATCAGATTTAAGCCATAAAAAGTTGAATTAAAAACTTGTCTGACTCATTACAGACTCAAACTCACGACTAAAGTGTTTTATTCTGCTGTTTATTTATTGCAGCTCATGATTTTAAACAATACTGTGGATTTAAATCTTAGTTTCATAAGTGAGTTATCAAACTATTATCATTTATCGTCTAGATTTACTTAAGTGATATATCAAACTTCACAATGTGTTATCGTGGCTCCGAATCATAATCGTCCGAGACTAGACTTTTAAATGCTTCACGTGAGCTGCACCGAAACACTGAGCTTTTTGTTGCATTTGTCTTGAATTTTGTGAGAATTACAATGACACCATTACCAATATTATCCCATCTTCAGTTATTAGTTCAGGTAAAGTTCAGGTAAAGTTCAGGTAAAGGTAAAGTTCAAGAGGCACGTACCAAGTTTGACTGGAAACCCAGGAGGAAGTTTCATTTGGACAAACTCTCGGAGCTTGTTGAAGTGCTTAAACGGAGCGATGACTTCCAACACGTTGAGTAACCTGAGAGAGACAATCACATTTACTCACAACAATGAGAGGACAGATTAAAGTGTGAAAAATACAAAACAGGGCAGTAGTGAAGCATTATGGGAAATCTACCTTCTGAACATGAACATTACATGAACAAACAGGCTGTGTCCGAATGTCCACACTCCTCCTACAGGGGGCGATATTTAGGAGTTGTGCGACATTTTAGTGGTGTCCAAATGTCCAGTTGGTGAAAAAGTAGTGCACTCAAAATTTCCCACGATGCACCTTGAAAAGTAGTGGGCACTAAAGCAGTCAATATATCCCACAATGCACTGGGAGAGTTGTAAAAACCCCAGTGGACAGAGTTTTAACTGGACACAACACGACTGAATGAAGCAGAGAGAAGCGCGAGTTTATCACTGTTGATCCTGATTATGAATGAAACTAAAGAAACTGCGGCTGTGTCGTTAACAGAGCGAGAATTTACACAGCTCAGACAAAAATTTTAAAAACTCGTCCGTTTACGTGAGATCCAGTATGATTATTATTAGTCCATAAAGATTTGTACCATTCAATCTGATCCTTATTCATGACATAAATCGAGTTTTATCAGAGTTTAGACTGGACAACTGGACAAAAACTTGTGGTAGTGAAGATGTTTCGCTGCATGTCCAAGTCTCTTCTTCAGCTCTGGTCAGATTTTCCGCTGGACACTGCCTTGTATCTGTCTGAAGGAGGCGCTAACGACACTGAAACTAACAGCTTTTGTTTACAGTTTCTGCTTGTAGGCTAGGACTATTCAGCCGTCCACTGTCCCCGAGACACACTTAGCATAATCATCCAGCCTTAATGGGCCTAGCTCCACTGTTCTCTTTGTTTTCTTGTTTGCTTTGGGTCTGAGGGTGGAGTTCTAGATGGGAGATAGATGATGTCTGAGGCCCCCATTTCTGTTCAATGAAGGATTTTCTTTCCTAACAAAAATGACCTCTTTAACTTTTCTCTGTTTAAGATCTGAACCTCACGATCTTCAGAGGCGTGGTTTGAGATGGAGATGTGCGGCGGACTCAGAGTCACATGACCTGAAAGTGGTGAGCTGTGCGACTGAATCTCTGTGAACGAGGCTCTTTAGCGTCTGATAAAGAGCAGGACTGTGGAGGGAATGAGGCTCAGGGGCTGGGGGAGACATTCAGACACAGTCATAGATTTGATCCTTTCCTTTAAAACATCCTTAAATCTCCAGCACAGGACGATATTTTGTTTTAGCTGAATACACGTAAAGCTTTATTTTAAAACTTAAATGGGGAAAAGATAATCACACAAAGCAGCGGAGTTTGTAACACATTTACACAACACAACTTGTGATTTTTAACCATCAGTATCAGCATCAGTCATGAAAACAAAATAAAACACACTGGCTGATCTGATCCTGATGTGAACCGTGTATGTGGCACAGAGCGGTGAGGGGCTGGGGGCGAAGATTTAAAGAGCTACAGGGATAAATCTGTAGGATTAGTGAAACATACACAAATAAAACTAAAAAACACCAGATGTGTGGAGATCCAAATATCACGGAAACATATGATCACAGTTGCATCTCATGGCACCGTCTATACAGCGATAATTTGATGAGGCTAACACGGCGAACGCATTGTGGGTATTTTATTTTTTTCTTTTAAAATACAGCTAAAATCTAAAAGTGCGTAAAGGGCCCATATGTTTTCTGATCTGTTCTAAAGTTTCCTCGTCACAATAGACCTGGAGGTGTGTTTTTTTGTTTCGTTCACATGTTTAACACAAACAAACCTGCAGATTCAGGCTGAGTTCTTCTCTCAAACTGAAAACACTCTGTTCCACCTTGTGATGTCATCATGTGGTGATACAGGAAGTGCTCCGCTGTGTTTTTAAACTCCACACACTTTCATTTCTAGAATCATTTGGATCATTTCAGTCCTGGAATTGCTCATTTTTACTAAACAAAAAGCAAAAAGTTTAGATGTTCACTTGAAAACTACCACTTGATGACATCACAAGGTGGAACAGAGCGTTTTGAGCTTTGTAGATGTTACAGACTAATAATAAAGTGTGACTCAAACATGTGAACGAAACAAACTCAACTCCAGGTGTGTTTTTGAGGAGAGAACAGTGTTAGAACATGGATTAAAGAGTGAGTTTTGTGTGACATCGGGCCTTTAATAACAGTTATTACAGTGATGATATTATTGTGAAACTTTTGACAATACCATCGATACAAATCTCAATATTTCCGTTATTGTTCCGTCCCCATTTGAGTCATTATGGTTAAAAGCTTTTGTAACATATCTGTTCTAAAAGACAGCTGCGTTATAAATCATGTGTGGCATTTATTAAAGTGAAACGTAACATTGTAGGAGTAGAAAGTATGGAGGCATATTTTGTCAAAACACACGAGGGAGAGAAACCACATTAAAAAGCCATTACGCGTGTTTAGGACGGGCGTTTGGAGCCGCAGCGCATTAGTTCAGAGGAAGAGATAAAGCTGTTTAACTGCATTATGCTCTGCTCATTTTTTACAGCACTGCCTCCGAACATGACAGGCGTTTCATCAAACCACCTCCACAAACTTTTACACAGTCCATTTGAATTTGGGATCAGTCTTTCCACAAGACTTTATAAAGAAGTGGACCCACAGCTTCAGCTCCAGATGAAGCTGATCAAGGCTCGAGCCGTGACAGCGGCTAATCTGGGGCAGAGTCACATATTTGGGATTCTGACCATGAGTATCCCAGCAACCAAAGAACCAATCAGGAGCGACACTGTTGAAGGTAACGCCCCTTTCCCCACACCACTGGTTTAACAGGGAGCGGGCGCTTAGCAACGCTGTCAATCAAACAGCTAACGCTAACGGAGCGACGTCGGGGAAAGAAGGACCTGATGTGTCTGTTATTAATGTTCATTTATCGAGTTATGGACAAAATAGTGAAATAAAAATACCAGGTTGATATGAACATTTAAGACCAAAATGACGAGTCTGAGAGCAGCAGTTACAGAGGGACAGTTTATCAAAAAAACTAAAATAAACTTAGAATAAATAAATTAAATAAAAAAAAAACAAACAAACTAAAAAAAATAAAAAAACATGCTAATTAACTAAAAAAACCAAACTCAAAATAACTAAAAAAAAATAAAATAAAAACTCAAAATTACAAAAAATAAACTCAAGATAACAAAAAATTAAAATAAATAAACAAAAAAAACCCCAAAACAAAACAAAAACTCAACTAAAGCCATGTCCAATATCAAGATAACAAAAAATAACTGGATAACACATAATATAACTAAACAAAAAAAAACAAAAACTCAAAATAACAAAAAATAAGATAAATTAATCTCAGATAACAAATAACTAAAATAAATCAACTCCGGGGGTACAAAAAAATTCAAAGGGTACTCAGCCTAAAGAAAGGATGGGAAGCAGTACTAGCAGGTTAGCCATGTCCATGTATAGACTGACTGATCTCTTAGTTAAAAAAACTAACTGGTACATGGTTTATGTTGTTAGGATCAAAATGGCGACATCTGGAGCTGAAGGTAAAATTCCCAGTTGTTTTTCTCATTGACTTGGTGCCATGAGGTAAATCTTTAAAGATAAACTATGGAACTACACGACCAGTCAAACGTTTGGACACTTCCATTCAGGGTCATTCTGGTGGTTAAATCCATCATCTGCTCATTGCCACAGCCTAAAATGTCCCACAGTATAGCATTAAACTTATTCATCTTCCATTTATTCAATCTCAGATATTTTTACGTCTCGAAAATACCTTGAAATACATGAATTCTTACAGTGAGCAGGCCGGCCTCTCCACAGACCTGACCTGTAAATTGGCCTGATGGCGTCACATGCTTGTCTCCATGGAGATACTGTGGATTATTCCAACACTATCTCCATGGAGACGGGCAAATTGACTTAAAAATACAGTCATTTGTGGTGAATATTTTTTTAACAAACACGAGCAGTCAAACGTTTGGACACACGCTCTCATTCTGTGTTTTATTTCTGTATTTTTACTAATTTCTACATTTTATAAACACAGAAGATGTCAGATTTATGAAACGAGATGTACGGGATTATGCAGAAGACAATAAACTTTTACTAATTTAACGACATTTTAAGCAGCAACCTTCAAAGGGCTTTGTCAAAAAATATTTATTTAAAGTTTTTTCTTCGCTTGATAATTCCATACATCTTACTTTGTATTATTAATGTCTTATGTATGTGTATAAAATGTAAAAAGTAGTAAAAAAACAGTAGATGAGAGTGGTACATACTGCTCCCGTTCAGCTTCATTACAGGATAAAAGAGCAAAGGCCTCCAGACTAAAACGTTGTGACGGCCTGTAAACGGCGGAGCTGTGGGACGGTCGTATCTTTCATCTCGAGTTTAAAAACACGGCAGAAGTTCAGGTTTGTGCTGTGACCCAAACGATGAGAGAGAAGAGGCTGTACTCACGACTCGATGCCCAGAGGGAAATCCTGGCTCATGGCCACCGTGGCTTTGAAGTTCTTCTTACTCTCTTTGCACACGAGCTCTCTCCCCAGATGAGGAGGTCTGGAGGAGGAGGAGGCACACGAGTGAAGAACATGAGGCTTTTTCATAATAAATGAGCGTCACAGTCAGCATCTTTAACTTCTACAGTTAAGGTTAAGCTCAGTGTAGCAGCGATTTACTGTCGACGGGAACAAGACCCATAAAGATCAGCAGATATGAGCTTTTTATGGGAGATTAAAATCCAGAGCAACACAAACGATAAGATCTGTCGATATTTTGGACCAAGTTAGATTTTATTTTATTATGTACTGTATTTTCTGGACGATAAGTGTCACATTTTCATAGTTTGTCGGGTGTGACTTATATGTGAAATGATTCAAATCTATAATGTCACATGTTGGTTCTTGTCACAGTGACACCACACGGGGGCGCTCTAGTACCAGTCTGAGCCTCACAGAAGAGGAAGAGGAGCTTCATCTTCCTCTGGAGTTGGTGGAGTTGTTCATCTTCGACACGAGGATGAAGAATTCAGTGGATTTAGTGAATTTTGGAGTGAGATCCAGAGTAAACTTGTTTTTTCTGCTTTAGTTTGTGATTAACTGTTAATATCTGATGTGAACAAACCGACACGTGTCAGTTCTGTCTGAGCTTCATGAAGAAATATAAATGTGTGACGTCAGCCTGATGTTCTGATATTCAGCCTGTTCTTACACATTTTATTCTAATTATTATAACTTGATTTAAAGATAAAATGTCAGCTCTTGGGCTCAGATTTTGTAAAATTCCCCAAAAAATGTGACTTATATATGTTTTTTTCTTCAGTATTTTACATTTTTTGGCTGGTGTGACTTATCCTCCAGGGCGACTACAGTCCAGAAAATAGTTATTTAAATGAACTAAACTGACTCACAGCAGTTATGTCTTTACACTGAAGTGCTCAAATAAAGCTCTATGAGTATTTTAAACAGCAGATTTAAAGCTGACAGCTGATAAAGTACAAATACCAGCCCACCGATATATCGATCCAGCTCTACATCGCTAATCGTACAGGAGAAAAAACTGTTTCATTTGTAAGTTTAGGTTTAGTCCTGGTTTGGGCCCAGATGAAGAGCTGCTTATAAATGTATAAAACAGATTATTCAGTGGGTTGTATTTGTAAGTACAGAATTCACACTTTTATCAGGGTTAACTCTCAGTCATAACAGGATTTAGTCAGAGTTAAAAGAGCAGAATGAACAGAATACTTAAATAGAGATACGTACTTTCCATGCTCCGCTGTGATGTACTCCTCCCAGGAAATGGTGTTTGGAGCCGGAGCGCTGAGGGACTGTCTCTTCACAGGCTGAGGGACAGAACACACTTCAGAAATGAATCATTACTGTAAATGTGACTAAACTAAAATATAACTATAACGAAAATACCAAACCTAAACAATAAAGGCTTTTGTGCACAATATATGTTCTTCTTGCATGTTGTAGTACCTCATGTGAGCTGTAGGGGCTCAAACAGTACGACTCATTACACACAACATTGTTTTATATTTAGTGCAGAGTATAAAGTTATAACAGACTAAAATGTGAAATTATTTAGTGTTCAGGGTTTTTAGTTCCAGTCCCAACATCGATACTTTGATTTGGAGCATCTGCTGATCCCAGATATGAACAAACACCAGTGTCCGGACGGTGAAAGTTGATTTTCCCCGACAAAAACACAGTCAACTTCACAGGCAGATCCACTTATCTGACAAGTAACCACTGAACAGGTTTGTGTGTAGCTCAGTTATAGAGTGTTTGTCCACTGACGAGAAGGTTGGTGGTTCTAATCCCGCTCTCTGTGTATATGGTGTTTGAAAAGTATAACTACTGTTCCTAGTAATTTTTTAGGTAAATGTTTTCAACTTTCTGGCCAAAAATGTTTAAATCAAAGTTTGTACTGACTCCAGGGACCTCGGTAGAAGTAGTTGGTGGCATCACACAAGACTGTCCTGATCACTCCTCCTCCTCACTTTCTTTACTCCTCCAGACTCCGCCCCTCCTCCCTCCCTCTCCTCTTTACTCCTCCAGACCCCGCCCCCTCCTCCTCCTCACTTTCTTTACTCTTCCAGACCCCACCCCTTCCTCACTTTCTTTACTCCTCCAGACCCCGCCCTCCTCCTCCTCACTTTCTTTACTCCTCCAGACCCCGCCCTCCTCCTCACTTTCTTTACTCCTCCAGACCCCGCCCCCTCCTCACTTTCTTTACTCCTCCAGACCCCGCCCCCTCCTCACTTTCTTTACTTTACTCCTCACTTTCTTTACCCCGCCCTCCTCCTCCTCCTCACTTTCTTTACTCCTCCAGACCCCGCCCTCCTCCCCTCACCTCAAAGTTGTGCTCCCCGATGCTGCCTCCTTTGCTCAGACTCTCCATGATGGCTTTGTTTCTCAGGATGTCCTCCTCGCTCAGGTGCTCCCGCCGCTTCCTCGACTCCAGCACGAGGCCATTCACCGCGTAGAAGTCGGCCAGGAAGTTTCCGACTCGCTCCTAAATGCAAACAGATGCGTGAGTCTTTCATGGTGGAGAGGGGAGAGCGGGAGTATTCCCAGAGCTAATTTGGATGCAAAAATCTGTCTGAAATGTGTCAAAGTGCAGCTTCAGGCTTGGTAAAAATACACTCGTTGTGTGTAAAGACAATCAGGGCTGTACTCAGAGGAGCGGTGTCCCGTGTGGAAGATACCGCCTGGAGTTTTCGTCTGTTCTTTAATTACTGAAAAATCTACAAAAATTGTTTACACCACAACCATCAATGACTTTTACACTGCACTTTAGTCTCAGCGTGAAACCCACTGAATCAAAGACGTCTTCTCCTCCGTGTGAGCTACTCATCAGTTTCAGCTTCATGTCGTATGCAACATTTTGAAGACTTTTTCCCAGTTCAAAAGGTGACATTATCTTGTTTTGTATTGTTAATCACTATGGCAACAGCCAAAACACTTTGACATTTCAAAATCCATGGATAAACACTTAAAATGTGTGTGGCGGAGGGCCTGGAAAGTTCCACAGCAATGCATTTTTTGTTACCAGTAATGTGAAACCTGTTCTCCCCTTCAATCACTTAGCCCCTCCCCTCACCTGGCCCCTCCCCCCTCCTGCCCCCTCCTGGCCCCTCCCCTCACCTGGCCCCTCCCCCCTCCTGGCCCCTCCCCTGTCGTCACATCACCCGGCACATCACCTCGAGCATTTATTCTAAAGAAAAAAAAACTTGCAGGACTGATACACAGGTTTTCAATTTTTATAAAAAAAGAAAAAAAAGGATAGCCGATACGCTAAAAAGTCCAAATATCAGTCCATTGGCTGCCTAAAAAATAACTTGCAGCTTTATTTTTACACTTTAACACAGGGGTCGCGACCCGTCACTCACAATAAGCCTCACACTCGCAGAAGCTGGAACTCGACAAAACACTGAGCATTTAGAGACTTTCCCCGACACGATTTAAACATGAGAAATGTGCGTGTGGAGTCGTGTGGATCAGATCCTCAGACGTCTGTGAGCAGCTTTTCTCCACCATGAACCATGTGAAACACAAACATCAGGCGTCACAGAGACAGACTGAAACATGAAACTTCAGCCCGACAGACGCAGCAGAGTCAGAGTCACATTAACCAGAGAAAAGAAAGATTTATGCAGAGATTTTACAAACACTATAGTTGTGCAGAGATTTTTTACAATATACACAGTATTATCTTAATTTTAGATGTTGAAAGTATTTGCTTGTTTTCTTTTCCGTGGAAACTGGGTCCAAATGGCTCTTTGGGGGTTAAAAGTTGCCGACTCCTGTTTTAATACAAACAAATATCTGCACAAACGTGATACACAGCTCTGTTATGGGTCTGAGGTTAAAAAAGCTGTGGGTGAGTTTGTAGTAAATATAAATAACAGTATTTGTGGCACATTCCAGAGCCCACGCACAGTTCGGCTCAGTTCTAAACAATCAGTATCAGAATTAGTCAAGAAAAAACACAAATTGGTCGATCTCTTAAACAGAAATGGTGGAAATAATCTCGTCGACTTTAAGTAGTGAGCAGAACATTAACCCTGCTGTTCTGTTTTTCTTTCTTTTTAATGTTTGTTCTTGTTGTACAGTCGTTTTGTGTCGTTTAGTTTGGGTTTCTGTGGGTTTGTTGGTTTAGGTCAATATTTTGGTGTTTTTGTGTCGTTTTCATGTTTATTATTATTCTGGTTCATGTTTTGTTCTTTGTCCTGAACAGTAGGTCATTGGGAGCGTTTCTTTCGCTGGTTTAGATTCTGCCTCTGGTAAAGTTTAATGCTCTGATTGTCTGGATTTTGCAGATCGCCAATAAAAACAACTGAACATAGTTTTCCCAAGAAACGGGATCATAATTGGGTTTACATAAAAGGTTTTGGGAGTCTTTTTCCTAACGATTTATGGCCTACACTCGGCTGTTCTGTAGCTCGGGACATAACTCACGGGCCACATTAATGTAATATCAGAGTTTGCTTTACTCCGAGTCGAGGTGCGGAGTTTATTTACCCAAACATGGATTTTTCATGTTCCGTTTACAAGACTTCCTGGAACAATTAAACCATCGTTACTGTTATAAGTTCCAGCTGCTGCGTAATTGGCTTTTACGACTTACACCTGTGAGTTTCAGCTTAAAGGGACGGAGCCTGAAGAAGAAGAACGGTTCACTTCAAATAGAGGCTGGTGCCGCAAATAAATCAGCCGGGGCCACACATGAAGAACACGAGCAGATCAGGCTTTTTCATCAGTTTGTTCTGGGACCTTAGATACATGTGCTGTCTATTGTGCATTTTGTGATTTATTTTTATTTTTATTTTTTTTTATTGCAGATGAGTTTAAAAGGTTTACGCCAGATTTTTAAATAGATTCTTAGCAAAATGAAAGTTGTAGATACAGAATATTTACAAATGTACAGATCAGTATTTTCTGTTCTATTTTGACATTCTGATTTAATAATTCCAGTTTTCCAGATAATGAATGTGGTTATTAAAATTAAATGATGTTTATTTTAATAGTCGACTAGTCACAGTAATTCTTATTAATTGTTGCAGCTGTAGATTTGATAAACGTTTCAAAAATAAAACACTGAAATAAACAGGTTGTCTGAAGACTAAAATAAGGCTAAAATGGAACCTGCTGTAACTCGGGACCAGTCCAGGTCCACGTGTCATCCATCCATTTTCTTCAGCTTTACCCAGGGCCAGGCTGTGGGGGCAGCAGGCTAAGCAGAGACTCCCAGACTTCCCTCACCCCAGACACGTCCTCCACCTCCTCCAGTGGGACCCTAAGGTGTACTCAGGCCAGAGAGACATAGTCTCATAGTAGATAAAACCAGGACTAAACCAGGACTAAACTAGGACTAAACCAGGACTAAACCAGAACTAAATCAGGACTAAACCAGGTCTAAACCAGGACTAAACCAGGACCACAAGTGAGAGTAGGAACATAGATTGATCAGTAAACTGAGAGCTTTGCCTCTGGACTCTTTTTCACCATAACTTCCACCCACCAGCAGGGGGCAGGTCACTTCGACGACCCACAGCATTAACCAAGAACTGGGACCAAATCTGAACAAAAATGAGGCCAAACCGGCAGCGTGCTCATGTTTCCTACCGTTTTATCCTCCCTGAAGAGCCATCCGATCTGACTGCGAGAGAACGTGATGGACTTTGTGGACAGAGTGGCGGAGTAGACGTCGCTGCTCATGAGGATGTCCACCTCCTCCTCCGTCTCCATCTCAGACTCCTGTGGACAGAGAGCGGTCAGGAACGACCCGGGTAAAGAGCACGGTGCATGAGCTCGAAGGCCCTGTGCCAACCTCGTGGTGTATTCTTTGGTACACTTTGGCCTCGTTGTCCAAAACCACAAAGGACCTCGAGGGAGCAGCATCGCCGTCGAAAATGAAGCTGAGATCACCGCGTTGGCACTTCATATCGTTGAAGTCTATGAGAGTAGTGTCCAGTCTAAACCACAGAGTTACAGGCGTTAGATGAGGCACAAGAACGACACAATGAAACTGAAAACAGAAACAGAAACAGGAGGCGAGGCGAGTGCTTCAGTGGAGGCCGAGTGAGTCTAGAGACTTTCAGGTCATGTGACTCATGTGTTATACTGTATTTTCTGGACGATAAGTGTCACTTTTTCATAGTTTGTCGGGTGTGACTTATATGTGAGATGATTCAAATCTATAATGTCACATGTTCTTGTCACAGTGACACCACACGGGGGCGCTCTAGTACCAGTCTGAGCCTCACAGAAGAGGAAGAGGAGCTTCATCTTCCTCTGGAGTTGGTGGAGTTGTTCGTCTTCGACACGAGGATGAAGAATTCAGTGGATTTAGTGATTTTTGGACTGAGATCCAGAGTAAACTTGTTTTTTCTGCTTTAGTTTGTGATTAACTGTTAATATCTGACGTGAACAAACCGACACGTGTCAGTTCTGTCTGTGCCTTAAAAAATGTGACTTATATATGATTTTTTCTTCATTATTCTGCATTTTTTGGCAGGTGTGACTTATACTCCAGAGCGACGTGTAGTATAGCAATAAAAGTTTATGAGTTTATGTCACACTGGATGTCACGTGCACTGACTGGAATTTTAAAATTTTTGTCTGCGATGTGTAAATTATCGCTGGGTTAACGACTGGAGCTAAGCGGCTAATGCTGCAACTTCACACAGCAACAGTTTATTTAAGTGTTTCTTTCATAATCAGACCCACAGTGAGATAAACCAGAGCTTCTTCTTCTGCTTCATTCAGTTTTGACTGCACTACTTTTTCACCGTCTGGACATTTAGACGCCACTAAAAATGGCGTGACTCCTAAATATCGCCCCCTGTAGGAGGAGTGTGGACACATTTTTACACATGTGCTGAACTAAATCTCTGTTCCACAATATAAAAGATGTGAGAATCGTTTTTTTTCACCAGTTATTGATACGTTTTCATATATTTTTCTATAATGAAGCCCTTTTATATAATTGATTTATCAGACTGAATAAACAGTATTTTTTTGTGTGGTTATTTTCAGATTTCTGGACAAAAAAATGACATGTAAACAGTTAAATGATCTGATTTGTTTCTGATCACGCTCCACACACTGAGCTGAAAGTCGTCAGTTCGAATCCCGCTCTTGAAATAAACTTTTGGTTGAGTCGTCAGACCCTTTGACCTACAGGTTGGTGGTTCGATTCCATAAAGTGTTTTGAGCCTTGAAGGTGGAAAAGTGCTGGATAAAAATGTGAAAATTGACCATTATTCATCTTAACGGTCGAGAAATGAGGAAATAATCAGGTTTTTAGTGTTTGTTTTAACATCGTCAGAACCAGAATGTGATAAATACTTTAAACTTAAATATTTCAAACACTCACCTGATGTTTGTTCCCTGTTTGTAGATTTTACAGGCGTCAGACGGAAGCATCCGAGAAAGTAAAGGCACTAAACAAAGAACAAGAGGAAAAGAGGAAAAGACGACAAACATGAGCTTTAGAGGAAGACACAGCTTTTACACGTCTGAAACTACGGATTTAAGAGAGAGGAAAGAAGAGAGGAAAGAGAGAGGAGAGCGGGGAAGAGAAGAGAAGGAGAGAGAGGAGAAGAGACAGAGAGGAAGAGAAAAGAGAGAGAGAAAGAGGGGGACAGAGGGAAGGAGGGGGAGTGAGGAGAGGGAGACACACAGAAGGAGGGGAGAGTGAGAAAGAGAGAGAGGGGAAGAGAGGAGAGAGACAGAGGGGGGGGGGTGAGGAAAGAGGGGAGGAAAGAGAAAGAGAGGAGAGAGAGACAGAGGGGGTGGTAAGGAAGAGGGGGAGAGAGAATTGGAGAGAGGAGAGGGGTGGACGGGGGTGAGAGGAGAGAGAGGAGAAGAGAGAGGGAGAGAGAGAAGAGAGAGGGAGAGAGAGAGAGAGGGGGACAGAGGAGAGAAAGGTAAGTGAGGAGAGAGAGGGAGAGAGGAAGAGAGGACACAGAGCGAGGAAGAGAAGAGAGAGAGAGAAAGAGGGGAGGGAGGGTGAGGAAAGAGAGGAGAGAGAAAGAGGAGAAGAGAGGGGGGGGGGGGGTGGATGGGGGGTGAGGAGAGAGAGAGTGAGGAGAGGAAGAGAGGAAAGAAGAGAAAAGGACAGAGGGAGGGGAGTAAGGAGAGAGAGAGAGAAAGGGAAGCGAGAGAGAGGGGAAGAAAAAGAGAGAGCGGGGTGAGGAGAGAGAGAGGAATGCAGAGGGGGGGTTTGAGGAGAGGAAGAGAGAGAGAGAGGGAGGGAGGGGATGAAGGGGGCAGAGGTAGATTAGGAGAGGGGAGAAGAGGGGGTGAGGAGAGAGAGAAAGAGCAACGGGGACAGAGGGAGGGTGAGCACAGAGAGAAAGGGAGAAATGTAAAAAGACAAAACTGTGTTTTGTGTTTCTTATTTATCCCTGAAATAAAAGATTAAAGTTCAAACATGAGACTCTTAAATCGTCTTATTCATGTTCAAACCCAACCAGGAAACACCAGGGACCAGCAGAACGTTCAAGAAACACCAGGGACCAGCAGAACGTTCAAGAAACACCAGGGACCAGCAGAACGTTCAAGAAACACCAGGGACCAGCAGAACGTTCAAGAAACACCAGGGACCAGCAGAACGTTCAGGGACCAGCAGAACGTTCAGGAAACACCAGGGACCAACAGAACGTTCAGGGACCAGCAGAGACCAGCAGAACGTTCAGTATCGGCTCTTCACTGATGAACAAACACAAACTCACCCCAGCTCTGAAAATCCCAGTGCAGCTCCAGGTAGAAATCTCCAAGCTGCAAAAAGAGCAGATCATGAGTCGACAGGTCAGAGACGCAGGACTGAAGCTGTGAATATGCGATTAACACACTCGAGTGTTCAGAGTGTGCAGAGTGTGCAGAGTGTTCAGAGTGTGCAGAGTGTTCAGAGTGTGCAGAGTGTTCAGAGTGTGCAGAGTGTGCAGAGTGTTCAGAGTGTTCAGAGTGTTCACAGCCCCTGTGAGCTCACCTCGCGCAGAGCCTTCAGGAGCTTGGGCCTCTTGTCCTCCACGCTCTCTCTCGACTGCTGCTTCAGTTTACGCAGGATCGCTGTGACTGCAGACAAACACAAGGGGGCGCCACAGGGTTAGACTCAGACAAAAATTAACTATTTTTTCTTCCATTTTGGAGATTAGTTAATGAAACTAATTATTAGACATTAATTGTTCGTGGTTTTACTGTGGATGATAATTTTGACACTCCGCAACAAACTAGATGTGAGACCAACATATGAAACTTTTTTTTAACAATAGCGTGTCATTTTTAACCCTAAATACAATAAACTTTAATACTGCATATACCAGTTTTCCCCATATATTTTTAGCTTGTTATGTCAAGAGTTACAGGTCTTATATCACACAACATGGATCCTGTGAGATTTAAATCATGTTCGTCTGTAACATCTCCAAAGCTCAAAACGCTCTGTTCCACCTTGTGATGTCATCAAGTGGTAGTTTTCAAGTGAACAGCTCCTTTTTGTGATGTCGTGTATTGGCAGAACTGAAAACAGCATTTATTTCTTTAAAACTAAAGTAAAATAAGACAAAAATGATCCACATGTGGCTAAAATAACCACAGAACAGGTTTGAATAAATAAAACTTCAAACATTATGAGACTTTCTGGGTCGACTACGACCAGGAAACAGTTTTATTACATCACTTTATTTGGCCAACCAGGATCGACTCAATAGATATTTGGAAGTTGACATCCAATCCAGCGAATTTACAAAACAAAACGCAACACTTAAGTAGTTAGTTTGTGTTGATAATGAGTCAAAAAAGTTCATAATTTGACTTTCTACAGCTCAAATCTCATCGTGGTGCAGAAAATTAACCAAATGTGTCTGATTAGTGCAAAGAAAACAGTCCACGATAAAAACAGTCCCTCAAAACATCACGTCATGTTTTTATAAAGTGCATTTCCATCTTAAAGTCTCTCAAAGCGCTTTACATCACATCAGGAACCACACACCAGTGCAGTACACACACTAGACACTAGGGGGAGTTTACGTCTAGAGCAGGACTGAACCACGACCTTCAGCTCACAGAACAAACGCTCTACCAACTGAGCCACGTCGCCTCTGTCCATCGTTCCATCTGTTCTTTTCAGTGATGGTCGTGACAGGGTGAGTTTTCCCCAAACACTGCAGCTCTTTTTCACATATTACACAATGAGGACACTGCAGAGGTGGAGCTGGACACAAAGGCCAGAGGGTGAGAGCGCCGCGGACGACCGTGACGCCAGGTGAGAAACCGCTGACGAGGCCCTGACCACAGCTCTGACCACAGCTCCCCCGACGCCAGAGTCCGACGCACAACCTCGACTTTGTGCAGCGCGACTCAATTAGCCGCAGAGCCGGACTTCACACCGCCTGACCTTCCTGTCCCGTTGCGCCTCCCCCCGTCCCGATGTGACGTGACCTTCTGAGACACCCGCCGTCCCTCAGCCCGTCACCGCGGGAACAGAGCCGACACGCCGCATACTAAACACGGCGCGGGTCACTCTGTACGAGCCCACGGCGCAGACGGGAGCGACCCCTGCGGTGTCACCAAATATGAAACAAAGAGCTGCAGCGAAGGGTGAAGCAGACTCAGAAAACAACACACCTACAGCCGTTATAGCGCCTCCTGCTGGGACGTGCGTGCGACTCGTCTCTTTTCTGTGTCAGGTTCAGAAGCGTCATGAGGAGGGAGAGTGACCCGGCCTGTAAGCTCCGGGCTTTCTACACTAAGCCTCGATTTAGGAACTGTTCCAGCTCCATCTGGATGACGAGTGCACAGAAAATCCCCACCTCTCGCTTTTTAGCCTCAATAATCGTCAGATAGACTTCTCCGCAATTAAATATCCCATAATGCATCGCTTTGTCCTTTGAAAGTCCTTTGTACCGCGCTCGCTCAGGCTCACAGGTATTAAAGTGTGATGACGATTGTGACACTTCCAAAAATCACCAAGGTCATGTTTTATGAGCTTTGTACGACCGCACAGTAGAAATATTATAAAAAACTGACTTAACTCTTTATTTGACATGAACACGGCGGCAGAATGGAACTTTTAACCAGAAAACATTGTGATTTTAATGTCTGTCTTACTCTATAAAGCACTTTGAGTTACTTTGTGACCGATTGTGCTGCATAAATAAACTTGCCTTGGGTTAATTTCACTGAAAACATCTGTACTGTGAGTGGGCTCGCTTCTCCACAAACCTGACTCTTATTTGGCCTTGAAAACAGTAATGCAGCAGAGATAAAATGATAATAAGCCGCCCTGGTGCTTGATATTCACAGAGAGAGACGTGTCCCTGGGATTAACGTGGTAAATTATTAAACGAATATATAATGAGTCCAGTAACTCACTACAGAATCTTTTAACCTGGAATTAGTCATGAAATATAAAATATACAAGAGACACACCGTGTTTTCTTAGAGGTAAAACTCAGAGCTGGATGTTCAGCCAAAGCAGCAAAATAAACTTGACATAATGACACTAAAATAACAAACTAAAGTAACATTCATTTGATCAGTGTGAAATAAAGCGGCGCTCACTCATCTGTCGGTCTCCGTAGCTGATCGCTTCTGCCAGAGGACTCCATCCTTGGGCGTTTTTCACTTTTACAGGTGCATTGTGGGCCAGGAGCAGGAGGGCACACTCTGTCCAAATCAAAATGAGCAACAATAATGTGATTTATCTCGACACTTTGGAGCAGTGTTTGTAAAACCACAAGTGTCTGACCAGAATAAATCCTAAACATTTTAATTAAACATTTACTTTTTCAGACAGAATCAGGGTCACGTCTTTTTTACCAGGCGGAAAAATAATAAACATGTGTCACTATTTTACCTTTATGTCCGAGCATCACAGCGAGATGAAGAGGTGTGTTGCCTAAAAAAGAAAAAAAAAGTAAAACTGAGAGAATCTTTATGATTTTAAAACGTCTCAAACGACATGAAGCCGACGTGTTTTAAACTTTAACGTCACTGGAGCTTCTTTAGCCAAATGAAAACAAAAACTGACCCTTACTTTTAAACCCGGGTCAGAGGTGGAAAGAGCTGGACAGTTTACATGAGCGCCACCACCAGGCCGGCCACGATACGACACATTTTGAAGCACGACATATTGTTGAGCTTCATATAGATGATAAATGACACTATTAAAACCAAACCATAAAGAAAAAATAATGCCCAAAAACGTCTTTTCTAAATGAGCAATGTTGTTAAAAAATATATATATATATAATAATAAATACAGAAAAAATAACATTTCTCACTAGTACAAAAGAAAAAAATACCACAACAAATACTGACCCCCAGAAATGACTGTTCCATCTTTTAAGGGTTGAACCATAAATGAATGTTTATGTATTTGGACTAAATACACATCATGGAGACATTTTATTGTATTTTCCTGTTAATGTTAAAGATGAACTGATGGTTTTATAATGTCATTGTGATGAAATGTGGATTTTTTATGTGTTCACCTGCCCTGAGACGACAGAGGAGGTAAATCTGGTACAAATCATCTTTTCTTTTGTGAGATTCATGAATGTTACACAGTCCCTGACAAATAAATGAATGAATGAAGGAACAAAAAATAAGCGGATAAGGAAAGAATGAATGAAAGAAAGAAAGGAGAAATAAAGAAAAGACTGAATGAATGGTCCCTGACAAATAAATGACTGACTGACTGAATGAATGAATGAATGAAGAAATGAAGGAAAGAAAGAACAAACAATAAGTGGATAAAGAAAGAAAAGAAAGAAAGTGGACAGCGATCCTAATGAAAGGCTGAGCTAAACATAATATTTCCTTGGACTCTGTCAGAAAGATCCTCTGAGCTGAATAACTCCACAGACTCGGCAGGAGCAGGAGCATCAGTTATAACACATTTAGAGAGAAAAGTACAGACCCTGCACGTCTTTCTGCAGGAGAATCAGTTATAACACATAAAAACAGAAAAGTACAGACCATGCACGTCTTTCTGCAGGATGCTGTGGCTCCTGATGAGGGAGGACAGGCGGCGCACATCTCCTCTGAACACACACTCGTGCACAGGGAAGTCCACAGCCTCAGAGCTCAGGATGATGGGGTTCTGGATGATGGGGTTCTTGTTGTTGTCGTGCAGTGTCTCTGTCTCTGGGGCAGAGTTCCCGTTGATGTTGTTCTCGTTCAGTTGCTGCTGTTGTTGCAGAGCCGATGCTTTGTGTTGTTTCTGAAACAGTTTGTTGGACTTGAAATGGTTCCTGGGGCCGTTGGGAGTCGGTGCATCCTCGTACGTGTCCATAATCTCCTCATTTTTGTTGGTTTTGTTGTGATCTTTGCGCGTGGTGCGGATTTTCTCACCTGTCATGATGCTTCTGGGGGTTTTGGATCTTTTTGCTGAAGAAAATCTAAACTATGGGATGTTTTGTAAAAGTAAAGTACAGCGTGATCTTTCCCTAACAGCTTTTTCAGTTAGAGATCAGTAATGTACCAAAACATCCCGTGTAATTACAGAGGTACACCTGATGTGTTCTGCATCAGCACCAACATTAGCATCAGTTAGCATCTAGCATCGAGCTACTTAGCCACAACTAAATGAACAGGAGGGCGCGGTGATGTGAAAAGAAAACACGGCTACACGAAACGGAACACAGACACAAACTAAATGAACACATAAGTAAAACCGGAGTGAAAAGCCGCTACATTGTTTTAATATTACAGTCCTCTTCGTCGGGCGGGACGGTTCAAATCTGTACCGTTTATCTTCGCTTTGCGGCAGATTTGAGGCAGACTGTGCCCAATCTGCGCCGCCCTTTCTGCTTCAGAGTGGGCACTGCGCATGCGCGAATCACTCTGCCATTCTAGCTACGGCAACTCCGCTGGTTCAATCAGCAGACACTTCGCTTTAATTTAAACTTATTATATGACATCATAGACTGTATATTTAAATTCTTCTTCTTTATACAGTCTATGTAATCATATACAATCACTGTTTAGATAAAACAATAGTGTTTTTGTTCACTTATGTAACTGTTGCCCCAAGTACACACATATTATTATTATTTATTATTTTTATTTTTATTTATTATTTATTTCTATTTTTATTATTAGTCGTAGTAGTAGCAGAAAGTAGAAATACATATATATAAAACAAAGCATACCTATGAATTACATGCTAAAATGGATCTAATTAACCTTAAAATAATGTTAGTCTTCATTATAATTCATCCATATGACTCCGCCTTAATAAATCATGTTTGCTCTGTTGTTCTGATGTTGTTCTGATGTTGTTGTATATATCTACCTCTAAGACTATTTTATTTTTAAGCATATCTTTTTTTAACTTTGTGCATGCCCTTATTTGTTCTTATAATATATTCAGATTCTATTCTATATTTCTAGAATTTAAAAAAATATTATTATTATTGAGTGTTTTATGTTGAACTTTATCACTGAAGAGAGCTCCTGGTTTGTGAGTTGTGTCACTGACTATGGCAATAAAAAGTCTGATTCTGACCTTCTCCAGACCAGAGGAGACAGAGCCTTTTCTGTGGTAGCTCCAGACTCTGGAACAGCGCCCCCTGCCTGTCAGATCCTCTCAGACTTAAACACAGTTTAAGATTAGACTGAAAATCCACCTCTCCTCCCTGGTATTTAACACTACACAGGATGTACAGGTGTTTGTTCTTTTCCTCTATCGTGTTTTCTTTATATTTGTTTTTTGTTGACTTTTATGTGAAGTACTTTGTTCGGCTGAAGGTGTTTAGAATTATTTATTTATTTATTTTTATTAATTGATAATAATAAAGGTTCACAAACATTTGTGGCATAGTAGAAAAAAAACACAATTAATAGTCAGAAGAAACAAAGTATTACATAGGAATGCAGAAAAAAAAATAATTAAAATAATAATTAAAAATAAATAAATAAATTAAATATTAGGGGTTGTCCATAAGATTTAGATGATCTGTTACATTTTTAAGTTTTATACCATCTTTATTTTCCATAAAACAGATGAGACAGATGAGAAAAAAAGACAGAGTTTATAAAATGTTTTGAATGATGCGTTGTAGAAATAAACTTGAACTGATTCAAACGGTCCGTGAGATATCGCGAGATCCTCCAACGAGAGCAGCGTGTTTGCGTCATCTTCATGGGACGAGCTCCTGACGTTAGCGGCCGCGGCTAGCTCTAAAAAAGCTCTAAAAAAAACACATTTAAACCATGGCCACGGCAAAGAAAGGGAAGAAAGTGGTGAATCAAGAGGAACTTCGACGCCTGATGAGAGAAAAACAGCGTCAGGCGTCTGAAAAGAAGCGCGTAGAGTCTCCTTTTGCCAAATACAACAGCCTGGGACACCTGAGCTGTGTCCTGTGCGACGTCCAAATCAAGTCCAATCTGCTCTGGACCACACATGTCCTCGGGAAACAGCATAAAGAGAAGGTTTCTGAGCTCAGAGAGGCCAAACAAACACCTCAGAGTCAAGCTGTGAAGAGGAAAACTACAGAACAGGACGAAGGTAGTTTTAAAAAGCCCAAACCTGTGTCCCAGTCCACCCTGTCCACCCAGTCCACGTCCTCACTGCCTGCAGACTTCTTCCAGAAACCCTCCAAAACCTGCAGGAGCCAGTCTGCTGGGTGGAGCATATGATGAGGACGAAGATGAGGATGAAGATGAACAATCCCAGCCCACAAACCCTCAGAGTGCACAGACTCCTGCACCGACCCCTGCACAGACTCCTGCACTTCCTGCTGATTTCTTTGACAGTTCAATCCCACAGTCCGTCCCAGCCATCTCCCACTCGGGATCCATCCAAAAAGCAGAAACTCCAGAGAAAGAAAAGCCCGAAAAGAAAGATAAAACTGCTGAGTCTTTACCAGAGGGCTTCTTCGACGACCCGGTGACAGACGCCAAAGTGCGAAACGTGGAAGCGCCAAAAGATCAGATGGACAAGGAGTGGGAAGAGTTTCAGAAGGAGATTCGACAGGTCAACACCAAATCTGAAGCTATCGTGGCCGAAGAAGACGAGGAGGGGCGTCTCGAGCGGCAAATCGATGAAATAGATGAGCAAATTGAGTGTTACCGGAGAGTGGAGGTGCTCAGGGACAAGCGTGACAAGGTGAAAGGTCAAACGCAGAGGAGGAAAGTGGAGAAGATGGAGGTGGACGTCAGTCAGGAGGAAGAAGAGGAGGAGGAGGATGAAGAGGAGGAGCTGCTGCTTCTATCACAGGACTGGAGAGCTAAAGGGGCGTTGTCATAAGTGCACATGCTTTGGACAATAACAGTTTTGGTCTGATTCATAAACTTATCTGATGTAAATATATTTGATACTAAAGAAAAAATGTTGCTTTTTTCGTCTTTTTACACTGACCACGTTACATAGAGACAAAAGTGTGTATGTAGTCGTGAGGATAACGCAAGTGATGTTTGTAAGTTTAGTTTAGCCTTATTCATTCACTTCATTCTTCTGTTGTAGCCACAGCCGCCCTGGGACAGACCAACAGGGGCGAGGCTGCCAATCTGCTCCATCGGCCCTTCTATCCGCCTCTGATCACGAGTTCAAACTGAGAAAATATTATAAGTGGAGTCGTTTTTAACATTTGGATGCAATTGATTTGTCAGTTTGATTTTTGCTTCTTTTAAACGTTCGGCTCATTTTAATCCACACGTGACCAAAGGACGTGGATGTTTTAGTAAAGCCACTGGGTAAAACAGTTAAAGTAGTAACTTACACATGGTTTTCGATCTAAAACATTGGAATTTGTGGTATTAGCAAATCCTAAGACAAAATGGCATCTCCTTTAACAGTTTGACACATCACAATATTCACCTTTCACCTGTTGTGCAGTGAGTTTGTGATTGGTGCAGAATAATAATAGTTAATGGCACGATATGAACCTGCTGTAGAGCCACTGCTGCCTCAGTGTAGCTCCTGGTGTTTCCAGAGGTTCCCCACAAGTACAAGTACAAGTACAAGTACAAGTACACACACAAGTACAAACCAGGCTCTGTGCTGAGGTCAGGAGAGGTTGGGCCTGAAGACGACGCTGTGACCACGAAACACGTATTTGTTGCCACTAATGTCAAAACTATTAAAAAACTGACACCAATATCAGGGAAAGGTGGAGCAATAATGATTTTTTGAGCTAAAAGTTTAAACACAGAACTAACTTCATCATAAACAGCAAAAGCAAAGTTCAAATCCGTCACTGGACTAAAGTTTTAAAGCAGAGGCGTCAAACTCAGAGGCCAAAATTAAAAACTGGGACTAAGTTTCAAGCCAAACTAAATATTTATTGAAAAATTTCAACATTATCTGCATGTTTTTCAGAAGAGGTGGATTAAATGTGAGTGAGGCTGGAGCAGATACTAATGAGGGTCAACAGAAGTGATGGGGTCAGTGCTAACACATTTGCAAAGCATTCTGGGATTTGTAGTATTAGTGGTGCGTCAGCCGTGTGCAGCTCAGATACAGATTGATGTGGTCTCGCAGGCCAAATATAAATATATCAAGGGCCAAATTTGTACCATGGGCCTGAGTTTGACATGTCTGTTTTAAAGTGAAGACGTTTAGCTGCTCGTCCAAGACTCTTCTTCAGTTCTGCTCAGATTCCTGCTGGAGGAGTTAACGACACTGAAACTAACACATATGTTTGTTTCGTGTCTGTAAACTCTTAAATTAGAACCATCACTGACAAAAAGCACATTTGAGCTTGGGCCTTTTCAAGATCAAGACCATAAAACATGTTGTATTTTGTCAAAGTGAGTGAAAGATGGAGCGATGAGGATTTTTTTGAGTTTGAACACACCACTTATTAACTTACTATGATGATTCTCACTTTAACAAGAAGCACAGGCAAACTTTAACTGTTTATTTATAAGTGTTCACACAAAAACATTCATTAAATCTCCATTTTACAGTAGCAGCGAAGATCCAAAGTGGAGGTTCTGAGAGCTCAAATAACCATTGTCCTGCAAAGTCGTATGTCATGATTATAAATAACTGTTCATGTTATGAGCAACATGCAAAGCTTATTAAATACACATCATTTACTCAACATAATAAACTGAATCAAGTACAATGCGATGGTCAGTGCGTTCACCACCTGTTCCTCTGCGTGATCCGGGTGCAGGCAGCTTCATATCTACGGTAAGGTTAAGATAAGATTGCTACATGAGTTTGGAGTTCATTCGGTTTGTGTTCATAGCCCTTCGAATCTTACATCGAGATTTTAAATAAACATGATTCAAAGTGAAAGAAAAGTTCAAATCACATTTGACGTTTTGTCCAGTTACAAATCAGATTTTTTCTTTTACTACGGCTCATTCCTGGACGACTGAGGGATTACACAGAAACACATGATTATTATTTTTGTTTTACACACAAAACAACCAAATAAAACTAGGTGGGAATTAAAATAAAAGAGGAAATGGTGGATTTTTTTTTGCTAAAAACTAAAAGCTGTACACTGTGGTAGAGTTAGACATAAGCTACAAACAAAAGTCTTAAATCTAGTAGTCTTCAGTAAATATATATACACACACCGGGCTGGATAAATGACGCTGTAGTAGGTGAATATGGGATTGTTGTGTTTGTAGTAAGATAAAAACGAGCATAGACTGTATAAAGAAGTGGACTGAGCTGAAAGCTCCAGGAAAAGAAGGGACAGAAGGACCTGATGTGTCTGTTTTTAATGTTCATATGTTGATTTACAGACACAGACGTGAAATAAAAACCCCAGGATCATGTAGAGGGTTAATACGAACATTTAAGACCAACATGAGTCTGACAGCAGCAGGGACAGAGAGAGAGAGACAGAGTTTTATAATAAAACTAAAATAAACCAAAAAAATATATAAATATAAATTTAAAAAAATGCAAAAAAAAAAAAACTAAAAAAAAAAACTAAAAAAAAACAAAAAAAAAAAAATAAACGTAAAAAAATGTCAAAAACAAAAAAAAAAAAAAGAAAAAATCAAAATAAAAAAAAAAAAAAACAACAACACAAACTTAGAATAACTAAAAAAAAAAAACAACAAAATTACTAAAAAAAAAAAAAAGAATAAAATAAACTAAAAAAAAAAAAAAATCAAACTAAAAAAAACTCAAAATAACAAAAAATAAATAAACTCAAGATAACAAAAAATTTTAATAAACTTAAAATTACTAAAAAAAACAAAACAAGAAAAACTAAAAAAAAGAAAAAAAAATAGAACCTAGGTTCATGTAGAGGGTTAATACGAACGTTTAAGACCAAAATGAGTCTGACAGCAGCAGAGACAGAGAGACACAGAAAGTGAACTGGAGCCAGAGTCGATGGAGCAGGAAGTGCGACATGATCACTTCCTGTTTGCAGTTTAGCTGAGTCCATTTATATATACAGTCTGTGAAAACTACATAACACCCACATAAAAATATACATCACATAAAGGAGTAAAATAAAACAAACCAAAACTGTAGAAGAAAAGATGTCAAGTTGTACCAGTAGTGTTAGAAAAATAAACAGATCAGAACGACACTTATGATGAACTGAGCAGAAATGAGAACTTACAGAAACGGCAAGAAAAGAAACCGTGTGATTTTGAGACGTGGTCAGCTCCGCGTCGCCACCGTCCAGTCCATAAATATTCATTTGATCAAAGTGCAGCAGTTACTCCATAAAAACAGTTTGGTAAAAGTCCACACCTCAGACCCTTCAATACTGTTCACTGCAAAAACATCAGAGCTCACAAACCCACCGCCGCCTTCAGCTCCACCCACGACAACCTGTGATCCCCGTCCACGTCGAAACAAGACACACGGCGAGCGCTGGGGAGACGCTGTCCGAATACTGTCTGCAGCTCCTGGTACGAGAGCGAGCGGGATCCCACCTCCGCACGGTGCAAGACGAGCTCCAGGTCTGAGGAGAAGAGGAAGAACGACTTTAACACAATCTGCAAAACGAGCTCCAGGTCTGAGGAGAAGAGGAAGAACGACTTTAACACAATCTGCAAAACGAGCTCCAGGTCTGAGGAAGAACGACTTTAACACAATCTGCAAAAACATGCTCCAGGTCTGAGGAGAAGAGGAAGAACGACTTTAACACGTTCAAAACATGACTGGACCTTTATGAGCTTCAGTTGTTAGAATAATAGTGAGGTTAAAGGTCATAATTTACACAAAAGGGACTAATGTGAGATTAATCCATTAGAAACAGATCAGAAAATAACAACACGGCCCCTTAGAGACAACAGCTCGTCAGAACTTTAATCTGTGGAGTTATAAGATGTCATCACTTTATAAACGGTCTGGGTTAGTACTAAAACTTATATTTTCACACTTGGTTAATGATTATTTTAGAGATGTAGTGATACTTGTATTGAATATAGGCGTTGATACAGAAAAAGTTGCTGGTTGGGCCTTTAACTGTTTGTATTAAGACACTTTACAGGCTGATTTTGGGCTAGTTTGAACTTTTCTTCATACAAAACTGTTCTGTCGTGATGTGATGATGAAATAAGAGTTAAACAGGATCCATTTTGTAATAAGTTCACTGTGTTTAAGAGTCATTAATATCAGGTATCGACAGTAAGGTCAAAGTATGTTTGACATATATATTTTTCAGCACAATTCTAAATATTTTTGACAAGATTTTTATTGCATTTACTCTGTGCACTTCCAGGTTTCTTACAAAACCATCTGTGTTTCCAGCAGAATAACAACGAATCTACAACGAGACAATGAAGAATCACAAATAAGATTTATTACTGCCTCAGCGTCATTTACTGACATCTCTGATCTGTGTGTTTTATGCACAAGAACACGCACACACACATATACACACATACACACATACCTCATATACACACACACACACACCACACACACATATATATATATATATACACACACACACACACACACACACACACACACACACACACACACACACACACACACACACACACACACACACATATACACACATACACACACACACACATATATACAAATATACACACACACACACACACACCACTAATACTCACTCACAGTCCCAGTCCTTTTGTGTAAATCTTAGTCTTTAATCACTTTACTTGTAATAAAACACTTTTTGCTCTTTTCTCGTCTCTGTTCTGACTTGGTTCATTGTATCTAAATGATCTGACAGTTGTGGAGTGAACTGCTGTAGCTGATGTCAGTCTCTTCTATTTGAGCAGTGATCCTCGTGTGACAGAAGTGTGATAATAACTTCATTATGTGGCAACACTACAGTCTGTCATGTTCCTGTTCACACGGCTCCATCATGTTTCATTAAGACTCCACACGTCACATTATTTCACTGTCACAACACAAACAAACACAAACCTTTTAACGTCACGACGCCAGGCAGCGTCAAGCGCTTCAGACACGCCCTCCGAGCGTCTCTCCTCGAGCGCTTTGGACTGAGGAAGCGCGGGCGTCTGCTCGTCTGCTGCTCTGTGGGCGCCGCTGTGGACACGAAACACAAAGAAATACTCAAGAAGAGAAGCACAAGTGTAAATGCACATGTCCAGAGTCAACGGAGCAGGAAGTGCAAACATGTTCACTTCCTGTTTTAGCATGTTAGCTAAGTGCATTTATATAAAGAGTCTGTGGTCATACCCTGCACATGGACGTCTTGAGGTGTGGCTTTGGTTGTTGTGGGATCATTTGTCTTCTCTGGGTTTTGAGTGACGACTAAAGAGGTGTCCTGTAATCAAAAAGAAACACATGAGAAACACACGAGAAAAACAAGAGAAACACACACACAGAAAAACACTCGAGAAACACACAAGAAACACATGAGAACAAACATGTAACACTCGAGAGAAACAAGAAACACATGAGAAAAAACAGGAGCATTTTTATCTACACAAGGAACACACGAGAAAACCGATCCATGATTTAGTATCGATTCCATTTTCAGATTTATCTAGTCTAAGTCTAAAGTGACAGTGATATTGACCCTAAGCCCCACCCACTTTTTCCTCTTCCTTTCAATGGAGAATTTGGGAAAAGTTAAGGTGCCAAAATATTCTATGAAGTCGGTTGGTTTGTGTCAAATGTTCAATGATTAATTCGACACTGCACAGATTCTCTGGGAACTAAACTACAGAAGATATTTTCTGTGAAGCTCAGCCGCTCCACACAAACTAATCCAACCTAAATGACGATGGCGACGGTAACGTCCAGAATAAGGTGAACAGAGGTGCTCTTACGGCGGGCTTTGGCGTCTGGTTGGACCGGTTCTCCACAGAGGCCAGTCTGTGGGACAGGTCGGCCACAGTGGACAGCAGCAGGTGGATCTGCTCGTCCGTCCAGGTGTGGTGCAGCTCCTCCGTCTTGTTGGCTTCACTCACAGCCTTTTTCAGATCTGTTAGATCCTGTGGACAAAGGTAACAGGATTATTATGGACAAATACAACCGTTTACTTTAACCTAGAACATTTCAGTCACATAAGACCCAAGAACATGATGTTTCTGCTTCTTTAGTAGCAAAAGAAAAAGAAAATCTGTCAAATGGACAAACTGTTGTAGGAGCGAAGACGTTTGGCTGCTCGTCCAAACAGATTTTATTTTTCTTTTGTGACGGATCAGACCTGAACGACTGAGGGACACAGACATTTGCTTCATTAGAGCCTTTCAGGAGTAAAAAACTATTAGAATATAATCACACTTGTCCCTCACTATTTACTCTGAAGTGCTGTATGTTTGCAAGTTTTCTCCCCGACAAAACCCACAATGTCGATGAAACGTTCTGCACCGACAAAGACACCGACGAAGGTTTGAACTTTGTGTTTAAACAAGAGAGAAATGTGAGAAAATGTTAATGCCTGTGTGAGAAAAGTGTATAAAGTGTGTAGTGAGGAGTTTTACAGACAAGAAACATGTAGAGTAATTGTAAAAAATAAAGCTGATACTTCACAGATTTCACCTATTTCCACTGTCGCCCAGATTATTGATTCAAGACACGAAAAACAGTTGAAATATTGATAATCACTGTAAAAACACTAAACTAAACAAACAAATACTTTCCAAACATAAGAAGCCCAGAGTTTTTCCGCTGAGCTCTTAAACACTTCCATAGTGGTATTTACATGTATCTCCATGTGCAGAACATCTCTCACAGATAACTGACCTAGTTTCTCTGGGAAAAAAAGATAACATCTAAGCTCCTAAAATAGATTGGCACTTGTTTCATGCATTATAAATGACAAGTGAGCGGCTGCGTCGTAGCGATGACAGGACCTTCTTAACCCTTTGACTCGATGGAAACTAACGTGACAAACACAGCCAAAAGATTCACCTCCAGAGGGTCACAAATAAACAACTTCATCGAGAGCTTGGAACCGTTTTTTCAGCTGGATCTGTGCCATCGACATCATTACAACAGAACGGCGCTGGCACAGACACGACGGGGCAATAACCGTAATCTCCATTATATCACCACAATGTGCAGGAAAAAGCAAATTATCCACAGGGGAGTCGACGGGGGGGAGCGAGTCTGTTTAGGGGCCCAGAATTGGACCCTTTTCATATTAATTTGTCTTGGAGGGGAGCCCATGTGAGGCTTCTTGCCCCAGGCCCCCAATTTGCAGTTAACGGCCCTGTTCATCCATTAAACTCTCCTCTAAATCATCGTTTTCACTGATAAAAGTACAAGACTATAACAGTGTTTAAATATGGATTATTCATAACATTAAAATGATAATGATTCATGTCTATGGTCATGAGCTCGGGGTCATGACCGAAAGGACAAGATCGCGGATACAAGCGGCCAAAATGAGTTTCCTCCGCAGAGTGGCTGGGCGCTCCCTTAGAGACAGGGTGAGGAGCTCAGTCATACGGGAGGAGCTGGAGTAGAGCCGCTGCTCTTCACGTCGAGAGGAACCAGCTGATAGGATGCCTCCTGGACGCCTCCCTAGGGAGGTGTTCTGGGCATGTCCCACCGGGAGCCTGACCCAGGACACGTGGAGGGGACATGTCTCTCTGGTCTGGGAACGCTTGGGGTCCCACAGCTGGAACGTGTCTGGGGTGATTAAGTCTGGGAGTCCCTGCTTAGACTGCTGCCTCCGCGACCCCGGCCCCGGATAAGCGGAAGAAAGAAAATGGATGGATGGATGGATGATTCATGTGCAGAACATTTATCGTGATTATTTTGGCCATGATACTCGTTACAAAATTGAAATACTGCCCCACGCCTGACAGAAACGCGGCACTTTAGCTGTTCACAAGTTTATTAAGACTTAATCTGACAGACTATAATTGAATTTTTCAGTGTTATCATCGAATGCAGATATGTAAATAAAAAAGACAAGCCGTCCAGCGACATAAGTGAAAATCTGCCTCATAAAAAACTCCATCAGTGAAAAATAGGAGCTTAAAGCGTTTTCCCAGATTTCAATTGGAGCAGATCAACTTTTATAGCAACAGCTCAAAGCACGAATTGCTTTGCAAACGAAATCTTTCTTTTTGAGTCCCAGAGCATCACAGGCTTAAAAATGTGCATTAAAATAAGATTAGAGCTACCATGGTTTTCTTCAGTTCACTCTCGTTTTTCTTCTCCGTTTCGAGGGCGTCCTGCAGAGTTTTAACGTCGTGCTGGACACTCGTGAGCGTGCTCCCAATCGTCGCCACGCTCTGAAAACAAAGAGCAGTTTGAGTTAGGAAAAAACAGGGGAAAGTATTTGAGAAGATGTTTGTTTTTCATTTTTTTTACCTTCTGAAGCTCTTCTACAGTTGTGGGAAGACTGATCAGGTCCGCGGCTGATTTGAGGTTGGATTTCAAATGAGTGACGGCAGAGTCGAGTAAACTGATCTGCAGAAGAGATTCAGTTACTACCGACTGTAAAAAACCCACTACAACACACGGCCGAGGAAAAGCACGAGGATCTGCTGATTAATATTTACACTGTGAGTTTATTATATCTGCACTTCACTCACAGGAGGAACGTCTGGAGGAAAAGTAGTAAACTTAAATATTTGATGTTTTGTTCATTTCTCACTGTAAATATTCACTTTGTGTTGTGAATATTGTTGTTTGCAAAATTAAATTTAAAAAAAAGTATACATTTGAGGTATCAGTACTTTATTTAAGTACATTTTACAGTGTGTACTTTTTACTTTTACTCGAGTACATTTGAGAGCAGTATCTGTACTTTCTCCTCCACTACATTTTTGAACTGGACTGAAAAGTAAAAGTATTTTTATTATTGTGTGAGAGCTGCTGAAAAGACTGAGAATTAATTTTAACACGTTCAACAGAAACAGTTTTTATTTGTATATTTTTGAACAAATTCAGCTCAAATCTTTATCAAAATCACCACATTTGAAGTTTTATAAGACTCAAAATCTGTGTGAAATTCTTTTACTTTTTACTCTTTAAGTACATTTTTAAACAGGTATTTTAATACTTTTACTGTGATACTTTTACTTTTTCTTGAGTATTTTTTGCACCTATATTTGTACTTTTACTTCAGTGGATGAAACTGTACAATTGTTTAAACTGGATATAAATAAAAGTGTTAAATCAGTTTGGTCCCTGCAGCCGACGCCAAATGGAACTTAACAAAACAGATTTGATTTTACATGTATTTCTATGTCTGAAACTGGTGTTTTTAAATTTCTTTGTGATATAAACTGTGTGGATGTGTCATTTCCACAGATCTGCAACATTTATACAAATCTCTTTCATTTCAGCTTTGATTAAATAAAAAGTGAAGCGTTGAAATACCTTCCTGTTGATTTCTGTGAGGTTGGACCAGAGCTTGTTGAGGCCTTTCTCTCCTTTCTCCATGTCGTCCAGCTCCCTCTGCTTGTTTTTCAGGTCCTCGCTCAGTTTCGGTATTTCACTTGATGACACTTTTTGGCTGGATTCCACTATCAGTCAGAAGAAAATGATAAGAATTATGTAAATAGGTCCATGGATTTGAAGTACAGGGCG
Source organism: Periophthalmus modestus (assembly GCA_019594935.1). Classification (NCBI taxonomy): domain Eukaryota; kingdom Metazoa; phylum Chordata; class Actinopteri; order Gobiiformes; family Gobiidae; genus Periophthalmus; species Periophthalmus modestus. The sequence goes on from JAIEZT010000026.1 coordinate 894,013, forward strand.
TCTGTAAAGTCTCTTTACAGTTTAAAGATATATCACAAAGGCAGAAGATCAGATAGATTCAGACTTGTTCTGTTTTACTCAGTGGTTTACAAAGGTTTTTTTTAGCTCATTTAATCCACATCTATATGGGCTCCATCAGTCTCATGAAGCACTTCAAGACAGGGCTGGATTTCTTGGCATGTTTGGCTGTAGCAGAGGCTCATCAATGATTCAATCACATCTGTATCTTTGGCTTTAGTTCAGTAAAGTCCCGTATCTTTGTTCTAAACACAATGTCTTTAACATGACGTCACAGAAACAAATCCAGAGGTGTGACGTCTGGTCCATCCAGTCAATCCAAGGCTCTGGAAATGTTTGACTGAGGAACTCATGAACATGCAGACCCCAGTGTGATTAAAAACTTGTATGACCACCGAGTACAACCGAACAAAACTGGACACTTGGTGACAAAAATCGCAATTTCATAATCTGGCAACTTTTATCCACACAGCTGCTCCGGTTTTTATGTTTATTTGGACTTTTACACAGGTTTATTTTGTTTGCTTTTCTGCTTGTATTGTATTTTAAACATGGCGTCCATGAAAAAGAAAACCCTGTTTCTCATTGGTAAATAAAGATTAAAAAAAAGAAAGACCAAATCTAAATAATATATTTTATTAAATGCCTTTATAAAAAAATTTCAAAATTGTAAAGAGACTTCATGGACAGCCTGTACTTTCCCAACTTCTTACTGTTGTGTAGCTTCTCCTTCAGTGCATCGAGGTCTTCCTTCAGGGCGATCTGCATCCATATTAACCCAGCACAGGCCATGACACAAGCCGCGAGGATGATGAAGAGAAACAAGGGGTAGCACACACTGCAGCACTGCGCGTAGCTTCTCCTGTGACGGGACCAAACGCGGTAACATTAGACACGCTCACTGCTCCGCTACTTCCATTATTAATGATGCAGAATCAGGATTTTCAGATGGGAATTTAAAACGCTGACTGTTGAGTAATGGAGGTTCAAAATATGAGCCGGGGCTGAGTCGCAAACTGTAAAAATGTACAATCCTTAAGGGGACGCACACGTAACACGATCGGCTTTAGGAGCCGTGTTTGTCAAACTTTACACAGCAACATTTCATGATTTCAAACAATACCCACTTCATCAAGCAAACTGACAGATCAGCAGAACTACGAGCTTCTAATGTTGTCGCTTTATTATTTCAAGTATTAAAGCAAAAGAAAAACATAAAATCTGTCAAGTGGACGAAACCTTGTAGGAGTGAAGACGTTTGGCTGCTCGTCCAAGACACTTCTTCAGTTCTGGTCAGTTTACTGCTGGACACTGCCTCATATCTGTCTGAAGGTTTATGTCCATTGTGTTTTGTCTAAGTGTGCACGGAGTCCTACTTAGCCTAGTCATTCAAGCCCCTAATGAGTGATTTCACACCTATCAGCATCGTGGCTAGCTCTATTGTGTTCTTTTTCTTTGGGTCTGAGTTATAGATGGGATGTGGATCAGACCTGGACCACTGAGGGATTACACAGATTTGAAGTTCTAAAATGCCAATGTAAAACACAAAGGTTGGGGTTTATACTAAGTCACCTTTTTAGTGTGTTAATAATCTTTATATATATTTTAAAAGACTGGGACAAAGTGAATTATGTATAATATTGTGGTTAGAAGGTAGAGGATCAGAAGCGTCTTTGATAAGCAGCGAAACGTCTTCACTCCAACAACTTTTTGTCCAGTTGACAGATTTGAATCAGACCTGGACGACTGAGGGATTACACAGACAAAATTGTGCTTACACTGGGGTCTAACTGCGACTGTATTTTTCACTGTTGTTATTGTTTGATTACTCTTAAGGGGGCGGTCCCTTAACTTATATAAAAGGAGAGGAAGGGGCTGTCCTCAAACCTGAAGAAGGTCAGAAGGACTGAAACGTTGTCCTAATAAAAGTGAACCAAGAGTGAGACAGTGTGTGGGAGACTTCTTAAAACCTTTCTCCTCCTTGTTTATTCAGTGGAAACATAAGTGTGATTGGATGAGAATAATTTAAGATTATAAAAGTGAAGCTTAAAAAGTATTCCTGAGACCAAAGTCTGTTTAACCACTGACATTAGACGTCAGCCCATAGTAAATAATGATGACGTAAATGTGAAACCACAACAACGCTGAGACAGTTCTGTGAGGATTTGGCACCACACATCCTGCTGCTGCAGCTGGACCATTGTTACAGGCTCAATAGCAGCTGGTCTGATTCTCACGGTAATGTCCTGTTATGAAAATGTTAGAAAAAGTCAGTCTGCGTCTCACTGTAATGTCCTGTTATTAAAATATTATTAGCAGTAGGTCACTTTCTGTTGACATTATTAAAATATTAAGTCATTCTCACACTCACAGTAATGTCCTGTTATTAAAACGTTATTAAAAGTCAGTTATTTAAGTCAGACATTCATTGCAATGTCCCTTTAATAAAATAAAATTAAACCTTTTCTGATTCTCACGGTAATGTCCTGTTATTAAAATGTTATTCAAGTCAGTCTGATTCTCACTGTAATGTTCCTTTATTAAAATATTATAAAAAGTCATTCTGCTTGTCATGGAAATGTCCTGTTATTAAAATATTATTAGCAGTAGGTCTAACACTTTCTGTTGACGTTATTAAAATATTAAAAGTCACACACACTGTAATGTCCTGTTATTAAATTATTAAAAGTCTGATACTCAATGTAGCATCCCTTTATTAAAATGTTCTTACACTCATTCTGACACTCACTGCAATGTGCCGTTATTAAAATGTTATTAAAGTCGGTTATTTAAAGTATGACACGCCCTGTAATGCTGTTATTAAATCATTATTAATCTCATTCTGACACTCACTATAATGTCCTGTAATTACAATATTATTAAAGTTATTCTGATACTGTAACGGCCTGTAATTAAAATTCATTCTGATTCTCACTGTAATATCTTGTTCTTAAATATTATTAAAAGTCAGATACTCACTGTTATGTTATTCAAACATTATTAGCAGTAGGTTTAATATTTTCTATAATGTCCTGTTATTAAAATCTCTTCACTCACTTTACTGTAATGTCCTGTTATGAAAATGTCTTGACTCACTTTCCAAACCCCGCCGTCCCGTTCACGTTAAACTCTTCATCCTCGGAGCTGGACTCGGACTCGGATCCCGGCGGCTCTGTGCGGAGGAGCCGATGCCCTGATCCTTTCTTGGTCTTTTTTCTTTTATTCTCCCCGAGTCCGATGAGCGCGTTCAGCTCCTTCCTCTTCTTCATCTTCTTCTGTGGAGTCAGCGAACCCGCCGAGCCCGACTTAAAACCCACCAGACCCAGTGTTTTATCCAGTTTGAGATGTTCTGTGTCCCGCGGGTCGAGCTAAAGGCTAAAGGCTAATGTGTTAGCCACAGAGAGCTGCAGAGTACAGAGCATTAGCTTAGCACAGACAGATTTAGAATAAAACACACGAGACTAAACAAACTAAATGAGCCATAAGTTTAAAGAAACACTCACCAAAACTCCTCCAGGGTTATACGAGTTTAACGTCTCCACAGCGACGAAACATGCTGCTAACTCAGCTAACTGACACTATGCTAACGGAGCTAACAGCTGTCATAATGCTAACGGAGCTAAAAGATGCTAACGGGGCTAACAGAGCTACAGCTGCGGTCGTCCGGGGTTTATTCAACTACGATTAAAAACACGATTATCTGACACGTACATGTTTGAGAAGGACTCACAGACACTTCATAAACGCGTGAATAAAATGAAATAAAACACACACGAGAGTCGGTCTGTGTCCAAGAGCCGAGTCTGTGGAGCTGAGCCGCGTCACAGTGAGCTCTGCGCTGATTGGACGAGAGAGGAGGAGCTGACGTCACAGTAAACTCTGCGCTGATTGGAGAAAAGAGGAGGAGAGGCGCCTCCTCGGCTCCTCTCGGCTTTTTTCGGCTTTTTTCGGCTCCTCTTGGCTTTTTTCGGCTTCTCTTGGCTTTTTTCGGCTCTTTTCGCTCACTCTGCTCTATTGGGCCTGTGTGCGTTGGTTTTGTTGATTTCTAGTCCAGTCTGCAGCCTTTAACAACAAAAGAGCATCATTTCAAATTAATTTAAAGAAGTCAGTCAAGTGTTTGCAGCTGTTAACACATCATAAAGAATATACTGTATAACGTTTTGTGTTTCTGTGACTTTGTGGCTTATTTCAAGTGTTTTTAGGGGGTCTGGGGGTTTTGTGTATTCTGGTGCATTTTATATTTTATGTGTAATATTTACTCTACAAAATGATCATTATTCTTTTCTGATTTAAGCATGAGATTTTATCAGACAAATAGAAAACAAATATAAATACACATTATTTCACTAGAATGAATCCAAAGAGTGCAAAGAGCCGCTCTGGAGGCTTTAAGGAGCCACATGTGGCTCTTTAGAGCGTGGCTGCAGACTCCTGTTCTAGTCTCTTGAGCCGTGTCTGTGTAAAAGGCCACACTGCAACTTCATGTAAAAATTCCCCTTCATTTTTATCTGTTAAAATAAAGTCACTTCATAAAAGGATATTGTCTTTGTCTCTGTGAAACGTGACGCTCCTCAGTTTAGTCTGGACCCGTCGTTTATTAGAAAGTGAAAAAAATCTGCACTCAGGCCTGACAATTTTGGAAAAACTGGTTCACTTGAAAGGTCAGAGATGTTTGCCTCGTAAATCTAGACTGATCTGTGTTTTATACAGATTCATGTCCGTCTGGTCCTCGTCCTCTGCTGCGTCTCAAACCCGTGATCGTCCAATCAGATTTGTTTATTATTAGTAATATTTTATTTTTACATATGTTAAATGTTTGTATGTCGAGGACTGCACATGGAAAGTAGCTTTGTGCTAAATCTGGTGCAGCCATCTTTTAATGTAACTGCACATTGTCCTTCAAATAAATAAACTAAACTAAAATCTTTCAGTGACACGTGTGAAACGAAGCAGCTCATTGGTCGCCTGTGATTTACAAATAAAATCACATTTCTCTGGTCTCAGTTTAGTGCTTCTCTCGTTGATTCTACACAAATCCTCCATGTTTTTCAGCCTCTGTCATATTTTTTCACTGTATTATTTCTGGACCACGCCTGTCCCTGATTGGCTAATCCACCTGTCAATCACAGCCCTCTGAAAACGGGGTGATTCAGCGAGATCAGACTCATATCTTCAGACTGTACAGACGTGTGTGTTCTGGAGGAGACAGGGACGACCTGTGTCTCCTGGAAATGTTCAGATGATGATGCTTCTCGTTTTTTGGCCGATTCACTTTATTTTTCAATGGGCCAAAGAAGATGGGCCAAAGAAGATGGGCCAAAGAAGATGGGCCAAATGTGTTCAGTTGTTGGGCTTGTTGACCTTTTCCCTCCTCTCTCTCTGTCTCTCTATTTATAGCTCACCAAAATAAGTTCCTCTTTCATTTTTCTGCGTACCTCTTCAGCAGCCGACCCAGTGGGCCTGTGGCGCTATTGGGCCGGCCCAGCAAGACACTGGCCCTGCGTGATACGACCAGAGGACTGTGGCCTTTACCGAACCCCCGCCGACCTGCTCTTGGCTTTGAGAAATTGTTCTTTTATACGCAGTTCCCACACTGCACCAGGGCGATAGTCAGAGCCGCACTTTACAAAAGCACCGAGACGCTCTGCGGATTGTGTCACGGGAGGAGATAGGCCCCCTGCTGGCTGCTTTATTACCAACAGAAAAGGTTTGTCATGTGACGCCAATCATATCACAATAAAGACCCGCCCACACGCACACAAAGCTAATGCTAGCCCAGATTACAGCGGTACAGACCCCGAGCTCATCCGCCGTGATCGTTAGCGCCGAGCGTATTGTTCTGTCTGAATATATTTACTGTGAACACGACGGTATCACGTAGATGTAGCAAAACAAAATTCAATCAGCCGCTCGCCTCTACTAAGAACACCTGGTGGGGGGACAAGCACCACGCTGGGGGCCCGCGCAGACCCGCTCAGCGTGGGCCACGGGAATCAAAGTAACAGGAGCGTTTCATCTCCTCGCTGCAGCCGCCTCACGTTCTCTGCTGGTTTTTTCTTCGCCTAATCTATGGTTAAGTCTCAAAATGACGGCACTTCACCTCGTGCCTTCGGAGCGACTGGGCGGAGAGGGACGGGGGGCGGCCGGGGAGCACTTGTTAGCGTACTTGTTAGCGTACTTTGTTCACAGCGGGGGAGGGACTCTGAAGTGATCCTCGCCGCAGCTGTTCGGGGCAGGGCCCAGGGTGGAGGATGTAAACAGGAGCGAGGTGGAATCGCTTCATCTGAGGCGTCGTTTTGGCCCAGGTTTCGCCGCGTGACAGTCGACCCGGTGCATGTGTCGCTCCACAGACAGATTTTGACTCCAGGCGACGGCTGTTTATTTACGAATCAGTCAGACGAGCTGGTGATTCAACATTGCAGGTTTGTTGCCACAATTTGGGGAAGAAAAGATTAACTCAAGATGTTTGATAATTAGCTTCCAGAGGGAAAAAGAGGTTTGTTTTATCGAGCTGAGCACAAACATCGACCCGTCATAAATATACGACACCATCAGACGAACAAACAGGTTCTTTCAGCTTCCTGTTGAAGCCGCCATTTTGTAAACCTGACTCTTTAAACCAGCGTTATACTGTTTGTGTCTCTATGGTTCTCATCTCTGTGGACCATTCTGTTATAATTTACAGATTTTAAATCTCAATATTCATCTAGAAACAAATCCACTGACTCTGTCTGTGAACTTATTTTGAAGACCAATCCACCCCCGTTATCACCTCGTCACGAGTCAGATCTGTGCAGCGGCTCCTCACTTTCCAGCCTCTGTCTCAGGTCAAACTCTGTATGTGACACAAATGGAACAAATAAACTGTGATTGTGGAGAGTTTTGTCTCTGTGAATCTCTGAATTTAGATATATTTCTGTGACTTTTTTCCTGACGCTTCTGTTTTTCTTGGATCCTTAAAAAACTCGTCTGTTTGTGTGAAAAATACAAAAAAACATCATCTGGATTTTTTTACTGTTTTATTGTGTGACGCTCTCACTTTCTGAAGCGTCACAAGGTGAATCCCGTTTTGTTTTAGGCTCGACAGAAATAAATAAAATTGAAAAATAAAGTGAATCGGCCCAAAAAGACGAGAAGCATCGTCATCTGAACATTTCCAGGAGACACAGGTCGTCCCTGTCTCCTCCAGAACACACACGTCTGTACAATCTGAGGATGTGAGTCTGATCCCGCTGAATCGCCCCGTTTTCAGAGGGCTGTGATTGACAGATGGATTAGCCAATCAGGGACAGGCGTGGTCCGGAAACAATACAGTGAAAAAATATGACAGAGGCTGAAAAACACAGAGGATTTGTGTAGAATCAACGAGAGAAGCACGAAACTGAGACCAGAGAAATGTGATTTTATTTGTAAATCACAGGCGACCAATGAGCTGCTTCGTTTCACACGTGTCACTGAAATAAACAGATCTGATTGGACGATCACGGGTTTGAGACGCAGCAGAGGACGAGGACCAGACGGACATGAATCTGTATAAAACACAGATCAGTCTGGATTTACGAGGCAAACATCTCTGACCTTTCAAGTTTTTCTTCCTTTTTTAGTTTTATTTCCTTAATCGTTGATACTCTTTGATTTCTGCAGCGTCGCGTCGTCATTTTGGTCCAAATGTAAAAAATGTGCTGCTCTAGTGTGATGTGCTCTGTCCATAGGGGGCGCTACAGCTACACAACTCTTTATTGTCATGTCATGTTTTTCTAAAGTGGAAGTCAATGGATTTGTTTCTTTTCTGAAGTGGTTTTAGATGAATATTGTGATTTAAAATGTGTAAATTTTAACAGAATGATCCAAAGATTGTAACTTTAGCGAAGCTTTAAAGTAGAACATTTCTGTTGCGCGGCCCTGGACAGTCCCACCAGATGAATCCCATGACCTTATCTTATCACGTTATGCTAATCTGAATGTGAAATGGCGTCCTGTATTCTGGGATCCGCTCCGTCATGAAGCTCTCGTCTGAAGGTTCTCGCGTGTCTCGGTGTGGAGCTGCTCAGGCGCACGGGGGATATGAAATATTAATCATCCAAAGCGTCTCTGATGAAACAGCAAAACGCTCCCAGTAAACAAGGCTTTTTTAGCTTTAACTCGCTCTCATTTAGCCATAAGTAGTGAGCTGATGAGCGCGGAGGTTTGAGACGGCCCCGAGACGCTGCCTTTTTCAGAGCAAATCAGCGAGTCTGTTTTTATTACGCAATGAATATTTATCTAGTTAAATTATTCAGAGCCGTCTCACTTTAGTCTATGTTTTTGTAGCTGCGACATAAACATATGGCAATTAGGCTGAGTGTCGGTGACCTCAGAGTTCGTCCTTTTAGACAGAGACAGGCCCCGTCCGCAGAAATTTGGGGCCTGGGACAAGACGCCTGACATGGGCCCCCCTCTGAAACACATTAACTGGAGTCTGGTCTGGAGCATTTTGAGAAAATAGACTTTTTGAGGATTATTTCCACAGATTATTTCCTCAGCCTCAGCCAGGTCAGTGTGGCAGGGGTCAGAGGTCAGTGCGGCAGGGGCACTTTGATTTTAATCATATTCCAAGTCTCGTAATAGGAAGAGCGTTCAATTCCGGGCCCCCTAACACCCTGGGGCCCCGTACAACAGACCCCTTTCACCCCCCAAAGTGTCAACGCCCCTGACCATAGCTGATAATTATATTTACTCTGTTTTATTTGAATATGAAAGGGTCTCGAGTCTTGTACAGACTGGCAGCCTCACATCAGGCTGCCCCAGGGCAGGTGTGGCCACAACAACAACTGACCTCCACAGAGAAGTGAATTAATACAGTCGTCCCTCGTTTATGCTCTAAAAATAACTCACAAAAATCTGTTTATACACTTTTCTCACACATTAACATTTTCTCACATTTCTCTCTTGTTTAAACACAAAGTTCAAACCTTCGTCGGTGCCTTTGTCGGTGCAGAACGTTTCATCGACATTGTGGGTTTTGTCGGGGAGAAAACTTGCAAACATACAGCACTTCAGAGTCACACTGATCCAACATTTATGTAAATTTGTCTGACACATTCTGTACTGTACAGGAGACACGGAGGAGACTGATGGACAATGGTCTACAGTCCCCCTCAGCCAATCAGGACGCAGAACACAATGGTCTACAGTCCCTCAGCCAATCAGAACACACCCTCAGCCAATCAGGACGCAGAACACAATGGTCTACAGTCCCTCAGCCAATCAGGACGCAGAACACAACCCACGTTCATACGATGTAAAAAAATAAACATGCAAAATTGCTCAAAAAAATCCATAAAATAACGAGACGGTGAAAGGTGAACCACGATATAGTGAAGGACAACTGTGTATCACAAAAATGTAATTCCACTTTGAGCGTCTGGAAAAATACTTTATAAAACGAACAGTTTTCTTATATAACTTATATAACTTCACTTATCACTGGTGACACTGAGAGACGATGTGACGATGAGCCACGTGGCTCCTTCCCCCGACACTGATTTCATGAACATTTTTAATTATAGTGAGTTTGATTCTTTGGAAACACTTATTTATTTCTCCTGCGACTACGACAAAGGTACAAACTCTCCTCCATCCACCGGACTCAAGTTTTCAGAGACGTTTGGCTTCTTCAGTTCTGGTCAGATTCCTGCTGGACACTGCCTTATATCTGTCTGTAGGAGGCGCTAACGACACTGAAGCTAACGACACTGAAGCTAACGACACTGAAGCTAACGACACTGAAGCTAACGGCACTGAAGCTAACGACACTGAAGCTAACGACACTGAAGCTAACGACACTGAAGCTAACGACACTGAAGCTAACGACACTGAAGCTAACGACACTGAAGCACTGATCATTTGTTGAGCTAAAATGGAAAAAATGAGCTTGACAATGAGAATAGAAAGATGTCCTTCAGATTGTGACGGACACGAGAGAGAATGGACAGTGTTAAAGTCTCTTTTTACAGTTATATTTATACAAAACATCTCAACTCGGGTGTGTCCCAGGTTTTAGTTTGAAAATCTGATCCTGCGTCGACTCGGTTTAAGAGTGAACTGAGCCTGAGTCGTGCTTAGTGTGATCATGCAGGCCCCTCATGGGTACTCTTACACTTATTAGCATACTGGCTATTAGCATACTGGCTATTAACATACTGGCTAGCCCAATTTTTTTCTTTATTTTAGGTCTGAGAAAAAATATAAAAGGAGAAAAATGATGTCCAACCATTAAAGGGGAGGTATAACACTGTAGTTTTCTCGTGTGTTTTTTTGATTCATTCTCACATGTTTAACACAAACCTGCAGATTTAGGCTGAGTTCTTCTCTCAAACTGAAAACACTCTGTTCCACCTTGTGATGTCATCATGTGGTGATACAGGAAGTGCTCCACTGTGTTTTTAAACTCCACACACCTTCATTTCTAGAATCATCTGGATCATTTCAGCTCCTGGAGTTGCCACTTATCTCGACTGAACTAAAGGTAAAAGGAGCTGTTCACTTGAAAACTACCACTTGATGACATCACACGGTGGAACAGAGCATTTTAAGCTTTGCATAAGTGGACAGCCTGATATTAAAGACTCACTCAAACATGTGAGAATGACAAACCTAATGATAAAGTGTTGCACAAGGTGGAACAGAGCAAACATGTGAGAATGAAACAAACACAACTCCAGGTCCGTTTTGAGCGTTACAACATGGTTTAAAGCTCATTTTTCATAATCCAGGACCTTAAAAACTCTCCACTTTTATGACGCTCGACACTTTTCAAACAGATCGACGTCTCTGTTCCGTCACAAACTGGACTAAGCTGTATTTTATCATCATTTTCTTCCTGTTGCTGTGTGTCAATCAGCTGCCGCGGTGGATCAGCAGGGGGCAATGTTCTCACATGAGAGACGAGGAGGAGGCTGAGTCCAGGACAGACGCTGGTTCTACTCCCACAGCCTCACACTCCTCTGACCATCAGATCCACAGCACGGACGCTAGAACTGTGCTAAATATTTCACACGCAGCCGGGCTCCGCGACGACAACATTATCAGCAGTGAGCTATGTTTAAAGAGCCGCGTGCATTTAAGATCATGTAGCATCAATAATGGACGAGCCGGAGCCTTTGTGGGCGGCAGCCAGGAAGTCCTGAGCCGAGAGAGAGATGGAGGGTTTATTGGAGATGGAGTAACGTCTCCCCTGGTGCACATGTGTCACCGTGTCCTCCTCACAGACAAAACCCTGCAACTCGGGGACCATTAAAAACTGGAAAAAATCACATTTCAAATTTTCAAAACATCAGGAAATAAATGAGTTTCAGAGCGACTGTAGTAACGCACCGACGAGGAGGAGGACTTTGTGTTTTTATGACCTAAACACGTGATATGAGATGAGTCACGTTGGTTAAATCATCAGTTTTGTTAAGATCCTCGGACTTTTGGGTTAAAAAAATATACATTTAATCGAATTTAAAGTCCAATATCACACAAAACTGACTCTTGTAGTGTTAATCCATGTTCTAATGTTGTTTCCTCCTCAAAAACAGACCTGGAGCTGTGCTTTGTTTCATTTATTATTGATCTGTAACATCTCCAAAGCTCAAAACGCTCTGTTCCACCTTGTGATGTCATCAAGTGGTAGTTTTCAAGTGAACAGCAGCTTTTACCTTTAGTTCCATAGAGATAAGTGAAGGTGTGTGGAGTTTAAAAACACAGTGGAGCACTTCCTGTATCACCACACGATGACATCACGAGGTGGAACAGAGTGTTTTCAGTTTGAGAGAAGAATCAGCCTAAATCTGAAACAAAACTCACCTCCAGGTCTGTTTGTGACGAGGAAACGACGTCACATCAGAGAGAATAGCGTCGTATGGCACATCCTGTATCACCACATGATGACATCACAAGGTGGAATGGAGTGTTTTGAAGTGATTTTAAAGGTCCCAAACGGCCATTGTTGCCAGCAGAGGGCGCAGATCCTTTTTATGATATGTTGGATCAGCAGAGACAGACTAAAAACGCACAATTGTTCAAATATAATGAAAAAAGGACTATTCTAAATCTGCAAAAATAATAAAAAATAATAATTTGAACACTTCTGCTGCTACTTTTCTCGACCTGTGACCTGCTGGAGACACTTAAACTGTGAAACATCCGGGCGAAGCAGTGACATCTCCATGGAGACGAGCCGAAAAGTTACACAGTGAGTCTTTAAGTTTGATCGTTTCCTCTTTAAACGGAGTCGTCTTATCGAGTAAAACACAACGAACCTGCAGTTTACGCCTCTGCAAACACGACGCTTTGAACCGGCCGCTGTGAGAACGATCACCGCTAATCCCAGTGTGTCCCACAGCGCCCCCTGTGTCAGACTGTGAACAGAGGAGTGTCCCACAGCGCCCCCTGTGTCAGACTGTGAACAGAGGAGTGTCCCACAGCGCCCCCTGTGTCAGACTGTGGACAGACGGGGTTTGTATCCGGAGCGATCGTGTTTATTTTTAAACTCATGAGCCGTCGAGCGAAAAAAGAAAAAACTGTCCCAGAAAGAAAACGAAAGAAAGAAATTTGCCAAATTAGATTAAACTTTACAGATCCAGAGGAGAAAGTCTGAGGACGCAGCGGCGCAAACATCACAAAGTCAAATTATAACAGAGAAAATATATAAAAATATGTTTAAATAAGTAATAAAAACACATACAGTCGTCTGCAGAGTGCACAGGTCTCAGTTTAGTCCCAGCTCGTGTCACGTGTTTCTGTCTCGTCCACAAACTGACACATTATTTAAACTGTTTATAATGTTTGTGCTGATGCATCAGACCAAATGAGCGTCTGACCACACCTCAGGACGAGCGTCTGACCACACCTCAGGACGAGCGTCTGACCACACCTCAGGACGAGCGTCTGACCACACCTCAGGACGAGCGTCTGACCACACCTCAGGACGAGTGTCTGACCACACCTCAGGAGCTCGTCTGACCACACTCAGGAGCTCGTCTGACCACACCTCAGGACGAGCGTCTGACCACCAGACCTCAGGACGAGTGTCTGACCACACCTCAGGACGAGTGTCTGACCACACCTCAGGACGAGCGTCTGACTACACCTCAGGACGAGTCACATCTTTACTCTGAAACCTTTGCCCTCTGGTTCATCTCTGTATAAACCTGGTGATCTCCATGATTCTGGGACATTCGGGGGAGATGCTGTTGGACGTTTTTCGTGGAGGATAAAGTCTTGAACATCATCAGAAGCTGCAGACGGACGAGTCTCAGTGTTTCCAGAACATTCTCTTTGTGTTGTCTGCTGTGTGAGAGTCCGGTCGTCTCCTCGGCTCTTTCTGTGATTCTTCGGGTCGATCTCTCGCTGTCGCCCGGTTCTGTTCTCGACCTTGTTTCTTTCTCACGTTGTTGGTCCGTCCTGATGGAAAGACCCTCCGTCCGACTCTCAGTGATAAAAGACGTCGCTCTTTCGTGAAACTGGAGAAAATGAGACACTCCATGAAAAAAGTCGGATTCTAAATTTCCTGAAGTGTGGTGAGTTTTTTTTAGATCACGTCTTTGACCCCTGACCCCCGTGACTCTGCAAATTCAGAGCTTTTATTGCTGAAAATCTTGTAAAGTTCTGGTGTTCTGACAGCGAGCGTGTCTCCAGACTCGGGTACATCTCCTGCTTGTCTCCATGGAGATAAGTTTAACGCTTCACTGTGGAACATTTCAGGCAAAAGGAGACAAGCAGGTAGTGGACCCCCCACAAACCAAGTTACATCGTCCATCTTTAAGTTTTTGGGTTTTTTTTCGTCGTTGTGAAGGTCGACAGATAAAACAGATAATACTCCCTACAGCTGCAGAGATCTCCATGGAGACAGAGGAAAGTTCCACAGTGCAGCTTTAACTATGCTGAAGAGAAAAGTGCGATTTTCAGAAGTGTATTTGATGTGACGGCGTGAACCCGGACTCCAGTCAGTCGTGTTTTAGTTTTGTGAAAATAGAACATGCCGGAAACGCTCCAGACGCAAAGACCAGACTGAAGTTGAACCAAAATGTCTGTGACGAGTTTCAAGTGGCTCTGCGTCGTGGTGAAAAGTGATGATGGTGTTTGTGCTCCGCCGTGACACAGCAAAGATCTGAACTCATCTCCGAGGCATAAAAGGGAATAGATGAATATGTTAAGCAAAGGAAGGCGGGGGATCAGGGCGGAGACGCAGCTGCGATGGAATTCTGTGGAAAGTTGAAGCGGTACCAGTTTTATTTGGAGGAATAAAACCTGAGAATAAGTCTAAATATAAGAGATGGTGTTCCACAGTCAGCAGTTTGTGACGGTGTCGGGCGTGAAGAGGAAGAAAAGCAGACGACACGCAGGTTTTACACAGTTTGCAAAAATATTTATTTCATTTGTCAAATATTTTATCTGTGGACATTTTGTAGTTTTGGTGCAGTGTGACCGTTGCTGGGTAACGATTATGGAATTTTCAAGTGTGATGCACAAACTGTTTATATAAAGGGACGTAGCTAATCCGCTAGCTGCTGCGCTCTAAACACGTGATCATGAACTCGCCAGACTCGTCATTTTGGTCTTAAATGTTCGTATAGTTTTTTGTTTAGTTTATTTATTAGTTTTTTGTTTAGTTTATTTATTTTATTATTTTATTATTATTACTTTTTTGTTTATTTTCTTCTTCTTCTTTTTTTGTTATTTTGAGTTGTTATTCTAATTTCATTTTGAAATTTTTTTGAGTTATTTTGAGTTTTTGTTGCTTCTTTTTTTAGTCATTTTGAGTTTATTTATAAAACTTTTTGATATCTTGAGTTTATTTATTTTTTGTTATTTTGAATTGTTTTTATTTATTTATTTTTTTTTTTTTTTTTCCCAAACTGTGCTGCTGTCAGACTCATGTTGGTCTTAAATGTTCGTATTAACCCTCTACATGATCCTGGGGTTTTTATTTCACGTCTGTGTCTGTAAATCAACATATGAACATTAATAACAGACACATCAGGTCCTTCTGTCCCCGACGTCGCTCCTGTTAGCGTTAGCAACAGGTTTGATTGACAGCGTTGCTAAGCACCTGCTCCCTGTTAAACCAGTATTGTGGGCGGGAAGGGGCGTTACCTTCCACAGCCTCGCTCCTGATTGGCTCTTTGGTTGCTATGATACTCGAGGACAGAATTCCAAATATGCAACTCTGTTCCGAATTAGCCGCTACACCTGCTTTAGCCTCGATGAGCTTCATTTGGAGCCGGACGCTGATGTTATTCTTTCCCATCAGTCAAAGTCAAATCATAAAACTAAAAAATATGTTTAAAAATGTGTGAAATCTTAAAATATATTATGGTAACTGTGTTTTAGTAAAATGAGCCTGACGTTCACAAAGGCTCAAAGACTTTTTACAGCTGCTTTTTCTGCTCATAACAAAGCCACACGTTGCTTATTGTCTAATGTGGCTAATTTCATGCAAAAAATATGACATATTTTACATTCAGTGATTTGTGGCTGGGTGCAGACAGACAAACTGAGTGTTTCCATTCGAGTGGGATTAGGCTAATCCATGTCTATGAAATCTGAGGGCCTTTATTTTAGCGCAGCGAGCACTTTGGGTTGTTTTTATTTGCAGAGAAAACGCTTCGGATCCAGCCAGTTGCTATGTTTTATTTTTGGAAAAGAGTTTGAGCCGGGTTACGGATCTATAGCAGAGAGCAGGAGGAGCAGAAACAGTGGAGGGAAGAAATTAGGCCAGTGAACTGAGTGGTGCAACACGAGCATTGATCTACTGCAGCCCTGAAACACAGCAACCCCACGGACCACGACCCCAAAGAACGAGAACACGGCAACTCCACGGACCACGACCCCAAAGAACGAGAACACAGCAACCCCCCGGACCAGGACCCCAAAGAACGAGAACACAAGAACTCCACGGACCACGACCCCAAAGAACGAAAACACGGCAACTCCACGGACCACGACCCCAAAGAACGAGAACGCAACAACCCCACGGACCACGACCCCAAAGAACGAGAACGCAACAACCCCACGGACCACGACCCCAAAGAACGAGAACGCAACAACCCCACGGACCACGACCCCAAAGAACGAGAACGCAACAACCCCACGGACCACGACCCCCAAAGAACAAGAGAACGGCAACCCCACGGACCACGACCCCAAAGAACGAGAACGCAACAACCCCACGGACCACGACCCCAAAGAACGAGAACGCAACACCCCCACGGACCCACCACCCCAAAGAACGAGAACACGGCAACCCCACGGACCACGACCCCAAAGAACGAGAACGCAACAACCCCACGGACCACGACCCCAAAGAACGAGAACACGGCAACTCCACGGACCACGACCCCAAAGAACGAGAACGCAACAACCCCACGGACCACGACCCCAAAGAACGAGAACACAACAACCCCACGGACCACGACCCCAAAGAACGAGAACGCAAGAACCCCATGGACCACGACCCCAAAGAACGAGAACACAAGAACCCCACGGACCACGACCCCAAAGAACGAGAACACAAGAACCCCACGGACCACGACCCCAAAGAACAAGAACACAAGAACCCCACCCACCACGACCCCAAAGAATGAGAACACAACAACCCCTCGGACCACGACCCCAAAGACGAGAACGCAAGAACCCCATGGACCACGACCCCAAGAACGAGAACGCAAGAACCCCATGGACCACGACCCCAAAGAACGAGAACGCAAGAACCCCATGGACCACGACCCCAAAGAACAAGAACGCAAGAACCCACGGACCACGACCCCAAAGACGAGAAAGGCAACAACCCCACGGACCACGACCCCAGAGAACAAGAACATGGCAACCCCACGGACCACGACCCCAAAGAACGAGAACATGGCAACCCCACGGACCATGACCCCAAAGAACGAGAACACAGCAACCCCATGGACCACGACCCCAAAGAATGAGAATGCAAGAACCCCATGGACCACGACCCCAAAGAACGAGAACGCAAGAACCCCACGGACCACGACCCCAAAGAACGAGAACATGGCAACCCCACGACCACGACCCCAAAGAACGAGAACACAGCAACCCCATGGACCACGACCCCAAAGAATGAGAATGCAAGAACCCCACGGACCACGACCCCAAAGAACGAGAACATGGCAACCCCACGGACCACGACCCCAAAGAATGAGAACACAAGAACCCCATAAACCCCCCACATTTCCCCGTGCAATTAAATTCTTACTTTGTTGCCCACAGTAAAATAAATGAAAAATAAATAAATAAATAAAATATTTGATGGGACAGTTTAAATTATGCCTATAGGGACTCGTTTAGTTTGATCTAAACAAAATACATTCAAGTCCCTCACGTCTGAATTGAACTGAGACTTTATATAAAGTCATATATAATGACAGTCATATACACACACACACACACACACACACACACACACACACATATAAAAACACACACATATATAAACACACTGTCACACACACACGCACGCACGCACGCACACACACACACACACACACACACATATATATATAAACACACACACATATATAGCTCACACACACACACACACACACACCACACACACACACACACACACACACATACATCTTTAATTCTACTTTAACTCCATCACCACAGGCTTTAGAGAAACCTCTGAGCCAATCACAGCCCAGCTCTGAGTCACATGTCACAGCTCTGGAATATTTAAAGTGCATTTAGCACACGCACACACATGTGCACACACACACACACACACACACACGTGTGTAAACACACACACACACGCACACACGTGCACACACATGTGTACACACACACGTGCACACACACACACGTGTGCACATATGTACACGTACACACACGCGCACACACACACACACGTGTGCACACACACGTGCACACACACACGTGCGCACACACACGTGCACACACACATTTATGTGCACCAGTCACTTCAGATGACTTTTTCAAATTTGTATTTAATTATTTTTAGTCAGATCTTAAAATAATAAATAAATAAATACATTTTTTTTTTAAAAGGATCAAATTTGGGTTTTAATATTATATAAATTTGACTCTTGTATTCTGTCATATTTTATATGTTTTATTTAAATACATATATAGTATTAGTAATAACGAGCATTTTTTTTAGCTAGTAAAATATATTTAGAAAATGTGAGACTTCACTTTTTAAGTTTTACTTTGAAAAGTAAAAAATCGTGTTTGATAAATTCAGATTTATTCTGTATTTTCTTATTTTAATTGGACCAACGTGACTTACATTTATTCACATTTCAAATTATATTCAAATTCAGATTCTCCCTTGAAATTCTGACAAGAACAAATCAAATCTGCTACATTTTAAAATTCAAAATCTTGTATTTATTATTTTATTTTATTTGTGATTTTACAAACCTCGACTTTGTTACAGATGAGACGCACACGGCAGAAAGAAACAGACGTCTGGATCTGTCCTCCTCCCTCTCCCTCTCTCTGTGACACTCCCTCCATCTCCCTCTGTTTCTCTCCATCTCTCTCTTTTCTTTCTCTCTGTCTTTCTCTCTCCCTCCCCCTCTCCCTCTCGTTCCTGCGGTGGAACGTGCCTGTGTGTTTCTCCCTCCCTCTCTCGGTCTCCCTCTCTCTCTCTTTCTCTCCGTCTCTCTCTTTTCTCTTTTTCTCCCTCCCTCTCAGTGGAACGTGCCTGTGTGTTTCTCCCTCCCTCCCTCTCTCTTTCTCTCCGTCTCCCTCTTTCCCTCCGTTCGTGCCTGTGTGTCTTCTCCCTCTCTCCCTCTTTCCCTCCGTTCGTGCCTGTGTGTTTCTCCCTCCCTCTCTCCCTCTCTCCGTCTCCCTCTCTTTCCTCCGTTCGTGCCTGTGTGTTTTCTCCCTCTCTCTCTCTCTCTCCCTCCCTCCGTCTCCCTCTTTCCCTCCGTTCGTGCCTGTGTGTTTCTCCCTCCCTCTCTCCCTCCCTCTCTCTCCCTCTCTCCCTCTTTCCCTCCGTTCGTGCCTGTGTGTTCCTCCCTCCCCTCTCTCCCTCCCTCTCTCCTCTCTCTCCCTCTTTCCCCTCCGTTCGTGCCTGTGTGTTTCTCCCTCTCTCTCTCTCTCTCCCTCCGTTCGTCCTCCCTCTTTCCCTCCTCTCCCTCGTGCCTGTGTGTTTTCTCCCTCTTTCTCTCCCTCTCTCCCTCTTTCCCTCCGTTCGTGCCTGTGTGTTTCTCCCTCTCTCTTTCTCTTCGTCTCCCTCTTTCCCTCCGTTCGTGCCTGTGTGTTTCTCCCTCTCTCCCTCTCTCCCTCCGTTCGTGCCTGTGTGTTTCTCCCTCTCTCTTTCTCTCTGTCTCCCTCTTTCTCTCCGTCTCTCCTCTCCCTCCCTCCGTTCGTGCCCCTGTGTGTTTCTCCCCTTCTCTCTCTCCTCTCCCTCTCTCCCTCCGTTCGTGCCTGTGTGTTTTCTTTCTCTTTCTCTCCGTCTCCCTCTCTCCCTCCGTTCGTGCCTGTGTGTTTCTCCCTCTTTCTCTCTCTCTCTCCTCTTTCTCTCCGTCTCTCCGTCTCCCTCTCTCCTCCGTTCGTGCCTGTGTGTTTCTCCCTCTCTCTTTCTCCCGTCTCCCTCTCTCCCTCCGTTCGTGCCTGTGTGTTTGTTCTCTCCCTCTTTCTCTCCGTCTCCCTCTCTCCCTCCGTTCGTGCCTGTGTGTTCCCTCTCTCTTTCTCTCTGTCTCCCTCTTTCTCTCCGTCTCCCTCTCTCCCTCCGTTCGTGCCTGTGTGTTTCTCCCTCTCTCTTTCTCTCCGTCTCCCTCTCTCCCTCCGTTCGTGCCTGTGTGTTTCTCCCTCTTTCTCTCCGTCTCCCTCTCTCCCTCCGTTCGTGCCTGTGTGTTTCTCCCTCTCTTCTCTCCATCTCCCTCTTTCCCTCCGTTCGTGCCTGTGTGTTTCTCCCTCTCTCTCTCCCTCTCTCCCTCTCTCCCTCTCTCCCTCTCTCCCTCCGTTCGCGCCTGTGTGTTGGTGAAGACCTCGTCTCTGTTGTAAACCGGAGCTGCTCGCCGTCTCACAGACCTGACGTTTTTTTTACTCCTCCAAATCTCCTAATGACAACTCACATCTGCTGCTGCGGCAACAAGAAGAGTCTGAAAACAGGACTGAGAAAAGAGGAGAGGAGGAGAAGAGGAGAGGGGGAGGAGAGGGGGATATACTTTTGCCAGAAAGTGAAATGTGACATGTTCTTCTGGAGGATGATGGAGACACTGGGAGTTGCACAAAATTGTTTCTCTGTGAGTTTTTCTGACAGTTTAACCACATCCTCCACGTGACACAGAAGAAGAGAAGAAGAAGAAGAAGAAGAAGAAGAAGAAGAAGAAGAAGAAGAAGAAAGAATAAGAAGCAGAAGAGAAGAAGAAAGAAGCAGAAAGAAGAAGAAGAAGAAGAAGAAGAAGCAGAAGAAGAAGAAGAAGAGAAGAAGAAGAAGAATAAGAAAGAAGCAGAAGAAGAAGAAGAAGCAAGAAGAAGAAGAAGAAGAAGAAGAAGAAGCAGAAGAAGAAGCAGAAAAGAAGCAGAAGAAGAAGAAGAAGCAGAAGCAGAAGAAGAAGAAGAAGAAGAAGAAGAAGAAGCAGAAGAAGAAGAAGCAGAAGAAGAAGAAGAAGAGAAGAAGAAGAAGAAGCAGAAGAAGAAGAAGAAGAACAGAATAAGAAGAAAGAAGCAGAAAAGAAGAAGAAGAAGCAGAAGAAGAAGAAGAGAAGAAGAAGAAGAAGAAGAAGAAGAAGCAGAAGAAGAAGAAGCAGAAGAAGAAGAAGAAGAAGAAGAAGAAGCAGAAGAAGAAGCAGAAGAAGAAGAAGAAGAAGAAGAAGCAGAAGAAGAAGAAGAAGAAGAAGAAGAAGAAAGCAGAAGAAGAAGAAGAAGCAGAAGAAGAAGAAGAAGAAGAAGAAGCAGAAGAAGAAGAAGAAGAAGCAGAAGAAGAAGCAGAAGAAGAAGAAGCAGAATAAGAATAAGAATAAAGCAGAAGAAGAAGAAGAATAAGAAGAAGAATAACAGAAGAAGAAGAAGAAGAAGAAGCAGAAGAAGAAGAAGCAGAAGAAGAAGCAGAAGAAGCAGAAGAAGCAGAAGAAGAAGAAGAAGAAGAAGAAGAAGAAGAAGAAGCAGAAGAAGAAGAAGAAGAAGAAGAAGCAGCAGGTGAAGCAGAAGAAGAAGAAGCAGAAGAAGAAGCAGAAGAACAAGAAGAAGAAGGAGAAGAACAAGAAGCAGAAGAAGAAGCAGAAGAACAAGAAGAAGAAGGAGAAGAACAAGAAGCAGAAGAAGAAGCAGAAGAAGAAGCAGAAGAAGCAGGAGGTGGAGATGGTTTGAGCGACACAGGTTTAAAGTTCTGTGTCTGATTTTTACTGTTTTAAAACCTACAAAACAGAACAACTTCATTTAATCAGTTTCAGACGAGATTATTTGTAAAACACGACTGGATTTAAAAAACACCACAGACAGAGAAGCAGACAGGTGAGGCAGACAGGTGAAGCAGACAGGTGAAGGAGACAGGTGAGGCAGACAGGTGAAGCAGACAGGTGAACCAGACAGGTGAAGCAGACAGGTGAAGAAGACAGGTGAAGCAGACAGGTGAAGCAGACAGGTGAGGCAGACAGGTGAAGCAGACAGGTGAGGCAGACAGGTGAAGCAGACAGGTGAAGAAGACAGGTGAAGCAGACAGGTGAAGCAGACAGGTGAGGCAGACAGGTGAAGCAGACAGGTGAGGCAGACAGGTGAAGCAGACAGGTGAAGGAAGACAGGTGAAGCAGACAGGTGAAGCAGACAGGTGAGGCAGACAGGTGAAGGAGACAGAAGGTGGTGGTGGTGGTGGTGGTTGTGTGGAGGCTCTTAAAGGGCCAGTACGTGACTTTTCTGGTGTATTTGAGCTGAATTGGCTCTGAGGTGTTGCATAAGCAGCTCTGGAGGTCACGTCCGCTCTGCTTCTGCTTTTAATTATAAAACATTTTATTGTCTCATAATCAAAAAATGAGCTTTATCGTCATAACTCCACACGGGCGTCAAACAGCTGTGAAAAGTGCTTATAAACTCATCACCGTGAATGTTTCAGATGCTCAGGAGGCATAAGGTCAGTGAGAAAAAACTTTACACACTGTTTAAAATGAAAAATCTGATAAAAATCTGCACTTCACCTGCAGAGAACGCTGAGGTTTATTTTTAACACGTTTGTAATTTGAGGAAACAAAATTATACAAATTAAAAGAAAAAAATCAAAATCTACGTGAAATACTTTTACTTTTTACTCTTTAAGTACATTTTAAAACGGATACTTTAATACTTTTATGTGAGTATTTTTTTGCTCTGGTATCTGTACTTTTATTTAAAAATATTGAGTACTTTTTCCAAAAATAAATAAATACATAAATAAATAATAATAATAATAATAATAATAATAATAATTATAATAATAATAATAATAAATAAATAAACGCAAAAAATACAGAAAACACACATAATCAATTAATAATATAAAATGAATGAATAAATAAATTTTAAAAACAATTTTTTTTTACCTGTACATGTGTTGGTACTTGCTGTCAACACTCCACGGGGGTGTGATGCTAACTGGAGGCACTGCTCCGTCCAAAGCTCTGCCACCTAAAGCCCCGACTCCAGCCTCGTTCTTACACAATCTGACCAGAAAGAACTGACTGAAACACAGCAGGTCAGAGGATATGCACTGCTACACAAGTCCCCTTCACGTCACATTACAGCCACAAGCTAGCTAGCGTTAGCCCGCATTCACACTCGCCCTTCTGTTCAAAGTCAAACTCATAAACTGGACCAAGAAAACTCACATGAACTGACCACATGCCCCTGAAACACTGCTGTTCAAAAACTCAAATTAAAACTCGTAACTCAAAGCGCTTTACACAGACGACGTGACCGACTTTAACCCGACAAAGAGACGATTCTGAGGCGCTAACAACACTGCGCTATTAAACGAAAGTCCAGTTAAAGATCCATGTGACGCTATCCTGATCTGTTTTAATGTCGTTTCCTCGTCACAAACACTGGAGCTGTGTTTTGTTTCATTCACACTTCAAAAACTACCACTCGATGACATCACAAGGTGGAACGTCGCATTTTGAGCTTTGGAGACGTTACAGACTAATAATAAAGTGTGACTCAAATATGTGAATGAAACAGAACACAGCTCCAGGTCTGTTTTTGATGCAGTAGCAGCATAAATCTCCCAGGAGTCTATAGTGTAATACAGGAGATTTAAACGTTCTCCTGAATTAGCGGTGTGACGTGTGACGTGTGACGTGTGACGTGTGACGTGTGGCGTGTGACGTGTGACGTGTGACGTGTGACGTGTGTGACGTGTGTGGAGTGTGTGTGCGTGTGGACGTGTGTGGCGTGTGACGTGTGTGACGTGTGGCGTGTGGCGTGTGTGTGACGTGTGTGGAGTGTGGAGTGTGACGTGTGGCGTGTGACGTGTGGCGTGTGACGTGTGGAGTGTGGAGTGTGGCGTGTGACGTGTGGAGTGTGGAGTGTGGCGTGTGACGTGTGGAGTGTGGAGTGTGACGTGTGGCGTGTGACGTGTGGAGTGTGGAGTGTGGCGTGTGGCGTGTGACGTGTGGCGTGTGACGTGTGGAGTGTGGGCGTGTGGGCGTGTGGAGTGTGGCGTGTGACGTGTGGAGGGCGCGTGTGACGTGTGGCGTGTGGAGTGTGGCGTGTGTGTGACGTGTGCGTGTGTGACGTGTGTGGCGTGTGGCGTGTGACGTGTGGCGTGTGACGTGTGGCGTGTGGCGTGTGAGTGTGGCGTGTGACGTGTGGAGTGTGGAGTGTGGCGTGTGACGTGTGGAGTGTGGAGTGTGGAGTGTGGCGTGTGGCGTGTGACGTGTGGCGTGTGACGTGTGGAGTGTGGAGTGTGGAGTGTGGCGTGTGACGTGTGGCGTGTGGAGTGTGGCGTGTGATGTGAGGCGTGTGACGTGTGACGTGTGGCGTGTGGCGTGTGGCGTGTGACGTGTGGCGTGTGGCGTGTGGACGTGTGGAGTGTGGAGTGTGACGTGTGGCGTGTGACGTGTGGAGTGTGGAGTGTGGCGTGTGACGTGTGGCGTGTGGCGTGTGGAGTGTGGCGTGTGATGTGAGGCGTGTGACGTGTGACGTGTGGCGTGTGGCGTGTGACGTGTGGCGTGTGTGTGGCGTGTGGCGTGTGGCGTGTGGCGTGTGGCGTGTGACGTATGGCGTGTGACGTGTGACGAGTAGCGTGTGGCGTGTGACGTGTGACGTGTGGCGTGTGGCGTGTGGCGTGTGGCGTGTGGCGTGTGACGTGTGACGTGTGACGTGTGGCGTGTGGCGTGTGGCGTGTGACATGTAGCGTGTGGCGTGTGGCGTGTGACGTGTGGCGTGTGACGTGAGGCGTGTGACGTGTGGCGTGTGACGTGTGGCCTGTGGCGTGTGACATGTAGCGTGTGGCGTGTTGTTTGCTCGCTCTCGCTGTCACTTCTCTCGTGTTTGGTCTGTGGAGCAGTATTTCCTCGTCGTGGAGTCATGCGGCTCGTCCAAGTCGTATATTCTTATTTACTTGTTTTTTGGGCAGCGCGGCGTCGGCCGGAGCTGCCACTCTCACAATTTCTCCCGTTAATGAGCCAGTTTTTGCCTCCAAACCGGCGCCGACAGAGACTCCTCCGGTTTACGCCGCGCTCACAACAAGCTAGCAGCACACGGCTGTTTCGCTAAGACAAAGTCTGACTCATGATGTTTTCTAATTATAACGAGAACGAGTTTCGACCTGAAAACCTGTTTCTATTGTCAACATAAATGTGCGGCTCGCATCTCCATGAACCTGACTCGTACTTCACCTTGAGGACGGCCTTCACCATGGAAACATCGATCCTTTGGCAAACATAAGTCCAGTTTTAATATTTTATTTTCTCCACAATGATCCAGGTGACATGCTTTAGTTAAATTAAAGCTCCACTGTGTGACATTTCTTTCTTTAAATCATACTTGGATACTTCAGACAAAGCAATAACGTCTCCACGGAGACAAGCAGGTCTGTGGAGAAGCAAGCCCTCTCATAGTGTAGATCAGACATGGGCAAACTACGGCCCACGGGCCACACACGGCCCTTTGAGTTTATTAATCCGGCCGAACGTGACCAAATTATATTAAAATAGGTGAAAACCATGTCAAAGTTTTTTCTGCTGTTTTATTTAACTGAAATTTTATAAATCAATTATTCTACTCAATTTATTTTTGTAAAGCTCAAAATCACAACAGTTTGGGCTGAACATGAGAATTAATTTAACCAAAAGAACTGGACTAATCACAGACTCGTGATGTTTTCTGATTATTACAAACACACGTCTCAGTCATGAACTCGACAAACGGAAGAGAAGTAGTGTTTACTTTAAGAGCGACATTAGAAACGACATGTGCGAGTGTGTGTGTGTGTGTATTTGTGTGTGTATTTGTGTGTATTTGTATTTGTGTGTATTTGTATTTGCCGTGGCCGTTGTGCCTGGGTCGTCTTCGTACCGAGGTTATTCAGGAGTAATTGTCAGATTGGATATAAACCTGTCTGGAAACACGACTAATGAGGTGAGAAAAGTCGCCTGGGTAAAGACTCAAAACCGCCGAGATCCGGTTCGGTTCCCAAAGCTCCTCCAAAGCCTTAAACTCAACCAAATTACATGTTCCCAAACCGAACCTTAAGCTTGATTTGCTGGAGAAATAATAGATCAAAAATGTCAAAAGTGAGCGGTCGCTAGCATCGCGCCAACGCTAACTGGATGTTTTTTGGTGGAAAAACAAATGTGTCCTCAAAACAGCATCTGGAAAGAGTTTGATCTGCAACTGCGAGATAGGGCCACCGTCCAACGCAACGAGGAGGATCAGAATAAAACGAAATTCAAAATAATGGACTTCAGAAATTACTTATTTGTATTAGTTGTATTTGGAGAGATTCATGTTTGAGTTTAATCGTTAATCCACTATTTTCAAGACGCCATTTTGAAGATCTGCCCCCGTTTAACCTCCACCAGCACTGTGACACGCCCACTATGACACGCCCACTGTGACACGCCCACTGTGACACGCCCACTCTCGTCTCCTTGTTCTCGTCTCCTCTTTCTTCTCCTCTCTCGTCTCCTCTCTCGTTTCCTCTCATCTCCTCTCTTCTCTCTCATCTCCTCTCTTCTCTCTCGTCTCTCTCTCCTCTCTCGTCTCCTCTCTCGTCTCCTCTCTCGTTTTCTCTCGTCTCCTCTCTCTCCTCTCTCTCCTCTCCTCTCTCGTCTCCTCTCTCGTTCTCCTCTCGTCTCCTCTCTTCTCTCTTCTCTCTCTCGTCTCCTCTCTCGTCTCTCTCTCTCGTCTCCTCTCGTCTCCTCTCTCTCTTCTCTCGTCTCCTCTCTCATTTCCTCTCTCTTCTCTCTCTCTCTCTCTCTCTCGTCCTCCTCTCTCGTTTCCTCTCATCTCCTCTCTTCTCTCTCGTCTCCTCTCTTCTCTCTTGTCTCCTCTCTCCTCTCTCTCGTCTCTCTCTCGTCTCCTCTCGTCTCCTCTCTCTCTCTCTCTCTCTCCTCTCTCTCTCCTCCTCTCGTCTCTCTCGTCCTCTCTCTCTCTCTCTCTCTCTCTCTCTCCTCTCCTCTCTCGTCTCCTCTCTCGTCTCCTCTCATCTCCTCTCTCTCTCTCCTCCTCTCTCTCGTCTCCTCTCTGTCTCCTCTCATCTCCTCTCTCGTCTCCTCTCTCGTCTGCTCCTCTCTTGTCTCCTCTCTTGTCTCCTCTCGTCTCCTCTCTTGTCTCCTCTCTCGTCTCCTCTTGTCTCTCGTTGTCCTGCCAGTTTTAAAAAGATGCTGTTGCGAGATTGCCTTGGTAGAGATCCATGCTCTCATACAAACAGACAAACCGCACACGTTTACTTTCAAACGTACGTGTTTGTGATCAGAAAACCACGATTCTCAAAAGTATCCTGTAGATTTCAAGGCGTTTCCTCTTATTTATTCATTTATTTATTTGACTGGGACAGTGTGTATTAATGAACAAACATGAAAACATGAAAGTAAATGCACCAGATTATAACCAAGGGCTAGTTTCCGTCTGTTGTTCCAGGGGCTGGGGTCACAAAAAGGGTCGAGTTAAAAATTGCACATTCAACACAATTGCACTTTCTGTTCATTGCACATTAATATAGTTGCACAAATACACTTATTGCACCAAACAAAATACTGCACATTCTATTCATTACGCAGCCCATATATATTCTACACCCCCTTCATATTTTACCCACTACATGCAAATATCTCTCTGTGGAACAGTTAAAATCACGTTGCTACTATGGATGGACTTAATTATAACATAAACATGGCCGCCGCAGAACGAGCCTCTAAACGCCGCACAAACACACAGTTAGCTTGGCGCTGCGTCGCTCCTGTTAGCGTCCTGCGTGCTAAATGTATCTGACGGGGCTGTTTAGCTCTTTGTGCTCCGGCCGCATTCATCTCCGCTCAAAGACTCTCGGGGTTGATCTGTAATTCTCTTTGTAGCCGCAGATCCAGCCTCTTCTTCGCACAGAGCCGGGGCGGAGCGTCGACGAGGAGCGCGAGAGTAAAACCAGCACATTTCAGTTTGACTACAGCCTTCAAAGCCCACTCACACTCCCTCCGTCTGTTTTTTTCTCTCTTTTCCCCTCTTCCCTCCTCTGCTCTGGTAGATCTTTCACGTTTGCGGTGGCGTGTGTTATGTTCACTTTTGGAGCGACTCGAGTGAAATGAATTGTAAGCAGAGGTGTAACAGCAGCCGGGCGGCCATGTTGGATGAGAGGAGCAGACATATTAGAAAAGTGGGATTAGGCTGAGCGAGCGGCGTCAGCGAAAACCTGCGGCGTGTGTGAAAACTCACGCTGACTCTGAGCGACGGAGGTGTGATCTGATCGTCTCTGAGCGATTACAAAAGTCGTATCAATAACAGACGCTTCTCGCGGTTTAATGACGCCACAACCAAAGTGTGACGAGTTTTACAACGAAAACAGCAGCTTTTCACAGAAGAGACGACAGCACATGCTAATGCTAATGAGACAGAAGTATGCTAATGCTAATGAGACAGAGAAGTATGCTAATAGACAGAGAAGTATGCTAATGCTAATGAGACAGAAGAAGTATTCTAATACTAACAAGACAGAAGTATGCTAATGCTAACAAGACAGAAGTATGCTAATGCTAATGAGACAAAGAAATATGCTAACGAGACAGAGAAATATGCTAATGCTAATGAGAGGAAGAAATATGCTAATGCTAACGAGACTGAGAAGTATTCTAATGCTAACGAGACACAGAAGTATGTTAATGCTAACGAGACACAGAAGTATGTTAATGCTAACGAGACAGAGAAGTATGCTAATGCTAATGAGACTGAGAAGTATGCTAATGCTAACGAGACAGAGAAGTTCTGCTAATGCTAACGAGACACAGAAGTATGCTAATGCTAACGAGACAGAGAAGTATGCTAATGCTAACGAGACTGAGAAGTATGCTAATGCTAATGAGACAGAAGTATGCTAATGCTAACGAGACTGAGAAGTATGTTAACGCTAACGAGACACAGAAATATGCTAATGCTAACGAGACTGAGAAGTATGCTAATGCTAACGAGACACAGAAATATGCTAATGCTAACGAGACTGAGAAGTATGCTAATGTTAACGAGACACAGAAGTATGCTAATGCTAACGAGCATTAGCATACTTCTGCTAATGACACTGTCGTCGACTAATCATTTAAACAGAAGTTACATTATATTTGTATGGTGCTAAATGAGAAACCGTCACATTTTTATAGAGGGTCAAAGTGTTTTACATCAATGAACCACCCAGTCACAGACACTGGGGCAAGAGGCCGAAGTGTCTTGCCCAAAGACACAAGGACAGTATTCATGTTAAAGTGTGAGCTGGACCAACGACGTTTATGTGGGTTTCCTCCTTCTACTATTAACATAAATGTATTTAAAGCTGATGAAAAACGTGAGTGAGCTTCCATCTCCATAAACCTGACTCGTACTTGGCCTTGAGGAGCGTCCCCCGGCTTGTCTCCATGGAAACGTTGTTCCTTTAGCTAACTTAAGTTCAGTTTTAACGTCTTATTTGCTGTACAATGATCCAGGTGACATGCTGCCTCCAGAAAGTTCTTGTTTTGTTGAATTAAAGCCCCACTGTGTGACATTCCAGACAAAGCAAGAACGTTTCCATGGAGACGAGCAGGTCTGTGGAGAAGCAAGCATCTCATAGTACAGACACAGGAAGGTTTTAGTGATGGGACTTACGGCTCTTTTATGGGATCCGAATCTTTAGGATCTGTTCATTTTAAAGAGCCGTTTAAAAGACTGGCTCTTTCTGGCTCTTTCTGGCTCTTTCTGGCTCTTTCTGGCTCTTTCTGGCTTTTCTGGCTTGCTTCTGGCTCTTTCTATTTTTTCTGTGACAAAAGTCTGTATAAAAACGCTTCAAAATTACAAAGAAAAACACGAGAACCGGCTCTGAACTGTCCGTGTTAAGGAATCGTTCCAAAGAGCCGATCCGTCCTTCACATTTGACACTTTTAATAAAATAAATGAGGTTCCGTTGTGTTTTTCCTCCTCGTTTCTTCTCGTGACGCTGGTTCTGCTCCTCAGTTTGGACTCAGACTTTATCGTTTCTTTTTGGTTGTTTGGTCGTGACCTCGGCGCCGCTGCGCTCGTGCCCCGCGGTCAAACAGCGCCCCCTCCCTCCCCCCGTCGCCGTGCCCATTTTAAAATGCCAAAAACACGGAGCTTTTTGTTGTTGCTATTACCACCTAATGTGATGTAATTAACCAAATGATGAAGAGCGCGGCCCGGCTGCACCTGACGCCCAAACATTTAAAAGGCAAAACATTTAAAAGGCAAAGTGTCGACCTGAATAATAACGAGCCACAGAATTAAACTCTTCAGAGTCGGACGGTTAAAGCCGAGTCTTTATATCCACGTGAAATTAACAAAAACACAATTTATTTGACCATTTATGTGTTGTGTTTACTGCTGTTGTGTAAATACAAATTCGGCTATTTTATTTTTATTTTTTACAATTTTTTTTTTTTTATTTTTTTTTTATTTTATTTATTTATTTATTTTTCTGCCATTGGACTGAATATTTTAAAATTTGACAATAGTGGCATATTTTTAATAACCGTACATTAATTTATTTAACCGGTTAAATGCTACTTTTTTTTTTACATTAGTTTTAATTTACCTGAACCTCCCACAAGCTCTGTGCACGACAGCGCCCTCTACCGCACTGTTAGCGTCACTACTTCCTGTTCAGGTTTATCTCTGTGAGGTTTTGGCCGAGTCACGATTAAATGAATAAATATTTAAAGATGAGAGAGTGGACAGAGCTGCAGGTGGGTCAGAGGTCAGAGGTCAGGGGGGTCAGGGTCAGTGGACAGGGAGCTGTAGGTGGGTCAGAGGTCAGGGGCCAGAGGTCAGAGGTCAGGGGGTCAGGGTCACAGGGAGCTGCAGGTGGGTCAGAGGTCAGGGGTCAGAGGTCAGGAGGTCAGACAGTGGACAGGGAGCTGCAGGTGGGTCAGAGGTCAGAGGTCAGGGGGTCAGTGTCAGACAGTGGACAGAGCTGTAGGTGGGTCAGAGGTCAGGGGCCAGAGGTCAGAGGTCAGGGGGTCAGGGTCAGTGGACAGGGAGCTGCAGGTGGGTCAGAGGTCAGAGGTCAGAGGTCAGGGGGTCAGGGTCAGTGGACAGGGAGCTGCAGGTGGGTCAGAGGTCAGAGGTCAGGGGTCAGGGGTCAGAGGTCAGGGGGTCAGGGAGCTGCAGGTGGACGTCACTGTCACATGTTAAACACAAACAAAATAAATTCACCAGAGACACTTCTACGTTTAGAAAGAGACATGTTTGTGTCTCGATGCTAATGCTAATGCTAATTTTGAGGCATAATAAACACATATATATATTTTTTTATTTATTTAAAACACTAAAACAACACCACTAACTGAAGTATTTTAAAATATAATAATCAGGTTGTTGTTATTTTAATTATTAGAACTTTAATAGGTCGTTTATTATACATTTTAGTTTGACATTTGGTTGTAGCGAGGCAGAACATCTTGGCGTTTTATTGTTTTATTTCTCATATTTTATGTACATCTCTTTTCGTTGACTTTGTGTGAGCAGCTTAAATTATATTTTAAATGTGTTATATTAATAAAACTGAATTAAATTGAAAGTTAGTATAAGCTCTGAGACACAGTGAGCTAGCTAGCATGCTCAAGGCTAACTGAAAACATATAGACCAGAACAGAAAACCTGATTTAGTTTCCACACTCAGATCTCCAGTTCTCAAACACACGTCCTCGATCGTCAAACCTCACGATCGTTTTAATCGTATCTGAGACGTGTTTTTCGCCCAAACGTAGATGTACAACGCCAAAAACCTCCAAAGTGCTTCCATATTTGCATCTTTGTAATAAAACCTGTGATTTACGACGTTCCGGGTAAAACGCTGTCTACGGCCTCTTTTCCCATAAGTCTTTGCTTCACAGTGAGCGACATTGGCATTTACGTTTTTACACAAACACTAATAAGACATAAATAAATAAAAAGGGGGCGAGGTGGCTGACAGACGTCTGTGGGGATCTGCTGGAGCGAGACGTCCTGACAAAAGCGCCGCCGTCGTTGGTTTGCCAAAGATCAGCTCTAAGTCCGATCAGATGTTCGGGTTTTATCGGGTCGACTCTCAGTTATGAGGCCGAGGTGGATTTATCTGAGACCCTGCTGCTGCTCCTTATCGATTGTTTTGTTAAACCGCAGATATGACAGAGCCGAGGGGTCTGAGGGGGGCCGTGGGGGCCGTGGGGGTCACGAGGTCACGCGGCACAGTGACATCGTGCTAACGTGGTAACGCTAACGCTAACGCTAATGCTATCTGTGTCCACGCTGCAGGGTCAGGAGGGGCGGGTCACACTGTAGAAGATAAATTTGATGTTTTTAGATGGAGAGTCGTAAACCTGGTCTCCATGGAGATGAACAGGGCCGTCCACAGACATTTGGGGGCCCGGGGCAGAAAGCTTCACATGGGCCCCCCTCTGATATAAATGAACAGGGTCCAAATCTGGGCCCCTAAAACCCTGGAGCGTCGACGATAAAAATGCAAATAATTGAAAGATAAATAAATAATAATAAATAATATAAATAAATAATTAAAATAAATAAATAAAAATGAATTATGAATAATGAATAAAATGAAACATGGATAAATTAATGCAACACTGTGGAACATTTCAGATAAAGTAGTGTTTTCAGGAGACCAGCACAGAAATTACATCGCGCATCTTTGTGATAAGTCGTTTTATTTGCCTGTCACCATGGAGACGTGAATGCTTTGGCAGGAGGTTCCACAGTGAAATTAAACAGTTTTGGGATGAACAATAGAGCAGTGGGGTGTTTGACTGCTGATGAAACAGTTTAATATAATTCATAATTCATCCCTGGTGTTTGTGGTTTTTGCCTTTGTCCCGTTAATCTCACCTTTATTTTGTTTTTATTCACACATTTGTTCATTTCTTAATAATTTGTGAATATTTAACTAAACTCTAAACAGAACTCTCAGAAAGTCTTTCAGACTTTTCGGAGGGTTTAAACCTCTGAGTCTGCACCTGGTCCAGACACGGAGGGGGCAGGGCCTGACTCTGCACCTGGTCCAGACACGGAGGGGGCGGGGCCTGAGTCTGCACCTGGTCCAGACACAGAGGGGGCGGGGCCTGAGTCTGCACCTGGTCCAGACACGGAGGGGGCGGGGCCTGAGTCTGCACCTGGTCCAGACACAGAGGGGGCGGGGCCTGAGTCTGCACCTGGTCCAGAGACACGGAGGGGGCGGGGCCTGTGGAGGTGAACTGCTGTAAGTTCTTTTTGTTTCAGTGTCTTTGTGTATTTAGTTTAATGTTTAAGTGTTAAGAGTTTTATTTTAAACTCAAGCTGTTAAAAGTTCTCAGTGGAAAGTGAGATTCTGCTAAAGTTAAACCTTCAGCCCCTGTGAAGTCGACGGTATAAACCTGGGGGAGGTGCTTCGTGTTTCGACAGGATTTAAGTCGTGTTTCAGGAGGACTTGTGGTTGTGGCACATCGTCGTTTGGCAGATTTAATTTAACTTCCTCATGTTTCGTTTTGACCCATCGAGCTTCTCCACAGACTTATCACTTATTCAAGTCAGATGTTTTTCTGAACATAAATATATATATATATGTGTGTGTACATACACGGTGTATACATGTACAGTACATGTGGTGCAGTACATAGTTTATGTAAAGTTCTGTTGTTCTGTCTAACTTCTGTTTGACATTTGTGACCTGCACATGACAGAGACGCAGCAAACAGGAAATATCTGATAAAAAGAGATGATACGGACCAAATGACCCGGACTCGACCTGGACTCAACCTGGACTCTGGGAGGAGCAGAGCCTCGGGAGCCTCAGATGTTTGACCTAATCTACAAATATCCGACTCTTTATTTTCTTTTGGGGGATTTTTTTCAGTTTGTCGCTTCCACAAACATGTCACAGACTCAGAGTTCTACACACGCCTGAAAAACAAAACCAGAGCCTGTTTTTCTTTTGTTTTTTGTTTTATTTTTTCTTTGTTTCCAGACGTTTTTGTTCTGTGTTTGTGGATTGAACCTGGGGCCTCGTGGCTGCAGGGCTTCGTGACTTTTTAAATAAAGTTGCAGGTTGAGTCTGTTTATCCGATCAGGGCTGACACGAGGAAAGATTAAGCCTAAAGCCTGGCTTATTTTTGGGCGATCCCGCCTCATTAAATCCTCAGTGTCGTTCCACCGTCGTGGCGAAACCTGAGCTGGCGCCGCGTTGCCGTAGTAACAGGCTCAGGTACAGACCAGGACCAGACTCGAGATCCATCCACCTTTGTCTCTAAGAACAATCAAAATGTTACAGCGTGTGCACTTCCACATCCGTGTTAATGAGTCTGAACTCTTTAAAAAACGACTTTCACATGTGAGACTAATGACCTGCTCCACACGCACGGCGCCCCCTACAGCAGAGCTGCTAAAATGAAGCTACACGGGACATTTGACCTCTGCGTTTGACCCATCCTCAGTGCAGCGGGTCGACGGGGCCGAGCAGCAGGAGCAGCAGGAAAACAAGCCCAGATCTGGAGCTGGGCTCGGTCCAGACGACCTGAGCCGAGGATCTGACCCGCTGCAGGTGTGAGGAGGGAAAGAGTCACACGACACCCCAGACACAGAGAGAACAAGCAAACTACAACAACACAACCCAGACCTTCACCCTAACCCAGACCTTTTTTTTTATTTATTTATTTAAAAGGGACAACGCACATTAATAAACACCAGTAAAAAAAAATACACATGTAAATGTGCCGACGTTAGATCCACAGCTCATTTTCATTCGCA
The DNA here is from genome assembly GCA_019594935.1 of Periophthalmus modestus. NCBI lineage: Eukaryota > Metazoa > Chordata > Actinopteri > Gobiiformes > Gobiidae > Periophthalmus > Periophthalmus modestus. The sequence goes on from JAIEZT010000026.1 coordinate 928,435, forward strand.
GTCGCTCAACAAAAAAATGAAAAAATAAACTCAAAACTACAAAAAAATAAAAAAATAAAAAACTCAAAATAACAAAACAAAAAAAAAATCAAAATGATAAAAAACAACTCAAAATAACAAAAAACTAAAATAATAAATAAATAAATAAATAAGAAAACTCAAAATAACAAAAATAAATAAATAAATAAACAAACCCAAAATAACAAACAACCTCAAAATAATAATAATAAAAAACCTCAAAATAACAAAAAATCTAAAAAAAAAAAAAAAAAAAAAAAAACCAACCCAAAAAATTTAAAATAACAAAAATAAATAGACTAAAAATCAACAAAAAAAAAAATAATAATACAAAAATAAACCCAAAATAACAGAAAAAGAGAGAGAATCTAAAACGGGACAAGAGACAGGACGACACAAATGGCACATCTTTAACTGAGATCAGTGTTTTCACTTTGTAAAGGCTCCGCCCTCCTGACCGATGATGTCACTGTGATGGCGGCTCGTAAACGGCGTCCAGCGGCTCACTGCGGGACGTCGTGGGACAGAACGGGTTTTTGGATCGATGTTTAAAGACAATAACATTCAAACAAAACAGGCACAAACTTTACATTGTGGGAGAAACGGGAGATGTCGTGATTTTCAGTCATTTTGTGGGTTTAGGACTTGGCCCGTGCATCAAGACTGCGCTGATTGGGGTTGTCATAGCAACATACATCACGTGTAATCCGGGGGAATACAATGTCTGAGGCGTTTAAACAGTCAGAGCTTCACAAAGTCGACTCTAAAGCGGACGTCTAAAATGTCCGCTCTGACGCGTATTATCCCGCGAGCTGTGAGACTCGAGGAGGTAGCGAGCGTTAGCAGCGGGGATTATCCAAAACCGCGGATGTTTATGTGATTCACGGCATGTTTCTCAAATTATAAAAGCCCGGGTCACTTCCAGAGGGGGCGGCGTCCTCAGCGTGTCCAATTTTTCCACAGAAGTGCAGCGTCTCGGGCCAGAAAACTGACAAAACAACAGGTGATGTATGGAAGCCTCAGAGGCCCAGAAAACAGCGGAGAGGTGGAGGAGTCAATCACCACGAGACGTCGGCCGAGTCTCTGAAACACTCTATAACTCCGGCTCCCGTGGAAGAGCCGGATCTTTAGAGACGTCTCTGAGTCTGGAGACGACATCTGGACTTTAGTTCTGCCAATTTATGTTTTAGTGTCAGAAAAACTAATCAGTCTCTGTTCATCTGTCCCTCTGTTTATCCATCTATCATCTATCTATCTATCCGATCTATCTATCTATCTATCTATCTATCTATCTATCTATCTATCTATCTATCTATCTATCTATCTATCTATCTATCTATCTATCTATCTATCTATCTATCTATCTATCCGTCCTGTCTGTCTGTCTGTAAACTTCTTTCTTTTTATGAAGTGATTCTGTTTTTTACACATTTGTTTTGTCTCATGTAAATATGTGTTTTAATTGAAGCTTCATTTCATTTTCTTCATGTCCTGTGTGTGTCCTCGTGTCCTTCGTGTCCTATGTCCTTCATGTCCTATGTCCTTCATGTCCTACGTGTCCTTCGTGTCCTGTGTTTATCCTTCATGTCCTTTGTGTCCTGTATTTGTCCTATGTCCTTCATGTCCTGTGTTCTTCATGTGTCCTTAGCGTCCTGCGTGTCCTGAATGTGCTTCGTGTCCTATATCCTTCATGTCTTTCGTGTCCCTCATGTCTTTCTTGTCCTTCATGTCCTTTGTGTCCTTAGTGTCCTGTATCTCCTGTGTTTGTCCTTCATGTCCTCCATGTCCTTCGTGTCCTTCATGTCCTGTGTGTCCATGTCCTTCGTGTCCTGAAGTTTTTATGTAATTCCATTTTTACAGAAGTAGTTTCATATTTTCATCTGTAACTGGTGTAAACTGTAAGTTCATGTTCATTTATTCTGTTCAGTTTGTTAAACTGTGTAACACAACAAACATTTAACATTTTAAAACTTGTATTTATTTAAAATACAATAATAAAAAGTGTCACGATCAGAGTCAAACCTTCACACGGAGCTTTTGAGGAAACAGATGTTTAGTTTTTGCTTCTGAAACAAAACAGAAAAATCAAATTAAATCTGTTTGTCCCACAGACTGTGAAGAAGTGACAGTGAGACTAGAGCAGATCCACATCCACGAGTATCATAGCAACCGACGAGCCAATCAGGAGAGACGCTGCTGGAGACTGTCAATCAAACCTGTTACTAAAGCTAACAGGAGCTAACGCTAACAGGAGCTAACGCTAACAGGAGCTAACGCTAACAGGAGCGACGTCGGGGACAGAAGGACCTGATGTGTCTGTTATTAATGTTCATATGTTGATTTACAGACACAGACGTGAAATAAAAACCCCAGGATCATGTAGAGGGTTAATACGAACATTTAAGACCAAAAAACTAAAACTAAACAAAAAAAAACAAAACAAAAACACAACAACAAAAAAACAACTTCAAAAAACAAAACAAAAAAACAACTCAAAATAACAAAAAGCGGAAAAACAAAAACAAAAAAAAAACTCAAAATAACAAAAAGCGAAAAAAAAAAAAAAAAAACTCAACAAAAAAATAAAAAATAAACTCAAAACTACAAAAAAATAAATAAACTCAAAAAAAAAAAAAAAAACTCAAATACAAAAAAAAAAAAAACTCAAAATAACAAAAAACCTAAAATAAAAAAAAAATAAAAAACTCAAAATAAGAAAAAAAAACAATAAATAAATAAACTCAAAATGACAAAAAACTCAAAATAATAAAAAATATAAAATATAAAAAACAACAAAAAACCTCAAAATAACAAAAATAAATAAATAAACTCAAAATAACAAAAAAAAAAAAAAATAAACCAAAAATAACAGAAAAAAAAAAAAAAAAAGAATGGAAAAAATAAACTAAAAAAACTGACCCCAGAATCAGAGAGACACAATTTTCACATAGAAAGTGAATTGGAGTCAGAGTCGATGGAGCAGGAAGTGCCACATGATCACTTCCTGTTTGAAACGTGGCGGCAGCAGGTTAGCTCTGTCTGTTTACATTATTGTTAGCGGACACATGTTTTGTCCTGATGAACGACCTGAAGCTGTGACCTTCATACTTGATATAAATGATGTTTTGATGGTCGTCCAGAGCGTCATCGTCCAGAGCGCCGTCGTCCAGAGCGCCGTCGTCCAGAGCGCCGTCGTCCAGAGCGCCGCCGTCGTTCAGAGCGCCGCCGTCCAGAGCGCCGTCGTCCAGAGCGCCGTCGTTCAGAGCGCCCTCATGAGGCCGTGCAGTGGGTGAAACGCTCTGGAGCACATCAGAAGAGCCGCTGAAGGCCTGACGTGGACATATTCGTGGATATATTTCTATATTTCGTGCAGTGGTGTAAAACACTGGAGAGTCTGTGTTTCTCATGTGAATGTCAAGCGTCTTTGAAACAATAAGGTCAGTTCGTTTAATTGCTCACTGCAGATTTACAGAACTATGTGTGAAAACTCCTCCTCCTCCACCTCATCCCTTTAAACACGTCTCCTGCTCGTCTTAAAGAATCAAACACAAAACCTTGGGCTCCATGGAAATACTCAGACGGAACAATGGAGGAACACGGCGCGTGGAGGAGAACTTCGCAGCTGGGGGAATTACAAAAAAAACTCTTTCATCTCCTCATTCAAAGCATTTCTCGTGCGGTTTTAACTACAAGCCCTCTTCATATGTCTTTACCCGCAAATTTTAAGTTATGAAAAGTTGGCAAGCGACTGAAATGAGGCGACGTGCCTGGAATCCTGCGCAGAAGAAGACGTTTGACATTCAGGTGCGGGACACAGTATTTTCATTTGATTACAGGGAGGGAAGTATAAAAAAAACATGGCGGCGAGTCGTATATTCAGGAGGTTTCCATAGTGATGTTTTACTCGGGTTTATATCGGCCGGCACTTAGGGTCAGAGCGGCAATAAGCCCCTCCCCTCGTGTTCGGAGAGTGTTAGGGGTGAGGCGAGGAGACACGAGGATGGAGAAGAACACTTTATCATAAACACACAAATATGTAACTGTTTGTGTAATTAAATGACAGATTTAACCAGTTTGCATCACAGAAAAATATTTTTCCTCATGCAGATATTATTTTTTTATTTTTTTTATTTTGATTTTTTTATTTTAATTAATTTATTAATTAATTAATCTTGAAATCTTTATTATTTTATTTTAATTTTTTGTCACATAAATTGCATAAATGACATATAATTAAAACATAAAAAATTGATTAAAAAAAACAAAAAAAAAAAAGTATTTAAAAAAAAAATTAAAACTCAACTTAAAATCAGTATTTATTGTATAATTAAATATAGCATAAACATAACATGAGAATTGTTTTAAAAATATATCTATAAAAAAAATACATTTAAAAAATATACATAATGTCGGCTGTATTTATTATAAAGGATCCAGAAATAACTAAAGATAAAAAGGTATCATTTTTTATTTTTTATTTATTTATTTATTTTAAGTTGAATGCAAAAGTTTGAGATACAATTACACTACTTCAACCATTTTTTTTTTTTTTTTACAAATGCATTTCTTTGTGGAGAGGAAACATTTAGAGTTGTTCAGAGCTGCGTTACATAACTCTCCTTTAGCCTGAATCAGACGAGACATTCTTCAAAAAACCTCCTGAAAGAGCTGCTCAAGTTCACTGCAAAGTACAAGACTCTACCCAACATTTTTACACTTATTCAACAATAGGTATTTTTAGCTCAGTAAAAGCGCTGACATTTAGAAATATTTTGCGCTTTTTGTCCCTAATGTGTTGCCATGGCGCCTCGTCAGAACGAACAGTCCCCAAAACCATGTGACAGCCATTTTTGACACTTAATCCTTCCAGTTTGCTAACTCCCCCATAAGCCCAGCACGCCGCGCCGCCACCGCTGTCACAGTCATAACGACACTCGCACTCCGCTCGCCGCGCCCCTTTGACATCCACACGTAGCCACTTTACAGCTGGTAATTCTGTTTATCTGGCAACGCCGTCCGCAGCAGCACAGCACTGGTCAATTGACTTTTATTAGCATCAAGTTGAGCTAAAAACGCTTAACTCAGGGCTGTACATTGTCACAACATGTCACCCTCCAGTGCAGCATAATTCTTGTAATAGGAGCCTGCTAGCGAGCGACGGAACAAACCCGCTAGCTAGCAATAATCACCGCGGAGCTCGCCCGCAGCCGCCGCGTTCTGCACAATAAAACTCACTCTGATGGGTCAATTTTCAACTAGTGCCAAAAGCTGCTATTTTAAGTTGTAATTTTTCACACTTTGTATTAAAATGCGGCGGGGTTAGCCAAACGCGGCGGGGTTAGCCAAACGCGGCGGGGTTAGCCAAACGCGGGGGGGTTAGCCAAACACGACCCGTCTGTCTGGGGCAATATGGCGACGAGCGTCTGCGAACTCTCACAGCGAGACAAGAAATAAATAAATATTCGCACAAAAGTGAAATGTGTTTGTGAGGATCATCCCAGCGCACAGGCCACGAGCTCATAATTGGGACTGACAAATTATTTTTTTGTTTGTTTCGAGATGAATAGGCAGATTTGATTTGTAAAAAAAATAGCGATTAAAAACAAAATAAGCAAAAGAATAAAATAAAACCGTAGATGGACGTTAAGGAGCCAGTGTGACGCCGTTTTCTGATCTGTTCTAACGTTTCCTCGTCACAAACCCAGAGTTGTGCTGAGTTCTTCTCTCAGACTGAAAACACTCTGTTCCACCTTGTGATGTCATCATGTGGTGGTACAGGAAGTGCTCCGCTGTGTTTTTAAACTCCGCACACCTTCATTTCTAGAATCATTTGGATCATTTCAGTCACTTATCTCGACTGAACTAAAGGTAAAAGTCGCTGTTAAAATGGGTGAAAACTACCACTTCATGACATCACGAGGTGGAACGGAGCATTTTGAGCTTTGGAGATGTTACAGACTAATAATAAATGAAACAAAACACAAGTCCAGGTCTGTTTTTGAGGCGGTAACAGCGTTGGAACATGGATTAACGCTCACGAGAGTCACTTTAGTGTGATATAGGGCCTTTAATGCTGGAAAATATATAAAAACATAAAAATATAACACTCATGATGCATTTTCACACATTTTCACTGCCGCTTCCTCACAGCATTTATTTATTTCATTATCACCATCATCTTAATGCAAATGTTTTAGGTTTTTTTGTTGTTTTTTTCTCTCCATTTGAAAGTGCCTGTTGTCTGGTTGTGTTTTTGTGTAATGTTTATATATGCTCAAAAGTGTTTAAAACCAATAAAAATAATTGAATAATAATGAGATCTGAACATTAATCGGATAAATGAGGTGGCTCCTGTTACGGCTCGACAAACACTTCACACATTCTACTGTAAATGAGCTTTTTTCTCTTTTTTTTTTTTGAAATATTTGAAAACACTTTATACAATTTACCTCTATGAAAGTCTCCTAAAAGAGAATCCCCCAAAGCTTAGTTTACTGATTATAATTATAATTTAAAATTTAAAAGTATTGTATTTTAGTATTATTTTCCCTAAAGTCCTTTTATTTCTTCAGTTTATTTTCAGCCGTCCACGTCGGTAAAATATCATTGTCTTTCTTTTTCTTTCTTTCTTTATTAGTTTATTTGACAGGGACAATGTACAAAAACATTAAAGATGCTTTACACCAGATTAAAGCTGAAGCTCGTTTCCATCTGTCCCTGAGCAGGTGAGAAATATAAAATATAAAATATAATCAATACCAATTATTACACAATAAAATTTTACACTAAAATCTGACTAAGACCATATCAGACTCATCTTCATCCTGACTCTGCTGATTCTCTAATAATTATTTCTTCGCATTAAATGAAAAGTTTTTCATGTCAGAGGAAAGTTTCAGACTTTGTGTCAGTTTAAATTCAGTCAGAAAAAGAACTGGTGCCAAGCTGAGCGGATCTATTTATATGTACGATCAATACGAGTGGCCCCAGTATTGATCCCTGAGGTACCTCTGTCATTTCTTTTCCATAACCTGTCAGTTCTGTGCATAACACGGAGCGATAGGACGCACCGCCGCGCTCTCCGGTTCTGTTCACGGTGACGTCACAGCTCGCCTCCAGACACAGGCTCAGTTTCCGTCGCGCCTCGAGCCTCGAGCCTCCAGCCGCCCGCAGGACTCATCCGTCTTCGATAGTCGTCTCCGGAGCGGCCCGTCCCTGACATCACTCCGGGCCTTATGTGCGCGACAACAAACATACTTAATCATTCTGTCGTTAGCGCTGCACGAGTAAAATCCTCCGTGAGCCACCCCAGTTATGTTCTAGTTGTGGCGTATTAATATCACCGGAGACAAAGTGCGAGTGTTGGCGAGCGCTGGGATTACACGCACACGCCTGACACAGCGACACACGCCCGCGGGCTGCGACGCACGCACACACGGCTTTGCTAGTGTCGCTCAGTGTGCCACTTCCTCTCTCCTGCTGCTCTTGTCCTTAAACCTCTTCACCCTCGTCGCAGGGAGTAGATACTGCACTATTTTCTCTTTGTCATGCTAATAACACTAAGCCTAACTGTCCCCCTATTTTGCCTGTCAACTTGCATTTATTTTGTTTTCCCCTTCTTCCCCTCTTTTCTTTCTCCTCCATGTACTGTCAGATTTCTTGGGGGTTTCGTCCAAAGTCCCTCCCCGCGTCATTCACTGCTTCTGGAACCAATTATATTATGTGGCTCGGCCCTTTCAGTCGCACAGAGAGGAGGACGCGGCGAAATCTCGATCTATTCTCCGTGCCCGCAGCATCTCACCTTTGCTAACCTATTCTTTGGAAGCCGCGGAGGAGATTTTCACTCGCCGCGATCCTTTCTTTCCTCCTGCGCGACTCTTCCTGCCGTAGTTTCTCATTCTTGCCGTGACACCTCCCCTGACAGTGTGAATAAGGGTCTTGTTGTTAGCGACACCAGCACACCGCGGCGTGACACATTGTCTGCTGCAGTGTGCCTCATGCTAGCCTCGGAGCCTAAGTGTATTGTGGGAGCTTTCACCTCACCTCCGCTCGCTCTGCTGTGCCCTGGCTTAAGGCTTATCCCCGGGCCTCTGCAGAGCTGGCGGCCCAGTGAACACTAACATCCTGCACTTTGTATGCCGTGAGAACCCCGCCTCAGCCGCACCGGCGCGTTTAGCTTCAATCCCTAATACTGTTATGATTCTGTTTGTCTGGTAACAGCAGCGGATCAGGAGCAGGTCGAGGAGGCGAGTTAGCTCAGGTCACGGGGCAAGACCGTGGAACTATAATGAAATCTGGAAGGTGAACCCAAGATGGCGTCGGTTACAGTTTACAGCGGCCTCTGCTCGTCGGCGCATGGGCCCGAAAAGAAGTTTGTTTTCTGCGTTACTTCCTTAATAGCGCATATGACTGTAAAAAACAGTTTAATCTGCGCTGTCCTTTGTTTTTAATAAAGTTTTTTTAATGTTAACTTTATGATGATTATTGGTGATTATTTATGTTCTGATTTGTGTAATTTCAATGTCTTATTCTGTAAAGCTCTTTGAATTACTTTATGTACGAATTGTGCTGTACAAATAAACTTGCCTTGCCTAGAGCGGAGCTAGCGCGAGTGAGAATGGGGCTAAACTAAATCGTACAAAGCAGAATTATTGGTGTTTTGAGGATTGAGAATTTTAAAATGTTGTGAAAAAAGAGAAGAATCCTGCAAAATCTGCTCTTTGTGAAAACTGAACGCCCTGTCAGCAGAAAACGGACAGTTTGAACTTTTTTTTTGGGCCCAAACTCCTGAGCGCTGCAGTACCTGGAGCGGCCACTAGTTGAACTTGCCCCGGGACTAGTGCGTTACTTCTCACTCATGTGACGTGCGACGAGAGCGGAGATAGCACAGGTCAGAACGGGGCTAAACTAAATCGTACAAGGTGGAATTGTTGGAGTTTTGAGGATTTAGAATTTTAAAATGTTGTGAAAATAGAGAAGATTCCTACAAAATCCCTGATGCAGATTGAATTTCTAAAAAAGAAAAATGGCAAAACTTTTTCTGGGCCCAAACTCGTGAGCGCTGCAGTACCTGGAGCGGCCACTAGTCGAACTTGGGACAGAGGGGGAGGGTCTTAATCAGTTTTTATTACAGATCCATGGGCAAGAATTTAACTCAGAACTAAATAATCTACATCATTTTTACTCCAAAGGTCTGGATATTAATTGGTTTCAGTTTCCTGTTACACGCCGCCATTTTGAGGACCGTCAACCATGTTTGAAGTGTTAATTGCCATGGCCACAGTCCTGACTTTTCATCATTCTCGACCCACGGATATGAAAACGAGCCGCATTTATTATTAATATATTTCCCATTTCATTTCTTTTCTATTTTTCCTTCTGTCGCATAGATTTGCAAATCAGTAAAATGCTAATGCTGCCGGCCGCGCTCTTCTCTCATCAGGAATACTTTAGGCAAATATTTTATTACGGGCTTTCAGAAGGTATTTCATCAGGACGTTATTGTTTCTGCCTGGTTTGATTCTGATAATGTTAAATTGTTTTGTCAGTTAAGGACGTTTAAGATGAAACAGTTTTATCTTTATTATTTTTACTCAGACTTGGACTTAAACATGTTCGATCTGGAGAAATAATTGTGTTTAGTGATTTTTGTATAAACATTTTGTACTGAGGTCATGTGACGTAAGAGCTGTCATCACCAGGGCGGCGCCAGACTTTTTTGGGCCTGGTTGTTCGATGGAGGACCTGGTTGTTCGATGGAGGACCTGGTTGTTCGATGGAGGACCTGATTGTTCGATGGAGAGTCTGGTTGTTCGACGGAGGACCTGGTTATTCGATGGAGGACCTGGTTGTTTGATGGAGGACCTGGTTTTTTCGACGGAGGACCTGGTTGTTCGATGGAGGGTCTGGTTGTTCGATGGAGGACCTGGTTGTTCGATGGAAGGTCTGATTGTTAGACGGAGGACCTGGTTGTTCGATGGGAGGGTGTAGTTGTTCGATGGAGAGCCTGGTTGTTCGATGGAGCGTCTGTTTGTTCGATGGAGGGTCTGGTTGTTCGATGGAGGACCTGGTTGTTCGATGGAGGACCTGGTTGTTCGATGGAGAGCCCGGTTGTTCGATGGGGGGCTGGTTGTTCGATGGAGGACCTGGTTGTTCGATGGAGGACCTGGTTGTTGTTCGATGGAGGGTCTGATTGTTCGATGGAGGGCCTGATTCTTCGATGGAGGACCTGGTTGTTCGATGAGGGAGCTGGTTGTTCGATGGAGGACCTGGTTGTTCGATGGAGGACCTGGTTGTTCGATGGAGGACCTGGTTGTTCGATGGAGGACCAGGTTGTTCGATGGAGGATCTGGTTGTTCGATGGAGGACCTGGTTGTTCGATGGAGGGTCTGGTTGTTCGATGGAGGACCTGGTTGTTCGATGGAGGACCTGGTTGTTCGATGGAGGACCTGGTTGTTCGATGGAGGATCTGGTTTGTTCGATGGAGGACCAGGTTGTTCGATGGAGGATCTGGTTGTTCGATGGAGGACCTGGTTGTTCGATGGAGGGTCTGGTTGTTCGATGGAGGACCTGGTTGTTCGATGGAGGACCTGATTGTTCGATGGGGGGCTGGTTGCTCACTTAACATGATAATTTAGAGTCTTTCTGGATTCGAGTGGACCCTCTCCTCCTGTCGTGTTTGTTTAAGTCAAAGTCTGAGTAATAACGAAACTGTTTCAAATTAAATATCCAAAAGAAACGTCCTTAACTGACAAGGCAATTTAGATTTAATATTATTGGAATCAGACCAGGCCACAGACACAAACTGCACAGGAACAATAACGTCATGATGAAATATCTTCTGAAAGCCAGTATATAATCAAATATTTGACTAAAGAGCGAGGTCGTCGCTGTTTTAAGCCAGTTTAAATGTAGTTAGCTCCTGTCGGGACGTATAAAACCTGATGGAATACTTTTTTTTTTATTGTAGTCTCATTTTGAAAACTTTGCAGTCGCTGTTTGAACATTTTTAGTCGAAATGTGCTATGAAAGAGGGGCATAAATCTTTGGGGCAGGTGCAGTACCACTGTGAGGCTCATAGATTTTTAGATTTCTATTTAACCGCAAACAAACTGAACAGAACGAGAACGACTGAAGAGCCGCTCGGGCCGAGGACACTGCGTTTGTCGCTCTGTGGAAGTGTAAAAACAGCACAATTTGGACGTGTATTTTATAGAACGCATCAGAAGTGAAAAGGGGCTCACTGCCTGCACTCGGCGGAGAATTCAGAAAATAGAATCCAACCTTTTGTTTGATGCGTGACGTGAGCGTAGGCACATATCTCCGTCGAAATACACACAAAGCATCAGTCTGTTGTGTCGTTTGTTGAGTCTGTTGTTGTTTTTGTGCGTTTACCATGAGCACAGACTATTACTGGGACAATTACGTTTGAATGAGTCCAGGTTCAGAAAGTGCTTTCAGATTTAACCCTGGTCAGTCTGTACAAACGGTGAATTAAAGCCTGATTTCCACTGTCGACGTGTTACCAAAATCTTCTCCACTGACAAACACTGTGCACTATTTAAATCAACATATCAATGAAAAGCTAGAGAGAAAAAGTGCGTTTTAAGAGCTGATTTTAAAGTATAAAGTGACTCTTTCGAAGGTGCAGGGGCAGAGTGTTCCACAGTTTGGGACGAGCCACAGAGAAAGTCCCAGAGAAGTTTCCTCCTCGTTTGTGGGACACTAACAGTGAAAGATCTGCAGACCTGAGCAGGAGCAGGTCGGACAGAGACTGTGGAGCGAGGAGGAGGCATTTAGAGACAAACAAAAGGATTTTAAAATCAATTCGAGAAGAGACAGGAGCCAGTGTGAGGACATCCCAACAGGTGTAATGTGTTTCCGTTTTTTGTACCAGATAAAAGTCGAGCAGCTGCGTTTGAACAAGTTGAAGCTGAGCAAGAGAAGGTTCAGACCAATATAAAGAGCGTCCAGGGCCGTCCCGCAGGAGCCGCTGGGCCGTCCTTGCGCCGACGCTCGTCTGTTTTGTGAGGTCACATGTGTAAACGCCGCCGTGTGTTCGGGGCCTCAGTCTAAACCAGGGGAGCCTCCCACTATTGTTTCCTTATAAAACTCATTATATCGGCCTAAATGGAAACGCAGGGACATGTCAGCAGAGACTCGTTTTAAATATTGCTTTCTTATGTTTGGAGTAACTTCTCTGGACTTTATTTGTGTTGTGTTTTCACTCGTGTATTCTAGTTTATTCTTTATCTAAGCACAAACTAACGGATATGCAGGAAAAGGCTTTTTATCTTAAACAGATCCACCGGGAAATTATTTGGACACAGAAACTCCCACATCACAGTATAATATAATAAAGAGCAAACGTATAAATGTTAATAATACTTCAAAATAAGAAGAAACACTATCAAGAAACTTTCACATAAAGCAAAATTATACAATTTTATATATAAAGTAAATATAAAATAAATGTGGGCTGTATGAGGCGGGTAAAGAGAAACAGACAAATAGTGAGTCCTCTGTCCTCTGTCAGTGTCCCGACCCTCTATCGTCCAGTGTCCATCACTGACATCACAGACACCACATAGACATCACAGACATGACATAGATATCATATAGAAATAACATATACATTTTATAGACATAACAGAGACATCACATAGACGTCACATAGATATGACCATAAACATAAAATAGACATCACATAGACATCACATAAACATCACATAGACATCACATATACATCACATAAATATCACATATACATCACATAGACATCACATAAACATCACATACACATCACATATACATCACATATACATCATATAAACATCACATATGCATCACATATACATCACATATACATCACATAGACATCACATATACATCATATAAACATCACATATACATCACATATACATCACATAGACATCACATATACATCACATAGACATCACATATACATCACATAGACATCACATAAACATCACATACACATCACATATACATCATATAAACATCACATATGCATCACATATACATCACATATACATCACATAGACATCACATATACATCATATAAACATCACATATACATCACATATACATCATATAAACATCACATATGCATCACATATACATCACATATACAGCACGTAGACATCACATAGATATCATATAGACATCATATATACATCACATAGACATGACCATAAACATAACATAGATATCACAGACATCACATATACAGTACATCACATAGATATCACATATACATCACATATACAGTATATCACATATACATCACATATACAGTATATCACATATACATTACATATGAGTGAATGTGTATGACAGAACGAGGATTTATAGATCTGAAATTGACTGATTATGTGTGAATAATGTGGTTTGGTTGTGTATATGTGTGAACTGTTTTTATAAATGTCGTATTTAAGGGGTGAGATGTGTTGTATTTGGTGTGTACCGTGTGTTTGCAGGTCTTTCATCTGCACCAAACTGTTTCTTACTTAACATCAGCCTGTCCAGGGACGACACGTGGACATTAGTATCTTTACTATAACCTGGCACCAAACGTCTTTACTGTTTTTTAAGGTTAATGTTGTGCACTGTCCAAATAAAAGAACCAGACCAGACCAGACATCACAAAAATACCACATACACATTTCATAAACATCACATAGACATCACATATAAATCACATTGATACCACATAAACATCACGTAGTAAACCGACTTTCATCTCCACAGAAGCTTCTCCTGAAACCAGACGAGTCGTTGCTCGTAATCATCGGCTTTGATTCGGACGCCGCTCTGTTGAGAATTCTCTGTTATCACCTTCGTTTTATGTTGCATCTTTTACTCTTTGACATTGGTTTTCCCCGACTGCAAAGTGATGCTTAACTTCACACAATACATATATAAAAGTGTTTTCTCTGCTCCACAAAGTTTCGGCTTCTCCTTCTATACGGCGCGGCTGATGTTCCGTAATACCGAACGCCAGGCTGAATTGTCGTCTTTACAGGTGAAAAGCGGCCCGTGTAATTATCCAGAGTTTTAAAAGCGCCGGGGCTGTCAAATACTTCATATATTGGCGAGAAACGTGCCACGGGGACTGTGTCAGGAATGTCACCGGCTCGACAAAATGCTACCTATTATTGTTCGCTGACACCGGGGGCTACCTTTTTCTGCGACAACCTGTAATTAAGCACTCAAAAAGAAATAACGAGAGAATGTTTTTAAAGCTAATGATCTATGTTTGTATGTATAATTTGTGTATGTGCCCTTTTCTATCATTGTCACTTTTGCAAACATTAATCAGCCATACGTCTGTCTCCAAAAATAGAGCCTTGTCATTATTTTCGGGGCTTTTGTCACTGACCTATCACAAGACTGAAGTGATATTTCCAAAGTTTTAAAAATGCCAAGTCCGGTGGTTCTTTCTTGGCCAGATTCCGATCTCTTTTTATATTGGCAGCCATTGTAACACACAGGAGGGCCAGGAAAGGGCAGAAGGAAAGAAGTTCTGCCAACGCTAATGTCTGTTTTCCTTGGTGCCGCTGGTCCAATGACTCGGCAAACTTCAATTAATAGGAAGACGGAGATATTGATTTTGGGGCTTAAAGTCTTTTCAAGGTCTTCTTCCAAAAAATTTGAAGGATTGCCGGGGCCTTCGCTCCCGACTCTGGGGAATTTACTTAAAGGGTCTGTCCCCGAGTTTGAACCGTGACCATGGACTGTTTATATAAAGAGACAGAGCTAAAGTGCTAACATGCTAACACGCTAACCGCTACTTTACAAACAGGAAATGAACATGTTTGGAGTTTTAATTTCAAAAGGGGCGTTACCTTCAAAACGCTCTGTTCCACATTGTGATGTCATGAAGTGGTAGTTTTCAAGTGAACATCTCCTTGTACCTGAAGTTCAGTCGAGATAAGTGTCGGCTCCAGGACTGAAATGATCCAGATGACTAAACCCAGGACTAAACCAGGACTAAACCAGGACTAAACCCAGGACTAAACCAGGACTAAACCAGGACTAAACCAGGTCTAAACCAGGACTAAACCAGGACTAAACCAGGACTAAACCAGGACTAAACCAGGACTAAACCAGGACTAAACCAGGACTGAACCAGGACTAAACCCAGGACTAAACCAGGACTAAACCAGGACTAAACCAGGACTAAACCAGGACTGAACCAGGACTAAACCAGGACTGAACCAGGACTAAACCCAGGACTAAACCAGGACTAAACCAGGACTAAACCAGGACTAAACCAGGACTGAACCAGGACTAAACCAGGACTAAACCAGGACTGAACCAGGACTAAACCGGGACTGAACCAGGACTGAACCAGGACTAAACCCAGGACTAAACCGGGTCTAAACCAGGACTAAACCGGGTCTAAACCGGGACTAAACCGGGTCTAAACCGGGACTAAACCTGGTCTAAACCGGGTCTAAACCGGGACTAAACCAGGTCTAAACTGGGACTAAACCGGGTCTAAACCGGGACTAAACCAGGTCTAAACTGGGACTAAACCGGGTCTAAACCGGGACTAAACCAGGTCTAAACTGGGACTAAACCAGGTCTAAACCAGGACTAAACCAGAGTTAACCTTAACCGTGTTTCTTCATTCTCTCTGTGCTGAGGCTCGGACAAAAACACTTTAACAAACCTCAGACCCGGAGCCTGTGGAGGAGAATCTTTGGCCACTATATGTATCAAATGTTTCTCCAAGTTCTGCCTCGTACTCGAGTCTGAAACACGCCGTGGCCCACTTTATTCTGAAGAGACTGATTACTCCTCAGGACAAGGGTGCTTCAGAGTACTCGTCTTACAATTGTAACAAACAAACTGATTGGTTGAAAACTTTCCAGATCAGGGCAGGTGAAAAGAACGTGGGGCGCAAATCAAAGACCCTCTCGTTATTTAGCATAAGTTCAGACGTGTGGAGGTGGAGGGTTTGGAGCTTTAAGCCAGTGGTTTGTGTCTTTATTACTCCCAGAACGTTGTGTTTGTCAAACATTTGGACATATTCTTCAGAAATTTGACTAATGAACCCTGACAAGGCCCAGCTGTGAAGAGAAACACATGTGAGGTGATTTCTGGAGCTCACTGGGAGAAGGTTAAAGTTTGCAGCACCTTCGACAAAGTAAAAGGTGCAAACTTTGACGGATCTGAATCTATTCAAACACAAACTGTACCTGAGCCTGTCGCCTCAACATCCGCCTCAGAAAACTGTCCAATGGGAGCTGACGTTATCATGAACGCCATCGCAACAAAGAGACGAGCTCGATGAACAGCTGCACAGCACGTTTTTACATTTGGACCAAAATGACGACGCGACGCTGCGGAATCCGAGTATCAACGATTAAGAAAATAAAACTGGAGAAGGAAGAGCGGACGACACAGGGGGCGTGTCACTGTGGGCGTGTCACAGTGGGCGTGTCACAGTGGGTCTGTCAAACCGATGTCCCGCCCCCAGAGCCATATACCCCACCGTGATTGGTAGGTTCGTTCAGCTCCGCACACAACACTGTAAAGTGCCACACATTAAACTTTCATATTAAGGCGGGGGCCGCAAACTACTGGCCCGAGGGCTGCAATTGGCCCGAGGGCCGCGAGTCTGAGACCCCTGCTCTACATGATCCTGGGTTCTTTTTTTTTTTTTTTTTTTTTGAGTTTATTTTTAATTTTTTTTTTTTTTTTTTTTTTTTTTTTTTAGTTATTCTGAGTTAATTTTGAAATGTTTTGTTTGTTTGTTTGGTTGGGTTTTTGTTTTGTTTTGTTGTTGTTTTTTTTTTAGTAATTTTGAGTTTATTTATTTTATTTTTTGTTATCTTGAGTTTATTTATTTATTGCTAGTTATTTTGAGTTTATTTTTTATTTTTTTAGTTATTTTGCAATTTTTAAATTATATTTATTCATTCATTTTTTTTGTTTATTTAATTTTTTTTTTTTAACTGTCTCTCTCTGCACCTGCTGCTTCAGACTCATGTTGGTCTTAAATGTTCGTATTAACCCTCTACATGATCCTGGGGTTTTTATTTCACGTCTGTGTCTGTAAATCAACATATGAACATTAATAACAGACACATCAGGTCCTTCTTTCCCCGACGTCGCTCCTGTTAGCGTTAGCAACAGGTTTGATTGACAGCGTTGCTAAGCAGGGGCATTACCTTCAACATCCTCTCTCCTGATTGGCTCTTTGGTTGCTATGATACTCACAGTTGAAATATGGCCTCGATGAGCTTCATTTGATGGTCCAGACTTGGTTCTGTAGGTGGTGTAAACTGTGACTTGTCCTAGATCTAAAAATGCAGAAACACTTCGAACCATCTTCACCAAAGCTTCAGTCCAAATCCAAACCAGGAGAACTTTATTTACACTGAGACGAGGACAGGCTCGTGGATGTATCGTCCAGGCTCTGCTCCACCGGAGGATGCAGCATAAGACTCACACAAAACTCTGTGTTTTGTGTGTCTCTGTGTTTTGTGCGAGTCTCTGTGTTTTGTGCGAGTCTCTGTGTTTTGGTGCGAGTCTCTGTGTTTTGGTGCGAGTCTCTGTGTTTGTGTGAGTCTCTGTGTTTTGTGAGTCTCTGTGTTTTGTGTGAGTCTCTGTGTTTTGTGTGAGTCTCTGTGTTTTGTGTGAGTCTCTGTGTTTTGTGCGAGTCTCTGGGTTTTGTGTGAGTCTCTGTGTTTTGTGTGAGTCTCTGTGTTTTGTGTGAGTCTCTGTGTTTTGTGCGAGTCTGTGTTTTGTGTGAGTCTCTGTGTTTTGTGCGAGTCTGTGTTTTTGTGTGAGTCTCTGTGTGTTTTGTGTCCTCGTCTGTGTTTTGTGTGAGTCTGTGTTTTGTGCGAGTCTCTGTGTTTTGTGTGAGTCTCTGTGTTTTTGTGTGAGTCTCTGGGTTTTGTGTGAGTCTCTGTGTTTTGTGCGCAGTGTTTTGTGTGAGTCTCTGTGTTTTGTGCGAGTCTGTGTTTTGTGTGAGTCTCTGTGTTTTGTGCGACTCTCTGTGTTTTGTGTGAGTCTCTGTGTTTTGTGCGAGTCTCTTTGTTTTGTGCGAGTCTCTGTGTTTTTGCTCTGCGTTGCGTGTTCATCTCTCCGTCTCCGCCGGCTCTGTCCAGCAGGAGGCGCCCCTCGCTCCTCGGCGCTGGATCCTCCCCCTCGTCCTCGTCCTGTGGAGAGTTCTGCAAACGGAGCCAAGATGCAAATAGAGTCTGATTTAAATTCTCCATTTCCCATGACTCATCATCGCAGGAAATATTAAAACCTGGAGTCTGCACCAGGATCATAACAAAAGCAGATCAATCTTTTTGCGTTTGACGCGTTCGGACTCGGAAAATGAGATTAATTCTGTTTTTTCTTGTAAAGTAATAAAATGACAATCTCGTGTCAGCGGCTTCTCCTCAGAACGTTTCTTTAATAAAACGCTTCATCAGACGAGCCGTGGAACGTGGATCTTTCTCTTTTGTGTCGTACGTTTGGACAACAACACGGTGGCACAGGGGGTAAGTCAGGCCTCGCAGCGAGAAGGTTCTGGGTTTGATTCCCCGAGGGAGTCTTTTTGTCGCGCCTCAGAACTGATTTTTTAAAGTACAGTTTGAGTCAATCTTCCATGAGTTTCTGTGACCTCAGCCTTTAATGACCCAACGACAAACATTTCGACTGTTTTTAATGTTTGAAACTCACAAACTGAACTTTTTGTTTGTTTTTTGTTTGTATTTTTCGATATTTAACTCCTGAACTGTCTGATTTCATATCTCACATAAATATAAATGAAATGGACGAGATGGTTGGACTTTGTGAAGATTTTTGGTTTAAACCAGGTGGAGCGACACATCGTCTCGAGATCTGCTCGAGTGAAACAAAAGAGAATCACGAAAATGAGTCAAAGAGACAGAAAATATGACACATCAACACGAGAGGATTTAGGGAAAAGATCAAACAGTCGACATTACACATAAAAACTTCATGTAAATATTTCTCTTCACATGGTCCATGATCCATCTTTATTCTGCACATTTTTAAATTCATAAAGACTCGTGCAACATTTGAAATCTTGATTTTTACCGAGTTCTGCAGCTTCGTTCACAGAGACACAGCTGGATTTTTACTAGAGCCGAAGTGTTTAGGGTCTGATCGGCCTCGCTCTCTCCTTCTCTTCTCTTCTTCTCTTCTTCTCCTTCTTCTTCTTCTTCTTCTTCTTCTTCTTCTTCTCTTCTCTTCTTCTATTCTTCTCCTCTTCTTCTTCTTCTTCTTCCGCCCGGCCGGGGCCCTTTCCCTCGCTGTGTGGGGCCGTCGGAGGATCACAGAACAACAGAGGCCTGTTCTCCTTTGACTCCCTGTCCTCCCAGAGAAGTCCGCAGTGCAGAAGAAGGACGTCCATGTCCTGTACACTAAAGTCGTCCTCAGAGCCGAGCTGCTCGGGGCCCAGAGTCCAGGTGGTTGGGTGTTGTGTTGGTTCTTCCTCCGGAGGCTGGAGGTCCTGTAGCTCCCCTCTGGTGGAGAAACATCATGCAGATCTCCAGCGGCGGGTGGTGCACTGGGCCGTGGCCACGAACAGACATGTGGCCCACTTTGACCCAACATCAGACAGTCCCTGGGCCGTCTGTCGTCGAGAAGAGACACTGGAACATCTGTGTCTGTCGTGTCCTCGGCTTCTCCCCTTTTCTCTCTCGTGGAACGTTGGTCACAGACTTTGGGACGAGTCTTGACCCGGAGCTTTTTGTGTTTGGACCCAAGTTTTCTGTGGCCAAACGTAGAACTATCGCTCTAATAAACTTCATCCTGGGTCATGTGAAGACGAGGCTCATCAGGAGGAACCACCTGGGCCGGGTCGGGCTGCACAGACCTGGAGCTCCTGTTAAAGAGACTGGGCACGACTCAAGGTGGAGTTCACCAGCAGCAAACTGGTGGGGCAGGTGGAGGAGGCTGTGTGGACAGTGAGGAGGTGCTGTGTTCGGGGAGGGAGGGGCTGGTACTGCACCTGTAGGGGGGGCTGGACCAGGGACGTGTGACTGTGTTTGTATCATTTTAATATTTTAATTTAACTGACAAGTGGAACTAAATAAATGTACTGTTAAAAGTCAAAGTCTTTTCTTCTTCTTCTTCTTCTTCTTCTTCTTCTTCCTGTACGTTTGTTCTGAGTGAGACATAATCACGTCAGATCCATGAATGTTCTCGACGCTGCACGAGCCCAGATCCACCGTGACGCAGCTGTTTATGTTTGTAATTCCAGCCATGACGGAGGAAAGACGAAGCAGCTGCTCGTGAACTGGAGGAAAAAGACAAAAAAAGAGTTGGGGACGTCTGTGAGTGACTTCATTTCCTCATCCAGAGAGATTTACACGTCTGTGAAAAGCATCAGGCAGGAGGAGGAAGGACACGTGTTTTATTGAACCCAGGAGCCTCCGTCGTCGAGGCCTTCACAGGAGCTGCTGTCGGTGAAGAGTCTGAGGGAAAACGCTCTCGCCGTCAGGCCCCGTCAGGCTGAATCAGACGGACTGATGAAGATCTCTAGCTCCTCACGGACAGATCACGGCTCAGAGCTGGAGCGTTTCGGCTGAAGCCTCAACGTTTCCTGTTCCATCCAGAAGGTCTGATGTTCACAGTGAGGTTTCAGCAGAGTGTGAGCGAGAAACTGACTTTTCAAACTTGATTTTGAGATTTTTAAGGACTTCACTCCATTATGATACGACAGTGAAGATGAGCACGAGGCTGATTTTTGTTCTGATACAAAAATCAAACTAAAACTGTTGAGGAAAAACCAAACTGTGTCTTATTGTCATTTTTTTGCAGTCGACATTTTGCTGTTTTGTTTCGATAATAGTTTTAGTTCTGATTAGCGTCTCATTCTGTTTTATTTTGACAACGCAACATGCACGAGCTCAGGGGTCGTGACCTTTGACCCCCAAAGAGCAGTTTAGATCCGAAACACTGGGCCACAAATACTTTCTGATCTAAAATGAAGATAACTCTGTATATATTGTGTTTTTTACCTTTACACTTTGTATAAACGACTATCACTCTCTCTCTGCCCTCGTACTCTCTGCTGTCTCACTCTCACCTATCTCACGCTCTCCAGTCTCACTCTCACCCGTCTCACTCTTTCCTTCCTGTCTCTCACTCTCACCTGTCTCACTCTCTCCCATCTCACTCTCTCCTGTCTCAAAGCTCTCTGTCTCAGACTCTCCTGTCTCTGAACTCTCACCCGTCTCACTCTCTCCTGTCTCACTCTCTCCAGTCTCACTCTCACCCGTCTCACTCTCTCCTGTCACACTCTCACCTGTCTTCAAACTACAATCTCCCATCTCACTCTCTCCTGTCTCACTCTCTCCTGTCTCACTCTCATCCTGTCTCACTCTCACCTGTCTCACTCTCTGCCATCGCACTCTCTCTCCCTGTCTCACTCTCACCCGTCTCACTCTCTCCCGTCACTCACTCTCACCTGTCTCACTCTCTCCCAGTCTCAGTCTCTCCTGTCTCACTCTCTCCTGTCTCACTCTCACCTGTCTCACTCTCTCCCGTCTCACTCTCTCCTGTCTCACTCTCACCTGTCTCACTCTCTCCTGTCTCACTCTCACCTGTCTCACTCTCTCCCATCTCACTCTCTCCTGTCTCACTCTCACCTGTCTCACTCTCACCCGTCTCACTCTCTCCTGTCTCACTCTCTCCGGTCTCACTCTCACCCGTCTCACTCTCTCCCATCTCACTCTCACCTGTCTCACTCTCTCCAGTCTCAGTCTCTCCTGTCTCACTCTCTCTCTCTGTCTCACTCTCACCCGTCTCACTCTCACCCCTCTCACTCTCTGCCATCGCACTCTCACCCGTCTCACTCTCTCCCCTGTCTCACTCTCTCCTGTCTCACTCTCTCCTGTCTCACTCTCACCCGTCTCACTCTCTCCCATCTCACTCTCACCTGTCTCACTCTCACCTGTCTCACTCTCTCCCGTCTCACTCTCACCCGTCTCACTCTCACCTGTCTCACTCTCTGCCATCTCACTCTCACCCGTCTCACTCTCACCTGTCTCACTCTCTCCTGTCTCACTCTCTCCTGTCTCACTCTCACCCGTCTCACTCTCTCCCATCTCACACTCTCACCTGTCTCACTCTCACCTGTCTCACTCTCTCCAGTCTCACTCTCTCTCTCCTCCACTCTCTCTCTCTCCCTGTCTCACTCTCTCCTGTCTCACTCTCTCCCGTCTCACTCTCTCCTCTCATCTCACTCTCTCCCGTCTCACTCTCACTCGTCTCACTCTCTCCCGTCTCACTCTCTCCTGTCTCACTCTCTCCCGTCTCACTCTCACCCGTCTCACTCTTCTCCGTCGGGTCCGTTCCAGTTCTGATTCACAGTGACGTGTTCGTCTTTATAAAACCTGCAGATCTTTCAGCTTTGGTCCGGTGGATTTCGTCAGAGCCGTTTCTTCTTTTTCGAGTATTTTTGAAGGTCACTCACGTTTCTCGTCTTCAGTCGTGTCCAGTATTTGTAGGATCAGGTTTTAGTGTCTCTCTTCTCTCTGTTTTATAGTTTTTTTTCGTGCGCTGGCAGCGTGTGGTGTGTGAAGTGGTCCCATCTTGATCCCACAACAGGAGGTATGTGCTCGCGATGGCTCAAGCAAAAGTAGGGCAGCTCAGGGTTGCATAAAATCGATGCCGTGCTCCGTCTTTGTGGAGCAGAAGAAGAAGAAGAAGAAGAAGAAGAAGCACTAGAGTAAAAAGGTTTTCTCTACGCAAAATATTATACAAGACCAGGTTTAGTCATCGGGTTTTAAATATTTGGCTTTGGGTTTGACGTCTGTTGCTAATGATCACAGCGTGGGTTGTTTTTTTTTTTTCGGTTTCATTTTGAGGAGTTCTCGTCATTCAGAAGATAAGATATTTGGGTTTGAATTGGCAATCGCTATGGCAACGGTGCTGTTTTTTTTTTTTTTAAATCATTTTGAAACCCACGGAAAGGCGTTTAAAAGTTGAGTTTAAAAACACAGTGGAGCACTTCCTGTATCACCACATGATGACATCACAAGGTGGAACAGAGTGTTTTCAGTTTGAGAGAAGAACTCAGCCTAAATCTGCAGGTTTGTGTGTTAAACAGACCTGGAGTTGTGTTTTGTTTCATTCACAAATTAGATCAGAGTCGAGGGATACGACCCTTTAAGCCGACTAAATGTTTCTGCACAAATCTGTATCTGTTCAAATAAATCCATATTATCCATATTATTTATATTATTCATATTATTTATATTATTTATATTATTTATATTATTCATATTATTCATTTTATGGCAGTGGAATCTCTGATCACAACCTGCTGCTTTACTGTTACTGGACAAACAGACGAGAGACTGACACATGTCTGTTTGGATGGTTTAAAACGTTTAAAGAGGGACATAAATACATAAAAATATATATAAAAATACATAATAAATAAATACCTTTAAAAAAATGAAATAAATAGATGCAAAAATAAATAAATAAAAAATTAATATTTTAAAAGTAGAATAAATAAATACAAAAGTACATTAATAAAAATAAATACATTTAAAAATGAAATAAATAAATATAAAAATAAATAAATTAAATTAAAAAATGTAATAAATAAAAATATATTCAAAATTAATGAAAAAATAAATAAAAAAATAAAAAATAAATAAATACATTTAAAAAGTGAAATAAATAAAAATACATGAATTGTTTATTTGATTAGAAAATGTGTATACACACACACACACACACACATATATATATATATATAATGAAAATATATAATAAAAAATCTGTATAAAATAAAAACTATCTATAAATAAAAATGTCTAAAAGTACAAATGAATCCATGAGTATTCTGGGAGTGTCAGAAACATGTTCACACTTCATGCTTTAAATACTTGAGAACGTTTGACCTACTTTTGCTGGTTGTAAACAGGTGGATCTTGGCAGACGCCGTGTTGCCGTTGCGTCTTGTGTAATATGGTTTAAGGGAAAATGAATCACAATAGTTTTTAGCACATGTGGAAACGACCCGGCGTCACGCCTATAAATCACATTTTATTTCATATTTACAAGCATTTCCTTCACTCTGCGCCACATAAATGAAGGCTACTGTGTTTTATAAACGGAGGAAGAGCTCGTCAGCGGCTCTTGGCTCTTGTGATCGTGGTAAAATAATCACATGGAATTATGGGTATTACACTTGATATGATGTAATTAGTGGGAGAGTTACGGCTCTATAGACACAGACGGGTTTGTGCCTTTATTACACTGAGCTTTACTACAGTCACATTACACTTCAGAGCTCCAGGTTTCATCAGAATAATAATAAAGACACGACTTTGTGACATAAATAGATCAGTTACAATATTTATTTTTATTATTCTGTGCTGCAATAACGAGCAACAATAAAACCAAACTCACACATGACGCAACTTTACTCAGCTCAAGTTGAGGCTTAGTTTCAAGACACAGTTTTGTCATTTCTGTCTCTGTTTAACCTCCACCTGTACACGCCCACTGAGAGACACGCCCCCTGTGACACGCCCACTGAGACACGCCCCCTGAGACACGCCCACTGTGACACGCCCACACTGTGACACGCCCCCCTGAGACACGCCCCCTGTGACACGCCCACTGAGACACTGATGCCCACTGTGTCGGCCGCTCTTCCTTCTCCAGTTTTATTTTCTTAATCGTTGATACTCGTTGGATTCTGCAGCGTCACGTCGTTGTTTTGGTCCAAATGTTTTAAAATGTGCTGCTGTGACGTGTCTGTCCACAGGGGGCGCTACAGCTACACCACTCTTTAATGTCATGACGTTTACGGTGACGTCAGCTCCACTGGACTTCACAGTTTTCTAGCGGACTTGTTCCTTTTCTGATTTGTTTTTAGATGAATATTGTGATTTAAAAAGTGTAAATTATAACAGAATGATCCACAGAGATGAGAACTATAGAGACTCAAGCTAAATATTTTCTTTAAAGGGGCACTGTGTAACTTTCCTGGTGGATAGTACACCTCACACTAGTCTCCATGGAATGTTGTCGAAATGAAATGTCTAAAATGTCCCACAGAGCTGGAATTAAACTTATTTATGTTTTTAATATTTGTTTGTTTTTTTGTTTTTGTTTTTAGCAAAAATCTAATGGAAATAAATGGTAGATACATATTATTATTTTATTTATTTATTTATTTATTTATTTTATTTATTAATGTGATCTTCTCATTTTAAATGTTAATGTTTTTTACATATTTTTACACATTTTTTTCAAGCAATTACTATGTAAAATTATATTATAAAAATGAAACAATTTTATTAGAGGAGCTTTGCATTTTTCAAGTTTACACATCAGTATTTTTTATATCATTTTTTGGGGTTGCGACATGAACTAAATCCATCATCGAACCTGCACATTTCCAACACCTGTTATTATCATTAGTCCAGTTATGACCGAGTTCAGGCCTTGACACTGCTCGAGTTTTCCGGCCTGGAGCCCGGCCTCTGGGGGCAGTAGAGACACCTTGGCCTCTGGGGGCAGGACACTTTGGCCCCTGGGGGCAGTAGAGACAGCCCGGCCTCTGGGGGGCAGTAGAGACAGCCCGGCCTCTGGGGGCAGTAGAGGCATCAGTGTCTTTCATCTCCACCTGCAGGAAAAGACCAAGGTCAGCGGAGACTTAAGCCCGGCTCATTCCTCTCTCTGCCTGAGGCTCGGATTAACGCCTCCAAACCCCCCACTCCTGTTACCGTCGTCTTCTGTGATGCCGCCAAACCTCCTCGCCAACCGCCCCCCACCCCCCCTCGCCACCCCCCCCCTCGCCGCCGCTGCAGTTTGTTAAACCGTTTACACTGAGCGTCCGAGTTTACACAGTTACTTCCTGTGGCAGAAGTGCAGGAGGCAGGTTTTATGTTTTTGTGACTTTGTTTGGTGCTGTGGTTCTTTTATTAAATATGTTTTATAGAACAGCGCCCCCTGTCTGTCAGATCCTCCTGGTATTTAACAGCACACAGACACACAGGTGTCTCTCGTTCTTTACCTGTGCATCGTGTTATTTACACATTTGTGAAGCTCTTTGTTGAGCTGAAATTGTTTAAAATGTAGAAATAAACTTTAACAAAACTGAAATATTCATCATAGTTTGTGAAGGAAATTTGGGAAAAATACTTGAAAATAACAAGAAGTAGCGCCAGGCTCCAAAATCCATCCATCCATGTTCTTCCTCTTCTCTGGGGCAGCAGGGGGCAGTAAGGGACATCAGGGGGCAGTAGGGGGTATTAGAGGACAGCAGGGGGCAGTAGGGGACAGCAGGGGACGGTAGGGGGCAGCAGGGGACGTAAGGGGCAGCAGGGGGCGGCAGGGGACAGCAGGGGGCAGCAGGGGGCGGTAGGGGGCAGCAGGGGACAGTAGGGGGCAGCAGGGGGCAGTCGGGGAGGGGGGCAGCAAGGGGCGGCGGGGGGCAGCAGGGGGGGGACAGTAAGGGACAGCAGGGGGGCAGCAGGGGACAGCAGGGGGCGGTAGGGGGCAGCAGGGGACAGTAGGGGGCAGGGGGCAGTAGGGGACAGCAGGGGGCAGTAGGGGGCAGTAGGGGGCAGCAGGGGGTAGCAGGGGCAGCAGGGGACAGTAGGGGGCAGCAGGGGTAGCAGGGGGCAGTAGGGGGCAGCAGGGGGCAGCAGGGGTAGCAGGGGGCAGTAGGGGGCAGTAGGGGGCAGTAGCCTCAGCCCAGATTAGCCCCGGTCCAGATTATCTACATCTGTGAACTGGGCCCAGAGAAAAGTGGGCGCTGAGAGTCGGTTTAGCTTTAGCTCGTAAACTAGCGTCTTGCGGCTCGTGCTAATGACTCGGGGGCTAATGCTAATGCTAACGAGACGAGACGAGACGAGGCCACGACGTTTTCTCTGAAACTCGGCCACGTTTGAAATAATATCGTTTAAATGTGGAAAAGTCGGATAAAAACATGTTTTAACACATTTTAACAGGTAAAATTTAAAGTTTATTCAGGACGAGGTGTTTGTGGTTTTGCTGAAACAGAAATTTGAGGTTTGAGAATAAAACTTCACGATGTTTAACTGGATCAACACGAAAGTTTAGAGCAAATTTATTTAAACACAAACAAATTATATTATTTTTAATATTCAAACTGTTATTTGTCTCAGTTTTGAAGCTGAAACGTTGAGGTGATGGTGTGTCGTCGTGTCTCTTTTCTCTCTCTTTTCTCTGCTCTCTCTTCTCTCTCTCTCTCTTCTCCTTCTTCTCTCTTCTCTCTACTCTCTCTGCTCCCATCGTGCTCTCTCTCTCTCTCCAGCGTCGGCTCCGTCTGGCGTTTTACTCTCTCTGCCCCTCTCTCTGCTCCTCTCTCTGCCCCTCTCTCTGCCCCTCTCTCCTCTCTCTGCCCCTCTCTCTGCTCCTCTCTCTGCCCCTCTCTCTGCTCCTCTCTCTGCTCCTCTCTCTGCTCCTCTCTCTGCTCCTCTCTCTGCTCCTCTCTCTGCCCCTCTCTCTGCTCCTCTCTCTGCTCCTCTCTCTCTGCCTCTCTCTCTGCTCCTCTCTCTGCTCCTCTCTCTGCCCCTCTCTCTGCCTCTCTCTGCTCCTCTCTCTGCCTCTCTCTCTCTGCTCCCCTCTCTCTGCCTCTCTCTGCCCCTCTCTCTGCTGCTCTCTCTCTCTGCTCCTCTCTCTGCCCCTCTCTCTGCTCCTCTCTCTGCCCCTCTCTTTGAGGGACTCATCGTCCTGTGTTTCCCGGAGGCAGAGCTGTGGTGTCTCTTGTCTCGTGTAATAATAATAATAAATCTCTTTTCAGTCGTGTCAGAGCCTCTCAAAGCTCTGAACTATCCTCATTATTCACTCCACACTTGTTGATGGTAAGTTACTACTGCCACAGCTGCCCTGGGGCAGACTGAGAGAAGCGAGGCTGCCAATCTGCGTCATCGGCCCCTCCGACCACAGAACTTGGTCTGAGCGGGACTCGATCCTCTGACCTTCAGGTTGGGACCAAAGCTCTAACCATTGAGCTTCAAATGTGGTGATTTTGATCAAGATTTGAGCTGAATTTGTTCAACAGAAACAACTGAATCAATGTTTTTTTTTTCAGTTTTTATTTGCTTTTTTTCTTTTTTTAATTATCCGATAAATGAACAATTTCTAAAATGGAATATATTAAAATTTAAGGACAGTGAAGTAAAAAGTTTTGACTCTTGTGTTTTGTGTCACATTTGTGCTGCTTTAAATGAAGAAATAATCGTTATAACTTCAGAGGTTTAGTTTCTTTTTGAATTTGGTCAAATAAAAACTAATGTGACAAAGACGAGTCTGTTTGAGGAATAAAACTTTAGAATGAGCTCGATGATGAGTTTAAGTGAATTCAAACTGTCTGAATAAAAAAAAAAACCTTAAAAACATGAAGCTGCAGGTTTATACGAGTAAAGTCTGTGTTTAAGACGATGATTAAAGTGAATGTCCAGGATTTTGTCATGTGACTGTGGATCATGTGACGGTCATGTGATGGTCATGTGACGGTCATGTGACGGTCATGTGATGGTCATGTGACTGTGGATCATGTGACGGTCATGTGATGGTCATGTGACGGTCATGTGATGGTCATCACGGTCCGCAGTCAGATCAGTCATTTTTTTTGGTTGTAAATAATGAAGAAAATGTTGTAAAAAAAACTAAAATAAAATTCATTCATTCAGCGAGTTAAAAATAAACCTCAGACATTTCAGCAGCTCTCAAACTATAACAAAAGTACTTTTACTTTTCAGTCCTGAGCAAAAATGTAGAAATGGAGTAGAAAGCACAGCTCTCAAATGTACTCGAGTAAAAGTAAAAAGTACCTGCTTTAAAATGTACTCAAACACAAATGTTATGTATCTGTACTTTACTTGAGAGCAGTACTTCAGGACTTGTACTTTGCTACGTTCGATCTCTGTCTTTTCTACAGTGAAATTTAATTACTTTTAATCAAATAAAAGTTGAAATCCTGCGTGACACTCGTCGTTACTTGTGCAGAGAACAAGAAGTATTTTAATAATCTTAATTTTTCTGATTAGTCGTGTTTAAGAGTTTTCTCCGAGTTTTGAGCTCGTGCTGTTACTTCAGTCACATCTGTTTCTCATGCCACAGCTGCCCTGGGTCAGACTCATGGAAACACGGAGACAAATCTGTGCCAACGGCTCCAACATCACAAACACATGTCCACGAGAAACGAGGAGCCGAGCGACGACTTTGTCCAGAAACTTTCCTGTAAACTCGTCCAGCGGGTCACACATGTCTCCGCTTAAAAAGTCTTCACTGTCAACGCTTTGGAGCTGAGCTAAAGCGGCCCAACGGCGCCCCGGCCCAGCGCCCCGGCCCAGCGCCCCGGCCCGCGCCCCGCCCAGCGCCCGGCCCCAGCGCCCCGGCCCAGCGCCCCGGCCCACTGACCAGCAGAACACAAACCCTCATCTCACTGTGAAATCACACTTCAGAGGTTCTCAGAGGTGCTGCAGCCGCCGTGACCTCGTCTCCAGATCCCGAGATCGAGCGTGATCCCAAACTCCTCCGAATGCTGCAACCTGCTGCAACCCCCGCTGTTTCATGTTAGCTCGATTAGCATGCCGCCTGACGCGCCTGGCCCAGTTTCATCAAAGACTGAAGCCCTGCGATGTTTTTGCGGCGAGGCTTTTGTGCTGATATCGCCGATTAGACGAGAGAAAGCGCCGATCTGCTCTCGCGTCGGGTAATCAACGACTTTTGAAACAGATAATTGAAATGCCTGATAGCGCTCGGGGTCGCAGCCGGGACGTTATCACTACAAATATTTCTGATGGGCCGGCCCGTCTCGTCCCGGGACGGCGGAGATCGTTTGTCGGTTCATTATGGAGCCGGTTTGTGTACGTCTCCCGCAAAACTCACACTCTCACGAGGCGGAATCCGGAAAGCTATTTAATTTCTCGGATAATTGTTCTATTAATTCTCGCCGGCTGCCATTGTTCCCCGCGACACACTTGGGCCGAGTCTGCCGATACATTTTTAAAAACGAATGTGAATAGAAGAACGTGCTTCACTGCCCCGGCTCGTCCCTCGGGTTCGGGCGCATTTGGCTTTTTTATTTTTTAAACCCTGTGTGTCAAGGGCATTCCCCCGACTCGAGCGAGGGGAACCTGAGAGGTCAATCATGCTAAAAGCCGGTGGGAGTCCGTGGGCAGGGAGTAGATTTATGCCGCTCGCTCTGTTTTCCCCCCGACAGAATGACGACGATGTTTGTTCGTAATAAATACAACGGACTTAACAGCCTTGTAAAAATATCCCCTTTTGAGAGAAAAATGTTCCAGAGTGCGCTCCTTTAGACACCGCTCCCTTTGTCTTTCCAACAATGGAGAGGATTAGCCTGGCTGATACTCTGTGGCGTTTCATATGAAGTAGAAATGATAATGGATTCAATACGGCCTGAGTATATGTGCATGCTAATCACGCCGTTTTGCTGTCTGAGATCCGAGAGGAAAGAGACTCCTATTGACTCCATTTGAATCCATTGGCGTGCACGAGTTCCCGTCTCCAGCGCGGGTTAGGCGGGTGGAGGGCGGAGGGCGGAGGGGAAGTGCGCTCCGAGGGCAGAGGCCAGTGGCTTCCTCGCAGCGTCGGAGCACTGCTGTGTGTCTTTGAGGGAGGCAGAAGTTTGAATTAGATTTGCTCCAGCACATCTCCAGCTGAGAACTATGTAAATTGAAAGAGTGCGGCACGCTGTCGGCGGAGGAAAGAGAAAAATAACCACGAGCTCCGCAGGCTGTGGCGTTTTATATCCACACTCTCCAAACTGTAACGAGTCCACGGTCAGTACTGCACCGGCCGGACAGATAACGACGGTACTTTCATACGGAGTTTGGGCATCACCTGGAAGATTCTAGACGTGAACTGGACTCTTACTACCCCGGGAAAAGCAGCATCCGGGGGTCCAGAGAGCAAAAGAAACTATTGTGAGCTAGTATAGTAGTAGTAGTAGTAGTAGTAGTAGTAGTAGTAGTAAGACCTAAAAGACTAAGCGACAGGTTTAGCTGTAGGAAAAATACCACAGAATTCACTTTTACACTATTTACAGTTATGTTACAGCCTCAGACCTTCAGCTCCTCCTTCAGTCTCATGTGTCACGTCCCTGTTTCTGTGCGAGCTTCAAACCCACAGAACTCTCCTGTGATTGGTGCATTTTTGTCCAGCTGGCACCTGATTGGCTCCTGGGCCCTGTGTGCTGATTGGTGCGACGTCCTAGAACCTGCCTTTGTCAAACCTACAAACACTTTAAGACAAAAACTGGCTCAACCCAAAGGACAAAACCCCGAGCTTCAATCAAAGTCATATGTCTACTGCTTTCAGTGAAGTGAAGAGTGAAGTGAAACTAAACAGACACTTCATAAGAGAATGAACCAACACGAGAGAGAGCAGCTCAGGACCACAGTCTGATGTTCATCTACACAAGAGAAAGAACCAACACGAGACAGAGCAGCTCAGGACACAGTCTGATGTTCATCTCCATCTCAAACACACTGACCTCCTCTGAAGACAGTGAAGTTCAGATCTGAGCCACAGAAAAAGAAATGGTTTGAGAGGAGAGAATAGCTCCAGCTGAAACTGGAGACAATAGATGTTTACAGTTTCAGTGTCGTTAGCGCCTCCTTCAGACAGACATGAGACAGTGTCCAGCAGTAAATCCGACCAGAACTGAAGAAAAATCTGATCAGAACTGAAGAAGAGACTTGGACGAGCAGCAAAACGTCTTCACTCCTACAGCGATTTGTCCAGTTACAGATTTAAACTTCGTCTTTTGCTCTGCCCCAGACCCTGGTCACTCCTGGTCCGTCACCTGCAGCTGCCACACCTTAAAAAGGCCCCGCCCCCTCCTGGCTGTTGGTTCTGTTACTTTTGTTCTGTGTCTCTGTGAGATCGTTGTAACTTTATAAACTGAGACGCTCTTTGACCTTCGACTTGTTCTGAGGCTGGTTTGTTGTGTTTGTTTTGTTTTATTGTAATTTTTGTACTTTAACTTTGTTGAAAAAAAATGTCTTAATTGTCACATGCACACGATGTCAGTCCCAAATCTTTTTTTTTTGTGATCTAATTTTTATTCATGTATTGATCTGACTGCAGCCCCGCCCCCTTTTTACCCCTTTCAACTGGGCAAAACACAGACATTATAAAAATAATATAATAATAATAATAAATACATAATAAAGACAAAATAAACATATAGAAATAATACAATGTAATAATAATAATGGTAGTGAATAATATAAATAATATAAAAAGTAAAGGTTTGAATTCTTTTCATACAGTAACTGCAAATTTCCTCCATCCAATTATGTAAAATACACAAAAAAACCTGAGCTGCACATTTTGAGAATCTTTCACGAACAGTTTGACAGAAGCTTCCACAAAAACAAACGAGACAGATTCAGATTCGATTTTGGTAAAAATCTGTAAAACTGATTCTCTCATTTTAGCTTCAACATTTATGAAATTGTGAGTCTTTAAAACTGTTTGACGGTTTATCTTCTGATGAGGCTCTGATTAACTCGTTTTATAATTTCTTAATTTGCCTTGAATCAAAAAAGAGCCACAATTATGAGTCTTGTAAAGTCTTAATCAGTCGTTTTTTTGTTTTTTGTCGTTTTTCTATGGAACGTGACGACATTCAACACGACATAAACACATCCTCCGAAAAACAATCAACTCACGAAATCTTTAGGATTTAAATATTTTCCTACATCAGAAAATCGACCCAGCGTGAGGAGACTTTTAAAACTTCTGCTGGAAAAAACAACCTGCTGTGATTTATTTTTGACATGAAACTTTTTCTCTGTCACGTTTTCTGACAGTGACTGAAAAAAAACATGTGGTGAAAATGTGACATTTGTGACAAACTCGAGGATCCATCGTGAACCTTGTCCGCTGCTTCGATGAACTGGAGCAATTCGACCAATCACAGAGCGGCGTTTGAGAGAGACACATTTAAATTCTGTAAAATGTACTTTTCAGAGCCTTAAACTGTTATTTTCAGTGATTCATGTTTGAGTTTAATCTATTTTCAAGACGCCGTTTTGTCCATAAATCCCTGTTCTCACCTCCACCTGTGACACGCCCCTGTGACACGCCCCCTGTGACACGCCCCCTGTGACACAAGTACCAGTTTAAACGTACTTAAAGAGTAAAAAATGTTAGAACAAATGTAAAACAGCTCTGTTTTTCAGCTTAAATGTGGAACAGGTCATATAACATTTTAAAGATGTAAAACTTTGAGCCTTTTCAAAAGTTTGTATAAAAATAAAATAATAAATTAATTCATTTATTCATTTTCTTTTCTTTAAAGTGTAAACTGTGAAAGCAGCTGCTCTTTGTGGCTTTTGTCTTTTCCTGTTTTCAGACTTTTGTGTTTTTTGATTTGTTTCCTCGACTTAAGACAGAAAAATAAATAAAGTCAAGTAAAAAGTAAAAGTATTTCTCACAGATTCTGAGTTTTATGAAGCTGCAAATGTGATTTTGATAAAGATTTGAGCTGAAGTTTGTTCAACAGAAACAACTGAATCCATCTTTTTTTTTCTTCTGTTTTTATTTGTATATTTTAGTTTTGCTCAAATCACAAAATAATGCAAATACTTTTACTTTTCCTGTTCATAAATGTCGTGGAGTAGAAAGTACAGATACTGCTCTCGACGACAGCGACGGACGACAGCAGCAGCGACACTCATCACATGGGCTTTAAAACGAGCCTGTGATCGGCCGTTTATTTGGAGGGAATTTTGAAGTTGCAACATCGGGAAAAAGACGATAAAATGAAATCTCAGAAAGTTTTGCTTCATTTGACTGAAATATTACTGTTAGTTGCACTTGACAAAACTAAAAAACTGATCCTGGGTCCAGCCTGTTCTGCAAGAAAACAACATGAAGAATCGTCTGATGAATCGAGGATCCTGAGAGATTCTGGGCATGTTTTCATCAGGCAGCTGCTTTTGTGATACATCTCTGTGTTTTTTGAGATATGTAAAAAATAATTAGCAAATCCGACACGGCGAGTTTGATTTTCTCCTCCATGATGTTTCTGAAGTGGACGGTGCAGTTTTCTTGCATCTCATTGGCTCGTCAGTCAAACTCTCTCTGATTGGCTGTTGTTCAGGCGACAGTGATAAAAGTAGAACATTTCTCAACTTTCATTAATCATGTCGCCGGGTTTTCACGTGCACGACTTTCTCTTGTGATTTTCTCAAGTGATTTTCGCAGAGGGACCACGGGAAATAAATGGAGATCGAGCGACGTCCCCGTGTGTCGAGCCCATAACTGTACTTCAGTAAAGCGCAGATACTTTTTTTTACTTAATTGTACTTGTAGTACTTTATTACTTCTGCACATTCCTCCGCTGCTCTGGACTAAATCTAAAGTGTCGGACGTGTGAGTTTCTGCAGGGTCAGATAATCTCTTTAAGCGTGTCTCAGTTTCGCTGCGTCCTCTGAATCACACTGAGTTTTTCCAGCGTCTGTGGAACCTTTTTTTCTTTACACTGATCCAGAACAATCTCTGCGAGCGCCTGGTGGCCGCTCGCCTTGAACTGCAAACACGAGAGCGTCCGTGGAGCTCGTGTTTGTAGCTCAGAGAGAAAAGAGAGAGAAAAAAACCCCGTCATTTATTATTCAAATGAAACGAGGTCCGGCAGATGGTGGAGAGGGGCCGCGGCTGCCGGCGCTGAAGCTCGCGCCGCCGCACCTCTGTGATTTCAGCCGTGGCCGTGACCAAACCTGGAGTTCAAAGGGAATCGTGGATGGTGACCGCGCTCATTAGCATATTTTCAATGATGTTAGAGACGAGCAGAGGGAGGGGCGGGGGTGGGTGGGGGTGGGTGGAGGCGCATCCCGAGAACTAATCAACGCAAAGATCCTGCTCCTACACGATACGGCGCCGCTGTGGTGAGTATTTTTATACATATATGAGGAGGAGCTGTGGGGTTTGGCGACGTATAGAAAAACCTCAGAGGCTGAGTGTCAAAAGTGGGTTGTTTGAACGGATATAATTAGGAGACAATTAAAGCGGCAGAACAACACGAACACGAGGAGAGCACGAGTTTTTAATCAAACTGCCAACTCAACCTAATGAAATCTTTCTTTTCTTGTACAAAACTGACAGGTATTAGGAGGATGTTGTAAAACTGATTCACGTCTCTGTCATAATGAGAAAATAACATGTTTATTTTTATAGCACGACTCGTACTGTCCCTGATCACCACGTGATGTTGTAGAGACGTGTCAGCCAAGACAGACCCACAACATCCAGAGACTTAAGGCATTTGGGACGGATCTGATCCACCTCCGGAGCTTTTCCACCGAGGAGCTTTAACCACCTCAGTGACTTCAGCCAGGGTGATAGATGAGTCCACCTCTGTGTCCTCAAACTCTGCTTCCTCTTCAGAAGACGTGACGGTCGGGATTGAGGAGGTTCTCAAAGTATTCCTTCCACCGTTCGACAACATCCCCATCCAGGGGGTCTGGTTCAGGGGCCGGAGGGGGTCTGGTTCAGGGGCCGGAGGGGGTCTGGTTCAGGGCCGGAGGGGGTCTGGTTTCAGGGGCTCATCTGGTTCAGGAACTGCTGTTTGCAGATGATGTTTGTCCTGATGCTTCTTCGACCAGGACCTGCAGCACTGGGCGGTTTGAGCCGAGCCGTGATGCAGCTCCTCCAAATCTGAGGCCATGGTTCTCGACTGGAAAAAGGTGGTTTGCCCTCTCCGGGTGGGGAGTCTTTGCCTCAAATGGAGGAGTTCAAGTATCTCGGAGTCTTGTTAACGATTGAGGAAAAGATGGAGCGTGAGATTGACAGATTGGTGCAGCGTCAGTGATGCGGTCACTGTATCGAACCGTCGTGGTGAAGAAGCTGAGTCAAAAGGCAAAGCTCTAAACCCGGCCCCAGAAAAGAGGAAGAAC
The DNA here is from genome assembly GCA_019594935.1 of Periophthalmus modestus. Taxonomy (NCBI): domain Eukaryota; kingdom Metazoa; phylum Chordata; class Actinopteri; order Gobiiformes; family Gobiidae; genus Periophthalmus; species Periophthalmus modestus. Next base: position 964,383 of record JAIEZT010000026.1, read on the forward strand.
ATGCAGGGATGGATGGAGCACAACTTGTCCACAAAGTAATTCAAAGTATTTTACAGAATAATCAAGATTAAAATCACAGTTCAGCAAATCACAACAAATAAACATCAATAAATTAATGTTAAAAGAGAAAAGGCCGAATAAAAACGTCTGAGCCTGGATTTAAACTTTGTCAAAGTCGAGACGAGTTCTTCAGAAAGAATGTTCCAGGTTTAAAATGCACAAAACTCAAACAATGATTCCCCAGGTTTAGTCCCGGTTTAGTCCTGGTTTAGTTCTGGTTTAGTCCTGGTTTAGTCCTGGTTTAGTTCTGGTTTAGTCCCGGTTTAGTCCCGGTTTAGTCCTGGTTTAGTCCTGGTTTAGGTTTTTAGATGTAAAAAGCTGCAGATGTTCTTGATTTGATGTGACTGTTAAAGTTCAAGTCTGAGTCCATTATTACCTCTAGATTTCAGACTGATTTGAAGGTTTTAGAGAGAGACACTGGAGGTGACTCTGACACTTTCTCTATGTTTCTGTGGGTCTGTGACTTTCATCTTGTCTGAGTTTATCTGGAGAAAGTTGTTTTCCTCCACACACTGATCTGATCAGTGTCAGAGTGAATCCACTGGTCCAGATTCACCTGCTGCAGTGACACATAGATCTGAGTCTCTGCAGAGGTGTGACACATTATTACTGTGTATTAACTGGCCTGTAGGGGGCAGCGTGTAGAGACTGAACAACAGGGGTCCCAGGATTGACCCCTGGGGAACCCCACAGCTCAGGGACATTTTATCTGAGACACATTTTCCAAGTTCAACAAAGTTCTCCATGTTTTCTAGATGGACTTGTCCCAGTCTAGTGCAGTAGCTCAGATGCCCTCCCAGTCCTCTAGTCTCTGTAAGAGGATCATGATCCACAGAGTCAAAGACTCAGATCTAACAGGATCAACACTGAGACTTCATCAGTGTCAGGAGGATGTGTCGCCTTGATCAGAGCATCTCAGTCTGTGGTGGGTCTAAAACCGACTGGAAAATATCGAGATGTTTTTAATTTGGAGGAAGTTAATAAACTGTTGGTAAAAAACTTTTTCAAGGACTAAAAATGACAGATTTGAGTTTGGTCGGTAATTGTTCAATATTGCGGCATCAGGACTGTTCTTTTTTAGGTCTGATCCATAACAAAAGATCAAATTTAAACCTGTCAAATGGACAAAGTTGTAGGACTGAAGACGTCTGTGTCCATTTGAACAGACTTAAATTTTGTTTTTTTTTTTTTTTCAAAGCTCTTGGGAATGTTCCAGCTTGAAATGACATGTGAACTGTGTAAGAGTGTGTTTTAGACTTTTAGACTTTATAAATGTAGTAACACATGGAGGCAGCCTGTAGATGAACTCAGACTGTGACCATCTCTGGGACAATTTTGTCAGTTACAGGAGCAGAGTGAGTCAGCTCTAAGTGTCTCGTGGAGCTGGGTGTTATTTGTTTTGTGGAGTTGATTTAATTTTTAATACACTGAACTTATCATTAAAGAAAACTTCAGACTCACTGCACTTAGATGTGGAGATTCGCTTTAATGTTTCGGGTTTGTTCATGTTTTTACCACTTCCAATAATGTCAGAAAATCCCTCTCCTTGTTCTACATAAATGTGGTTGTTCATGTTCATCTTTTCTCTGTAAATCTCAGAATGAACCTGGAGCTTTGCACATTTCGCTCGTCAATGAGAAAATAGGAAAAACACACAATCGAGTTCATTTTAAACGGCAATGATCCAAACTTCACACACTCCAAACAGCCTCATTATGCACAACGACTTTATCAGCTCTTTTAGCGACAGGAAAGCTAACAACAACTAGCATGCTAACAGTAAAATGCTTTAAAGTTAGTAACACATGGTTTTTTTTTACCTCATTTCATTGAATTTGTCTCAGATACAGGTGAAAATCGAGGTACGAGGCGTTTTTCTGTTTCTCTGTTGAAAACATGAACCATAATCTCACATCGTCACCACAGAATCTGCAAAAACCGACAGAATTAAACGTGATCAGTCCAGTTTTATTACGTTTGTTCGAGGCTGAATCGTGTTTGAGGTGAAAGACTCGAGTCTGTGACACAAACTCGTCGTTACAACATGAAAAGGAGAAAATGCTCCGGGCGAAATTCCTCTGTGATTTGGATCTAATGACAAATGAGTTTCCGTCGCCGATGGAACCGCAGATATTTAATGTGTTTGAATGTTCACCCACTAACCACAGGGTCAACAGTTCATTAGAGGTTTTTGATTTTAATTTATTATTGTGTCATATGAAGAATCCCGAGTCCAGACGTGATACAACAAAAAAAAAACTCATTTAAACAAAGTCGTCTGTCGCTTCTTCCAGGTTTTACACAGAAACGACTTTTAAACATCAGAATGAAATAAAAATCTCCTCTGTCGTCGTCACATCAGGACATTTCATCAAATAAAGGATTTATAAATTCATCATAAAATGGACAATACAACAAACACGAGCCTCACTCTCCACTTCACCCTCACATAAACCACAGAGTCTTTCTTCTTCTGGGGTTTGATTAAACCTCCCAGTTTTTAAAGTCAGAGGAAGGATCCTGTTTGAAACTGAGCCTCGATGATCTTTGCTCCGACACAAAACTCTTAAACGTCTTTTAACTGAATCTATGTCACGACTCGGGTTTAGCCGAGACCCAGATCAGTCACAGATTGTAACGAGGCAAAACGCTCAGAAAAGTGGATTTTGCAGAATAAATATTTGTTGTGTGACTGTTACGACCCAAAAGAATCAAACATATTTACGAAAGGACACAGGAAAACAGGGAAAAGGTTCAGTTTTTTGTCAAAACTGAAATAAAACCGCCAAAAAACAAACAGGTAACAAAGAAAAATGACCACGGTGAAAAAAACAGCATAAACTTTCTCTACACGAAATAAAGAAAAACAGGACGTCCGGACTCACCAAACAAACAAAAGCTAAGCTAACAAAACGCTACATGGACCCAGCGTGGAGGCACCAGCAGGGGGCAGCGCACGTGCAGGCTGTGGAGCGAAGGAGCGGAGAGAAGAGCGAAATCCTCCGGCGCGAAACCAAAACCAGACCAGGAACAAAGACTAAAAACTCAAATAACATGGACGAAAAAATCAACTAACGAACTTAAACTAACAAAAATATAACTTCTTATGATTTAAACCCAAAAAAAACTAAAAAAAAATTGAGGAACACGGGGTAAAAAAAAAGGTGCCCAAACCGAACAGTGACCCTGCATTTTGTCTGCGCCTTGCTCAAGGACACAACGGCAGTCCACAGGTTTAAACTTTAATATTTATAATTTCAAAGATCAAGCGGCTGGTTTAGATTCTCCACGGGATTAACCACAGCACGAAACAAATAAATATGAAGATGAGGTTAAACACGGAGTAAACAGGAGCTTTGATGTGTGAACAGAGAAGTCAGGCCACGAAATGTGGGTCAAAGAGAAAAAACAAAAACTAAAAACAGAATAAAAGAAGCGGAGATCAATGGAGCAGCGACGTACGGCCAGAAACATCCACAGCTCCGCGGCTCAGTGGAAGCAGGAGGATTATTACGAGAACTTTAAAAACGCTGTGTGAGGCCAGATGTGTAAAAAAAGAAGAGAAAAAAGTGGCTCTTAAGCAGCTCTCTCCGAAGACGCTGCAGCACCTGTCGAGGGCTCGGTTTGTGAGGCCTCGTCCCAAACCCGGCGTAAAGCAGACGGGTTATTTGGAGCTTTTATCCAGTCCAGCTCCGACCATTACCTCTCCATCTTGGATTTTGAAATACTGCACGAGGGGGAGACGCTCTCTGTCCCCCCGAAGGCCCGGCCGCCTCTCCAAAGACATAACAAGCTTGAAATATGAGTGATTTTTCTGTTTCTTTTTGTCAAAACTCCCTTTAGTGCTGTTCTTTTGGAGCATCAAACCGCAGATCTGGCAGCGGTGATGTTTTCGCTGCACAAACGCGTCTCTGCCAGTTTAAAGTGCAGGAGGAATCCGGGTTTGGGAAGCGGGAATGCAGTAAAACGGATAAAAAAAGGACGTTTTGATTTTACACGAAAGCGTCAAAGAATGCCACAAAACCAGAGGAGACGTATAAAAGAACAAACAGATCACAGACGCGGCTCGTGGGATATCGCATTACACGAGAATGTACCGTCAGACGCGGCAAAAAGACACGAAACAGACGTAATTATGTGCACAGTGGTGTTCCTAGCATGCTAATGAAAGAGTGTAATGAGAACGAGCTGCATCAGACACTAGGGGGCGTCTCGTCGAGCTCCTAAAACAGAACCATTTGCACATTGGGTTTGGCATCACTTAACTCCTTTGTTCAGCACATGAAAAATGGTTTAAATACTCCGCAGATTAATATACAAAATCCCCCTGACTGGGCAAAGGGCCAGATCCTGCTCCACTGGCAACAGTCGCACTTAAGACGGTCTGTTCACGAGATTTATGACAAAGGTGCTTAAAAACACGGCGTGCGGTCGGTCGGTGTGATTCAGATGAAATAACAGATCGTGTGTTTGTGACCTTTGACCTCGGAGAAACGGGGGGAAGTCACAGAGAAGCGTAAAAAACACGGATCAGTTTAAGACTCAAATGTTTCTGTCAAATATTGAACAAATATAACACAGATTCTGGTAAAGTTTTTATTGAGACAGTAGAGGTTTAGACTCGAGGTGCAGACATCCAGGCCTGAAGGGGGCGACGTCACAGCACGAACGGCGTAAGTGAGAGTGTGTCTGAACTCGACAGCGTCACACATCAAAGACACTAATGAGCGAAAGTGTCAAATGGAGGCGGAAATAATTACGATTCTTTATTATTTCATAGAAGAAGAGTCGAGGCGGCGGCGTCACAGTCGTTTAGATTAAATCTATTTATTTATGTGACTGGTACAGAGTTAATGAACAAACACGGAACAAACTGCACTTTACATTTACAAAAAACTGTTAAAAATCCACAATTTAAACAGCAGAATGAAGCACTTGAGTCGTGAGTTTGTATCTACGATGAGACACAAACTGTTATTTTTTAAATTTGATCATAAAGCCAGAAAATAAAAAAATAAAAAACTCTAATAGTACAAAAAAAAAAGATGAAAAAAAAGGGATAAATATGAACCACAAAAAAGATATATTTCCAGGTCTCAAAATGGACAAAATGATCCATCTGGACTTTATGAGACGAGGCTGAAGTTCGTCTGTCGTTCGTTTTGGGACAAACCTCGACGCTGCTCTGTGATTGGTCGACTTCAAAACGGAGCCTCGTAAATGTGAGAACTCAAAAAAAAAAAAATCGTGAGAATCGTCTAAATTTTCTGAATAGATCGAAATATTCCCAAAACAAAACACAAAAATATATCGAATTAAATCCATTTTTTTCAGATCGTTTTACACTTTTCTCTCCTGACGTTTCCTGCGGCTCAGTTGGTAGAGCCCACTGACATGAAGGTTGGTGGTTCGAATCCTGATCGGTTGAGCCGTCAAACTCGCAGGTTGATGGTGCGACTTTAGCTTTAGCTGCTACATATGACGCTGTTATTGTGTCTTTGGGCAAGACACTTAACCCACCTCGTCCCGGCGTCTGCGTGGAACCGTCGGAGAGAGTGAATGTGTGAAAAGGTGAGTGGTTCCTTCATAAAAAACGTTTAAAAAAGTGACAATTTACCAAAAAAGCCGATACTGTTAATGATCTGTGTGTTTTACGACTGAACCATGGATCAAAACATATTTAAGAGGAACAGACGAAAACAAGGTTTAAAGCTGTTTTTTGGCCGATGTTGAAAAACAAAAAAACCTTATCCAACAAAAGCGACGCCAGCAGGGGGCCCGCCGGGGTCTCGCTATTTAAAGACGAACAAAAACGAGCGAGTAAAAGAATGAAAAATATACTTACAAAAAATAAAATAGACAAGAATGAAAAACTAAAAACTAACTTCAAACCAACATAACTTCAACTGACAAAGATGGAAAAAATAGGAATATATTCCCCAAAAAAAAAACATAAAATAGACAAGAATGAAAAACTAACAACCAAATAAAAAACCGAAGTTAACAAGGAAAAAAGGAAAAAGTAAAACATGGAGAAAGGAACAAAAAACATGGCGACGTAAAATAAGGACGATGCGCTAACGAAAAAAAAACAACCCAAACTTCCTCTACGGAAAATAAAGAACGAAAACAGGACGTGCGGACTCACCGAACAAAAGAGACGCCAGCAGGGGGCAGCAGAGGGGAGCAGAGAAAGAGCGAGAGAGCGCCGGGGTCTCGCTATTTAAAGACGAAACCAAAACGAGCGAGTAAAAGAATGAAAAATATACTTACAAAAAATAAAATAGGCAAGAATGAAAAACTAACAACCAACTAACTTCAATTGACAAAAATATACAGGAAAAAGTAGGAAAAATTTATGAATTAAAACTGGGAAAATGTAGGAAATTAAGAAACACAGACAGAAAAATGTGACTTATCTCCATCAAACTTCTATAAAACAGTTTGGAAACTAAACCGAAGCTTGTTCATTTTGACAGTTTTTCTTGAGTGAAACTTCCAAACTCTATTAAAACCCAATTATGGACGTAACTTTCTGCCAGTTTCTTCGCTGTGACATAATCAGAGTCTTCTCACGTAACACGGCTGCAATCTGGCAACACGGGTCAATCTTTAAACGGGGAGCACTTTACCCCCGCGACAGCCTGCCCCCGATCCACTTCAGAGTTTTAAAATGAAGGGACCACCTCACAGCCCCGACAGGCTGCTCCTCTTCCTCCCCCGTCTCCTTCTCTCGCTCCTCTGGCCCAGAATAGCGGCGACATTGACGAGTGGGCCGGGGCTGCTCCGGGACGCCGCGTGGCCCACCCTGCGACGGGGCCGAGGGGCAGGACCACCCTGTGTTTTATGGCACCTACAGGAGAGGACGGCCCTGCAAACAGCTGTGACGTGTCGGGTCGCTGTTATTTTTGCGTCATGTGACTGGAAGTCTCGCTTGTGTCTCTATGGTTCTCATCTCTGTTATAATTTACACTTTTTAAATCACAATTTTCATCTAAAACAAGTCAGAAAAGAAACAAGAAACAATTTACAAAAGAAACATTTAAAACTTCTAAATCCACAGTGATGTTTTATAGACCGTGGCTCAGTTGGTAGAGTCTCGACGTAAAAACCTTTATTGGTAGAGTCGTCAGATCCAGATTCTACAGATAAACGCTGTTGTTGTGTCCTTGGGCAAAACACTTCACTCCAGTTCTCCTGAATGTCGCCAAAAAACAGGATTTAAACTGGTCTGAAAAGGACTAAATACCAAATACTTTTTACCGTATTTTCCTGGGAAAGTCACTAACGTTTCTGTGTTTTTTTCATACATTTTTCAAGCGATCAAGTGAAAAATTACCACCGTTGTCATGGCAATTAACAATTAAATTCTCTTTTAAATGGTGGAGTCCTCAAAACTGTAGCAGGAGCTGAAACTCACGCGTATCCTGCTCGTGTCTTAGCCTCTTGGGAGTCGTAAATGAATCGTTTTATGTCCATGATTAACGTCCACTTGACCTCTGACCCGCACTGACCTCTGGGGTTCCACAGGGCTCCACCCTCGGCCCGGTGCTTTTCTCCCCGTGTCTCCTGCACTCGCCAAACATCAAATCTCCTTTCACTTCTTTGCCGTCCATTTATTTGTGATTTATCGTGTGCCAGACGCGCTCGGCTCCGCACGTCGAAGGACAGAGACGTTTCTCTTAGATTTTCGTGCATTTTTTTGGGAAACAAATGTGAGTGTTATGTTTGGCAATCGACTTCGCTCAGGCACTTCATCTCTGTTCTGCGCAGCGTTCGAGGACAAGTCAGTCAAACAGAACAAACTTAACAAAGGAATATATGTGCGACGTATAGACTGCGCTTTTTTGTTTCCCATAATGCACCTGGCCTCCCTCTGCACGGGCACTATCACATTTTATAACAGGCTCGTGCAGCAAGTTGAAATTCATTCTTTTTCATTCTTTTTCAGTCACTCTATATTATCAAATTCCACCAAATAAGTCATTTTGTAGTTGTGTGTCGCTGTGACGCCGTGAGTTTGTTTTGGCGTTGCCGTAGAAACGAGCCCTCAGAGCGGAAGTAAGACACGCTCACACAAAATACTTCTTTTTGGTAATAAATGTGTTGTAAATAGTCTGTTTCTTTTGTAATTAACACTGTGATGTATTTTCTTTATCAGTCAAAATAATTAATTAACTGATAAAGCAGCAAAGTGATTTTTATGGTGGGTTAAGTGTCTTGCCCAAGGACACAGCGACAGCCACGGTCGATCGTTTGGTCAGTGGATTTGAGATTTATGTCGACAGTGGGATTCGAACCATCAGCGTTTGACCAGTGGAGAAAGACTCTACAAACTGAGCCACTGTCGTTTTTTTTTTTTTTCTGGTGGAGGGTTCACGACCTTCTTGTCGCCGTGCAGATGTTACAGCGTCACCAGGAGAGTTCAACCCTACACCATGATTTATGTAAATGACGTTTTTTTGTTTTTCTGGGCACGTCCCACCTGGAGGAGGCCCCGGTGAAGACCCAGGACACGCTGGAGGGACGATGTAACTAGCTGGAGGAAGTGTCTGGGGCGAGGGAAGTCTGGGAGTCCCTGCTTCGCCCCGGATAAAAGGAAGAATTATTATTACTCTTCCTTCTCTTTCATGTAATGTTATCAGTTTATACACTGCTTTCTGTTTGTCTTTTATTTTATGTTTTTTATGAATTTATTTTTTCCTTCTTACAGTTTTCTTCTTTCATAAAACACTGTGTCAAACTCTAACGGCAAAAGTAAAACACAACGACCTGCCAGGCCTCAAAGTGAGTTTTTCACAGGGTCATTTACATAAGAACAACACACAACACACAACACACAACACACAACATACAACATACAACATACAACACACAACATACAACACACAACATACAACACACTTCTGTAGTATCTAAATGAAAGTGTAGATGTGTGCGACTTACATAAAGAATTGAATTGAAGAAAATGGATGGATGGAAAATCTTCAAGAAATCTTTTTTTTTATTGTTTTTTTTTTTTCGTTATCTGTATTTTTATGGCTCTAAAATATCTTACAGAAGGTGTTTTGGGCACGTCCCACCAGGAGGAGGCCCCGGTGAAGACCCAGGACACTCTGGAGGGACCATGTGACAAGCTGGAGGAAGTGTCTGGGGTGAGGGAAGTCTAGGAGTCCCCACTCAGAGCTGCCCCTGCGACCCGGCCCCAGATAAGAGGAAGAACATGGATGGATGGTTGGAATATCTTACAAAAAATCTGTTGTTACTGTGGCCTCTCCACAGATCTGACCTGTACCTCGTCCTGGTGGAAACTGTTCGGTTTAGTTTAAGTAGCGTTTCCTTGAAGCTGGCAGCAGATCGTCGTCCAGATGTTTAAGGAAGCAGCAAACTTCACATCTGAGACATAAATCACCAGAATCCACGACGAACAACTGAAGGTCACATTTAAGAAACATCTGTTAGAATTTATAAGAAATGTTCAGCTAATTAAACATCAAATTCTCACCGTGATCATGATTAAAACATGAAAATACAGAGTTTTATTTGTATTTAAAGGTCCTACATTACACAAAAGTGACTGTTCTGAGCTTTAATCCATGTTCTTACACTGTTACCTCCACAAAAACAGACCTGGACTTGTGTTTTGTTGCAATTACACATGTTTAAGTAACATCTCCAAAGCTCAAAACGCTCTGCTCCACCTTGTGATGTCATCAAGTGGTAGTTTTCAAGTGAACAGCTCCTTTTACCTTTAGTTACGTCGACATAAGTGGCAACTCCAGGTTTGTAAACGATCCAGATTATTCTAGAAATGAAGCTGCGTGGAGTTTAAAAACCTAACAAAGCACTTCCTGTTTGACCACTTGATGACATCACGAGGTGGAACAGAGTGTTTTCAGTCTGAGAGAAGAACTCAGCCTGAATCTGCAGGTTTGTTTGTGAGAATGAAACAAAAAAACACAGCTCCAGGTCTGTTTGTGACGAGGAAACATTAGAACAGACCAGAAAAGCAGCTCAAATCTTCACATTTATGAGTTTTTGAGCTGATTTCGCAGCTGGACACGTCTCTTTCGCTCTGGTTTTGGGGTTTAAAAATACGAAAACTGTAGAAACTGTAGAAATCATGTTTTACTATCACTACTTATGCTCGAATGTGGATAATAACCTTTAGAAAACCAGCGATATGAAGCGATACTGCCGGCCCTGGCTCCTTCCTGAGTGCAGTGCTTCTCGTGATGATCCCATATTATACCGCACCACTCGTATTAATGAAGACCGGCGTAATTAGGCACTTAAACGCGCTGATGAGATGTTCTCTGGGTGAAAAACAACATCAGTGACTCAGTTCTATTCAAGTGCTGACACAGATACGATCTCGAACGGGACTGTTCTCCTCCAGATCGAATAATGAGATCTGAGGACGCGCCAACAGCCAAACACTTCACCCTCGCCCGTCACAAGCCCCCTCGCCAAAATTTTCACCATAAAAGGTTTTATTTTACGAGCCCCCGATTCAAATCAAGTTGCAACGAGGCTTCAAAAGGTCGGAGGTAATTAGAAGCACAAGTCCACGGCGAGCGGCACAAAGAGGTGAGATTAGAAGCAGCCGCGCAGGTTCTAATCCACACCAGACGCTTCGCTCGGGCTGGAAACGTCTCCAGACACGGACCTGAAGATGTGTAAAAGGTCACGTGATCAACAGTGGGCGTCGGCATAAGCGATGAGACGATGTCGTTTCAAAATGGAGCTCGAGGAAACGCCAAAATGAAATAGTTTCCAAATTTTGACAATGGTCCACAGTCCCTCAGCCAATCAGGACGCAGAACACAATGGTCTACAGTCCCTCAGCCAATCAGGACGCAGAACACAATGGTCTACAGTCCCTCAGCCAATCAGGACGCAGAACACGATGGTCTACAGTCCCTCAGCCAATCAGACGCAGAACACAATGGTCTACAGTCCCCTCAGCCAATCAGGAAGCAGAACACAATGGTCTACAGTCCCTCAGCCAATCAGGACGCAGAACACAATGGTCCACAGTCCCTCAGCCAATCAGGACGCAGAACACAATGGTCTACAGTCCCTCAGCCAATCAGGACACAGAACACAATGGTCTACAGTCCCTCAGCCAATCAGGACGCAGAACACAATGGTCCACAGTCCCTCAGCCAATCAGGACGCAGAACACAATGGTCTACAGTCTCTCAGCCAATCAGGACGCAGAACACGATGGTCTACAGTCCCTCAGCCAATCAGGACGCAGAACACAATGGTCTACAGTCCCTCAGCCAATCAGGACGCAGAACACAATGGTCTACAGTCCCTCAGCCAATCAGGACGCAGAACACAATGGTCTACAGTCCCTCAGCCAATCAGGACGCAGAACACAATGCACATTCATACGCTGGAAAAAAAAGCACGAAAAATTGGACTAAAATAATCTGCGAACTGTGATGTAATTGTCAAAAAGATGCCTTAAAATCTTTCCCAGGAGCCTAATTAACAACAAAGAAACAGAATTGATGGAAAAACTTGACTTTATGTTGGTTTTACTGACGCTTAATCGGGTTTGTCTCAAATAAGAGACGTTAAAGCTCCTGTATGACACAAAACTGACTCCTGTGAGTTTAAGTCCTGTTCTAACACTGTTACTGCACCAAAAACACACCTGGAGTTGTGTTTTGTTTCAGAGTCACACTTTATTATTGGTCTGTAACGTCTCCAAAGCTCAAAATGCGACATTCCACCTTGTGATGTCATCAAGTGGTGGTTTTAACATCTCCTTTTACCTTTAGTTCAGTAGAAAATGGCAGTTCCAGCTTTGGGAATTGATGGATTCAATATATTTTTAACATGTTTATTGATCTCACTGTGAATTTTAAAGGTAATGTAATGTTCATTTTTATTATAATCACTATAATAATGATATGTAACCTTAATATGATTTATGCACTTATGTCTGTTTTCTGAGCTTTGCAGAGAATGTCTTGTGAAAGTTGAATGACCATGGGAGATAACAGGAAATGCATAAGTGTGAACCTATCAGGAATGATCCAAATGATTCTAGAAATGAAGGTGTGTGGAGTTTAAAAACACAACGAAGCACTTCCTGTATCACCACACGATGACATCACGAGGTGGGACAGAGCGTTTTCAGTCTGAGAGAAAAGAGCTCGGCCTGAATCTGCAGGTTTTGTTTGTGAGAAGCGAGATCAGAGAATAGAGAAACACGGGACTTTTAATGGGTTAAGTTTAGGGAAAGTCTTGGCGAGTTCGAAACATTCCAGAAGATTGAAGTCATCATCAAGAGTTTATAATTAAGAACAAGAAGAGAATAAATATGAAAAAGAATCATGACCTTGTATTTCCAGGACCTGTTATAAAGTGAGAAGCTCTTGTCGCTTGTAACTTTGAATGAATCACTTTTTTGTTTCGTTTTTTTGTCATTTATAAACCTTTATTTCACCAGTTTGTTCAGTGTCAGGTCTGAGTGAGAAGTGAAGATTCTCCTTTAGTCTTCGTCCGTTTCCCCTGATCTCCGCTCGCTCTCACTGATGTGCGGAGAAAATGTGAATCGCATTATAAGTGACCTTTATTCCAGGCCATAAAGTCGACTTGGGCGTTCTGCTGAGTCACACGGCGTGGGAGTGGCGTCCTGACACTGTTAAACGATTTGCCAATGTACCATAGCTCAGAGGTAGACTCTCGGGTTGATCAAAACTCCTCAACGCCTCAGCTCCACGCCGTTCTCTCGAGGGGTGTATTAAATTACACTCGGCGTGACTAAACCTGCAGTTTTATTAAACACTGGCAGAATATTTCATCCTGCGACTCCAGAACCAGCCGAAAACACGTTATTGCGAGTTTGTGCCGCTGTTAAACCCAGAAAAGTGAAGACGTCTGTGTGATCCGCCATCGTCCAGCGAAGAGAAGACGCTGCTCGTTTCAGCCGTTTCTTCCTCAGTTTTGGTCAGATTCCTGCTTTAAATCTGTCTGAACGAAGGAGCGAACGACACCGAAACCGACACACCTGTTTGTTTTTTGGCTGCGTCTGTTGAACCGTGTCTGAGTCATGTTCGGTGTAATCATCCAGGCCCTTAATGGCTCCTCACACTTATTAGCAAACTGACTCGCCCTATTTTCCTTCCTTGTTTAGCTTTAGCTCTGAGGATGGAGTTATAGACGATGTGTCAGAAAATCGACTGGACTTTCGGCTCTTTTAGGTGATTTCAAAGAGCTGTTGTGATGGAAAGTACCGTATTTCCGAACTACAAGCCGCTACTTTTTTCTACTTTTTAACCACTGCGGCTTATGGTGCAGTGTGGCTTATACATTTTTTTTTTCCGTGGCGCCAAAAACATTTTGCCCAGCAACAGTCGACATAAAAGTGAAAGGATGTTGCTCCTGACGTGTCTGTCGCTCTGTCAGTGACTCGTTTCTTACAGAGATAAGAGACAGTGTCTGGTTTATCTGGGTTTGTATAAATGAAATCTGAAGTAGAAAACTTCATGCAAACTGCACTAGTCCCTCCAAATGAACGTTTTTTAGCTCATTTTTCATATTACTACGTGGAAAACTGCGGCTTGTACAAGTTTTTTTTCTCTAAAATTAAAGCATGTGGCTTTTAATCAGGTTCGCTCTGCAGTCCAGAAAATACTCTATATTCATGTTTTGTCTTTGAAAGTGTCAATCTGTCAGACCCAGAGACATTTTCACACGTTTGAAGCTCCGTCTCCGTCGTCCAGAGAAGACTCGGCCGTCCTCAGGTGTAAAAGTTCATTATCTCATGAATGTAAAGCAAAAGTCACTCTACAGCGCGGCCCAAAAGTCACTGACAGCTGAAAAAAACTCATAACTCTTTTGTTTCTACATATTTCTCTTTTATTTTCTCAGAGCATTTAGAACGACTCTTCCCACATTAATCTGAGCAAATCCAGCACCGAGGAACGAACCCTCATTGTACAGTGGGACTTTGAGTCACATGGGTCAAATTCACAAACCCAGCGGTGTTACCGTCCACATTTTAATACCAGAGATGCCCCAAGAGTAAATGCCATTTAAGGAATAATAAGTGTTTTTCACAGACAGGGGGCAGTATGTGATCTCCACAGACCTGACTCGTCCTGATTTCTTCCTGTGGGTCTATCTTAAAGAAAAGGTGTTTGTGAATAAACCTCAGACAATAAACGAGGATCAAATAAGAGACATGAGCCGGAAATGATTTAAATGTTATAAAAGTGAGTTGGATCAGGCTGTTCAGAGACAAACCCACATTTTTACTTCCTCTAGTTTAAGTCGTGATAATTTCAAGTGTAAGTGAACAATTATAACCGTTTATACTGTTAAAAATCTGGAAAGGTTCAGTTTATCTACAGCTAAAATTTGGTGAGTTTAACTTAAGAATTAAAGGAGCTACTGAAGATTTAAAAGTGTCAGTGACTTTTGGGCCGCCCTGTATTTGAATGGATGACTTCTCATGTTTTTGATGAGGAAACAATGTTATAACATAGAAAGCTCCAAAAACTCCATTTTGCAAAATAAATCCTCTTTGCAGGATTTGTTGTGTTTGATGAAATAAAACTAATATTTAACAGTTAAACGGTTGTGGTGGTCTAGATTTGTGATGCATTATTCTAACGTTAATAATCTACATGAAACACTTTTTAAAAACCTCGAAAAACATGCGTTCTTCCTGTGGGCGGGGCCTCTCCAGACCTGACCTGCAGCTTGGCCTGGTGCTGGATCAGAGGTTTAATGCATAAACTGTTAATCATTTTTCCACAACTCCGTTCAAAAGATTGGCTCTTTTACTATTTATTTATACGACAGAAGCCAATGTGGGAACTTATTTTAGCTCCAAACTAATCACAGAGAGACGTGACCAAGGCTTAAATGTGTTTAAAATCAGACGATGCTCGAGAATAATAATAATTAAAGGTCTTAAATGAAGCAAAATGGACTTTTGTGAGGTTTAAATCATGTTCTAATGCAGGTTCCTCCTCAAAAACAGACCTGGAGTTGTGTTTTGTTTCTTTATTATTCGTCTGTAACATCTCCAAAGCTCAAGATGCTCTGTTCCACCTCGTGATGTCATCAAGTGGTAGTTTTCAAGATAGATTTACATTTAGTTCAGTCGAGATAAGTGGCAATTCCAGGTTTGTAAATGATCCAAATGATTCTAGAAATGAAGGTGTGTGGAGTTTAGAAACACTGTGGATTGGAGCACTTCCTGTATCACCACATGATGACATCACAAGGTGGAGCAGAGCGTTTTGAGAGAAGAACTCAGCCTAAATCTGCAGGTTTGTTTGAGTGAATGAAACAAAACTCAACTGAACAACATTAAAACACAGAAAATCTGCACAAAACAGAACAAAAAAGAACCGACTCTTTAAAAAAAAACGAGCTCCGACCGTTTTCGTTAAGGAGCCGTTCACTAACCCAGAAGTCGGGAACATTTCTGAGTCGAGTCTCTTGTTCACGCAGAGCTCCTGAGAGTATTCAAACCTCCCGTCCCTCGCTCCCGTCACACTTTAAACGCCGTTTTCCACGAGCCGGTGCAGCGAGAGGAGCCAAAACAGATAATGAGCAGCAGCAGAAATCACCTTCACCGAGCCCGAGCTGTTCCGGAAGACCGACGTGCGTTCTGCGGCAATTCCGAGTGATTTATCGTATGGGGGGAAAAAAAACTTCTCCAAAGAACTTCCAAAAAGACATCTCGCTCCACAGCTGGTTAATGCCAACTGCTTGTGACTCGTGATGAGTAATGGCGTTGCCTTTGAGTCGGGAGCTTTGTTCTGCGGCGTCTGCTTGATGGATCGTTCTTTTCAACACGTTTTCAAGATGTGCTCCCCTCTCGTAATAATAATAATTTATTTCTTTTTAAAGCCGAGTACTATAAAAAGTCATTTTCCCCCTCGCTCTCCTGCTACTCCGCTCCCCTTATCACGTTTCCTCCACGAGCCGAGAGATGCGGAGATGTCCACTTTTCACTAGGCTCATCAACAGTAGATCCGAGGTCCATACAAACCTTATTAAGAATCAATTTGAGCCAGTGTCAGACAGCCTGGCGCCTGCAGAGGGGTAAATGCATTTAATATGAACATTTTATCGTTGTCTCTCAGTCTCCCATCGTCTCTCAGTCTGCTGTGTGTAAAGTATCTGTCATGAGGCCGTACGCCGTGAACACGATCGCGGTAGTAGCGCCGCTCGGGCCTGCACACATGGCGCGCACATGAGCAGGAAAAGTAGGAAATCTGCAGGCTGTACGAACAATATCAGATAATCCAACTTGAAATGCACGCAGCTGTTACGCATATAAACGTAACCGAGTGAATAAATCGTATCGGCGAGGTCGGGTTTCGTAAAATATGCGCCGCAAACTTCGCCACTCGGGGAAAGTTCTGTCACTCGGGATATGTACGCTTACAAACTCAGTCGTCGATGTTTGGAAATGAGCTTTTTATCCGTCCTCGAGGCAGTGGCAGAGTTTGAGATCGATTCATGCTTTAGTTTATGGTGCAAACTGGAAAGCGTCGCCCTCTTGTGGTGAGGTGGAGTGATAAACGTGTCACATGTGCCGCCAGTAAAACATCTGTCAGCACAATCTGTACTTTTCAACACGTAGTTACACATGTTCTAACCACAACTACTCACAGACTGTTATATAAATGGACAGAGCTAACCTGCCGCCGCCGCGCTCCAAACAGGAAGTGATCATGGGCGCACTTCCTGCTCCATCGACTCTGGCTCCAGTTCACTTTACATAGATAAACCCCCTGTCTGTCCCTGTCAGACTCATGTTGGTCTTAAATGTTCGTATTAACCCTCTACATGATCCTGGGGTTTTTATGTGAATTATTTTGAGTCTATCTTTTGGGTTTTTTTTAGTTTTTCAATGATTTTTTTTCGTTTATTTTCTTCAATTTTTTAAAGTTATTTTGAGGGGTTTCTTTTTGTTTTTTTTTGAGTTATTCTGAGTCCATTTTGAATTTTTTTTTGAGTTATTGTGAGTTTTTGTTGTTTTGGGTTTTTTTTTAGTAATTTTGATTTTAGTATTTATTTATTTTGATTTTTTATTATCTTGAGTTTATTTATTAAAATTTTTTGTTATTTTGAATTTATTTTTTTAGTTATTTTGAGTTTTTTTTTTTGTTTTTTGTTTTAGTTATTTTGCGTTGTTTTTTAAAAGAAATGTATTTATTTATTGATTGATTTTTAGTTTATTTTACTAATTTTTTTTAAACCATGTCCCCTCTCTCTGTCCCTGCTGCTGTCAGACTCATGTTGGTCTTAAATGTTCGTATTAACCCTCTACATGATCCTGGGGTTTTTATTTCACGTCTGTGTCTGTAAATCAACATATGAACATTAATAACAGACACATCAGGTCCTTCTGTCCCCGACGTCGCTCCTGTTAGCGTTAGCAACAGGTTTGATTGACAGCGTTGCTAAGTGTTCGCTCCCTGTTAAACCAGTTGTGCAGGCGGGAAGGGGCGTTACCTTCAACATCCTTGCTCCTGATTGGCTCTTTGGTTGCTATGATACTCGTTTTCTGAATTCTAAATATGAGACTCTGCTCCAGATGAACCGTTCTTCCTGCTCGAGCCTCGATGAGCTTCATTTGGAGCTGAAGCTGCGGTGACATCAGACTCTTCTATATTCATGATAAATGCGTAGTTCTATATCCATGTCTGTTATCGTGTATTTTAATACAAAAGGCAAGATAAGTTTATTTAAAGTGTTTCACAGAATAAGAAACAAATCAAAACATAAATAATCATCATTAAATTAAAAGAGAACTCGACCTGTGGGTCAGCGGTGGAAGGGAATAAAATACAAGCATTAAAGTTCTGTACTCAAGTAGAATGTTTCGGTATCTTTACTTAAGTACATTTTACAGTGTGTACTTTTTACTTTTACTTGAGTACATCTGAGAGATTTCTGTACTTTCTCCACTACATTTTTGAACATGACTGAAAAGTAAAAGTACTTTTCATCTGATTTGAGGAGTTATTTTGACCATGTTCGAGGAAACATCCTGAATAAAATTTACAAGTTCAGGCTTCAACTTTGACCAAAACAAAAAATAAAAACACAAAATTCATAAGAAAAAATTAAGAAATTGATTAATTTTGTTCCTGTGACCGAAAATGTGTCATTTTGAATAAAAAAATAAATAAATCACGACATTTACACTTAAATGAACAACTCTTGTGTGAAATACTTTTAGTTTTTACTCTTTAAGTACATTTATAAACAGGTACTTAAATACTTTGGCTGAAGTAGATTTTTCATGTGATACTTTTACTTTTACTTGTGTAACCTTCAGTCGTCCAGATCCAAAAGTAAAATAAAATCTGTGACCTGGACAAAACGTTGTATTTGGTGTGAAATGAGTTGGATAAACAGGTGTGAAATCTCTTTAGGGGCTTGAATGACTGGACTAAGTAGGACTCACAGGCCACACTCAGCGTCGCACAGTGGACTAAAGTAACTAAAGTAACTGAGTACTTCATGCACTCGTCTGTGGGTCAGTGGATCCGCTCGACGATGATATTTTCGTGGAAAGCTGCACATATACTGTTAAAAATACTGTTTCTGTGTTTTTCCGGTGCTGCTCTTTCACTTAGGTGAGCGTTTTTGCTCCTTCCTCCACCTCAGCATAAATTACACCGGGATCGACAGTAATGAACATTTTGACGCTGAGGGTGATTGGCAGATGTATTCTTCCTGCTGTTCGCTGTGTCAGTTCTGTCTCAAGACAAATGTCACGTTGTGAAAAATCATGTCAGACGTGTTTGATACGAGCGCAGACTGATGGAGTTCCTCTGATTGCTGCGAGCGCCTGACACCTCCTTCTCTTTTTATCAACAAATTGCCTTGAAAACGCTCGACGCAGCAACACCATCACCTTCAAACGGCCAAATTAAATATGCAGATCTGTTATGTTTCTGCATTTTGAGGCGTCGTGTCTTTCCGTCCGAAACACTGGCAGCCATTTTGTCCCATAACTTTTTATACTATGGCCCATATTCTCTAACGTCGCCGCGTTCTAACAGGAAGTGATCATGGTGCACTTCCTGCTCCATCGACTCTGGCTCCAATTAAAATAAACTAAAAATCTATCAATAAATAGATACATTTCTTTTAAAAAACAATGCAAAAAAATAAAATAAAATAAAATAAAACAACCTAAAAAAAACAACAACAAACTAACTCAATAAACTCAAGATAATAAAAAAATAAAATAAATAATTACTAAAATCAAAATTACTAAGAAAAAAAACAATAAAAACTCAAAATAACTCAAAAAAATTCAAAATTAACTCAGCATTACAAAAAAAAAATAACTCAAACTAAATTAAAAAAAAAAAAAAAATGAAGAAAACATTTTTTTATTTTTTTTTAAATATCATAAATTAACAAATAAAAAAAAAAAACTGAAAAAAACAAACAAACTCAAAATAACTAAAACGCCTAAAAGGACCTAGGATCATGTAGGGTTAATACGAACATTTCAGACCAAAATGATGACGCTCACTGCAGTAATTAGAGGGGACGCAGTTTTTCAATGTAAAGTGAATTGAAGCCAGAGTCGATGGAGCAGGAAGTGCGTCCATGATCACTTCCTGTTTGGAACACAGCGGCCAGCGGGTTAGCTACGTCCATTTATATAAACAGTCTGTGGCCAGGTCCCAATTTGCCAAATGCACATGTCAAAGTACCGTTTGAAGTACTCGGCCGACGAAGGAAACTCCTCTGTAGATGGCGCCATGGAGCGTACTTCAAACGCTGTCTGTGCACTTACGTTACGTCGCCTAGCAACCGTGACGGCTCTGACTAATGAGATAAACGTGTAAAATGGACAGTGAAGTAATTACAGTTTTATTTTTAATTCTTTATTATTTTATAGAAGAAGAGTCGAGGTCGTCACAGTCGTTTATTTCTGTTTAGATTGAATAAAGTCAAGAATTAATGTTTCCCTTTGAATATCACAGACAAATATAACTTTTGAGGCGATTTCTTCACATTTGTAGCGAGTATTACACAGGTTTAAGAAAATACACCTTGTTTCTCCTGTTGAAGAAGTAACGGTGCATGATGGGATACCGAAGTCTGCTCAGATGCCTCGTTCGTGGCCGATCTCCATGGAAACGCTGGGCACATTTGTCGGCCGCATTTGTCGCCGGAAGTTACGCAAGTGTCCTTCAAATGTGTGAAACCGACAAACTGAAACACGGCCTTTGATTCAAGATGATTTATTTGCTATCCGTAGCTAAATTAGCCGTAGCCTAGCGAATAATCTACAGCCCTAATGACACAGGCCTACACCAAAAGTTTCACAAAAAAACAATTATGCTATTTCTGTATCTGGATGACCCGAGCTCACCGCGAGGCTATAATAAGGTGCTTTGTCTCTGGGCTCACGCGGCGTCTGCCTCTGTTCCCACCAGGTACCGTCCCTGCGCCTTCCATCACTTTGTTGCATTTCAGATAACAAGAGGCTGCACTTAGCGCTCGTGCAGCCTGGAAATGTGTGTCTCATTTGGACGTCTGTCTGAGCTCACATACCTGGTCGTTGTAAAATGCCACGGTCATCATTCGAGCTAGCGTCGCGCGCGGAGCAGATAGCGCAGAGATGATGGCTCCTCGTTCGGTAAGAGGCATCTGGGGGGAAGAATAGATGTATTTTTCCCACACCTTGACCGTGAAAGTAATTGGATAAAAGTTTCTCAAAGTCAAGGATGAGTCATTTAAAAATCAAGTTTGTTGCAGAACCAGCTGGGCACTTTCTTCACAATGTGGCTATGCTAGCGTTACGGCTATGAAGCGTTAGCATCTGAGGTGTATCTGTACTTTACTGAAGTACGTTTTACAGTGGTACTTTTTACTTTTACTTGAGTACATCTGAGTATCTGTACTTTCTACTGCACTGCATTTCTAAACAGGACTGAAAAGTAAAAGTAGTTTTTAAATTATTTGAGGGGTTATTTTTACCATGTTCGTTTAAACATCCTGAATAAAGTCTTATCATCTTGGTCTTAAACGTTTATATTAACCCTCTACATTATCCTGGGTTATTTTTTTTTTTAAGTTATTTTGAGTTTTGTTTTTGGTTTTTTTATTTTTTTTTTTTTTTTTTTTTTCTTAATTTTTTAATTTTTTAATTTTTTTTGTAATTTTGAGTTCTTTAAAAAAATGTATAATTTATATTATTTCTTTTTTTTTTTATTTTATTTTTTATTTTCTTTTTTTGTGAGTAATTCTGAGTTAATTTAAATAAATAAAAAAAGGTTATTTTGAGGGTACTTTTTTTTTTTTTTTTTAGTTATTTTGAGTTTTTGTTGTTTTTGTAAATTATTTTAAGTTGATTTATTTAATTTTTATGATTTTTGTTGTTTGTTAGTTTGTTTATTTGATTATTGTGTCTGTAAATCAACATATGAACATTAATAACAGACACATCAGGTCCTTCTTTCCCCGACGTCGCTCCTGTTAGCGTTAGCAACAGGTTTGATTGACAGCGTTGCTAAACACCCGCTCTCTGCTAAACCCGCTGTGTGGGCGGGAAGGGGCGTTACCTTCAACAGCGTCGCTCCTGATTGGCTCTTTGGTTGCTATGATACTCACTTTCTGAATTCCAAATATAGAACTCTGCTTCAAATTAGCCGCTATAGCTGCTTGATGAGCTTCATTTGGAGCTGAACACTGTGGGTTTACCGTCGTTGCTAATCACATATGTATCGTTAGCATGTATTAGCCCTGTAGGATTAATCACCCGGCGTTTCTAAAATGTCATTATGTAATCCCGACATGACAGCGACAGAAGTTCATGAGAAAAAGCGAATAAAAAACCCCCACGCTGCTGAAACGAGCGCACACGACGCAGGTGTCTTCATTTAGCCTGATTAGACATCTGCTCCGTTAGCACATCGGCGCAGAGCTAGCTAATAAAGACGATAGAGTTCTAATTTGTCCTTCGGAAAACAGTTGTGGGGACAGTAACCGGGGAATGAAGCAGAGCATCACGTCCCGGCGAGAAAATCAACAGAGCCGACAGAAAAGGCCAGAGTCTGAGCGTCGCCGGGAGCAGCGGCGATAATATCTCCGTCTTCAGTGGATTTATTATTTATTGCGTCTATGTTTTTGCCTGGGTTAAACTGCGCTGTGTCCGCCAGGATAAAAATAGACGGCGTCCTGAGACTTCTGCTTGAATGACAGGATGCGTTTTGTGGCACGCAAACATGACCCACTTCTGGTTTTTACCTCACTTCAAAGTTACACACGACGGAAACAGAAAATGTGACGAGAGAAGATTTAAAAGACGAGGTGTTTTATGAACGTGACATGAAAAAGACCTGGTTTAGACCTGGTTTAGTCCCGGTTTAGTCCTGGTTTAGTCCTGGTTTAGACCTGGTTTAGTCCTGGTTTTGTCCTGGTTTAGACCTGGTTTAGACCTGGTTTAGTCCCGGTTTTGTCCCGGTTTAGACCTGGTTTAGACCTGGTTTAGTCCCGGTTTTGTCCCGGTTTAGACCTGGTTTAGACCTGGTTTAGTCCTGGTTTAGTCCTGGTTTAGTCCCGGTTTAGTCCTGGTTTAGTCCCGGTTTAGTCCTGGTTTAGTCCTTTTTTTCATATGATCTGAGGATTTATTTTCACCATGTTCATTCTGACTAAATTTTAAAAGTTTAATCTTCGACTTTGAGTAAAATAAAAATAAAAACACAATTAATGAGAAGAGTTTATTAGTTTTTTTCCTGTGACCAAAATATGTCTCATTTTGACTCAATGTCTCAACATTTACACTTAAATGAAATACTCTTGTGTGAGATACTTTTACTTTTTACAGTACATTGTTAAACAGATACTTTAATACTTTTACTTAGTATCAGTATGAAGTACTTCTTCCACAGTTGTACCTGAGGAATTAAAGCAAATAAAACTAAAAATACTGTCTCAGTTGTGGTTTTGTGGACGAGAATAACCAAAGGACGTCGGAACAAATCTGACGAGACTCGAGCTTCGTGACAGCGTCGTTCACTTTGGAGGTTGTCACGGCAACAGAACGACAATAAACCACCGGTGACACCAGAATACTCCAGAATACTCCAGAATACTCCAGAATACTGCAGAATACTCCAGAATACTCCAGAATACTCCAGAATACTGCAGAATACTCCAGAATACTCCAGAATACTCCGTGTACTTCAGAGGGTTTGGGTGAAGTCCAGCGACACTCAGACGGTGATAAAACACTGGACAAACTGAACTGCAAATATAATCAAGATTTTAATACTTTTATTGAACCTTTTAAAGACATTCTGGATTATTTCTGTAGAACATTTAAAACAACTTGAGCTGAACAAAGTTTGTCACAATAAAAAACCTCTACAGTAAAAATCTGTTTAGTGTTAAATACCAGGGAGGAGAGGAGGGTTTTCAGGCTCGTCTGACAGAACTTAGACCTGGTTTAGTCCTGGTTTAGACCTGGTTTAGTCCCAGTTTTGTCCCGGACTAAACCAGGACTAAACCAGGACTAAACCAGGACTAAACCAGGACTAAACCGAAACTAAACCGGGACTAAACCGGGACTAAACCGGGACTAAACCAGGACTAAACCGGGACTAAACCGGGACTAAACCGGGACTAAACCAGGACTAAACCGAGACTAAACCGGGACTAAACCAGGACTAAACCGGGACTAAACCAGGACTAAACCGAAACTAAACCGGGACTAAACCGGGACTAAACCAGGACTAAACCGAAACTAAACCGGGACTAAACCGGGACTAAACCGGGACTAAACCGGGACTAAACCGGGACTAAACCGGGACTAAACCAGGACTAAACCAGGACTAAACCGAGACTAAACCGGGACTAAACCGGGACTAAACCGGGACTAAACCGGGACTAAACCGGGACTAAACCAGGACTAAACCAGGACTAAACCGAGACTAAACCGGGACTAAACCGGGACTAAACCGGGACTAAACCGGGACTAAACCAGGACAAAACCGGAACTAAACCGGGACTAAACCGGGACTAAACCGGGACTAAACCGGGACTAAACCAGGACTAAACCGAGACTAAACCGGGACTTAACCGGGACTAAACCGGGACTTAACCGGGACTAAACCGGGACTAAACCGGGACTAAACCAGGACTAAACCAGGACTAAACCTGGACTAAACCGGGACTAAACCAGGACAAAACCGGAACTAAACAGGGACTAAACCGGGACTAAACCGGGACTAAACCGGGACTAAACCAGAACAAAACCAGGACAAAACAAACATAAAAAACAGAAGCAGGTGTATAAAAGTTTATTATCACATTATTAAATTGTGATTACGTCACAAACGTCTCCAGTTTTGCTTTTCGTTGGATTGTTTTCCATTTTTGTGAAGAAAAACAGAAAAACCTCTTTCTCGTCTCAGTTTAAGTAAAGATTAAAGGCTCTGCTAACTTTAAAACTACCACTTCATGACATCACAAGGTGGATCAGAGCAGTTTGAGGTTTGGAGATGAGACAAAAACACAAGTCCAGGTTTGTTTTTGAGGATGAGCAGCGTCAGAACATGGATTAAACTTCACAAAAGTCAAGTTTGTGTTATTAAAATCGCACCTTTCGACACATTTAATCACATTTTGAATTGCTAAGTTGCTTTCAACCTAAAACAGTTGTGCAATCCACTCACGAATTCCACTCGTTTATTCACAAATGCACCGCTTAACTTCCCAAACATTGCACAACACTTCCATAAGAGTCTGACACCGGTCGCACACTCCATATATCTGCAACTTCACACGTTTTCTCCCACATCTGGCGTGTTTTTACTCCAAACGCTTTCCCCAAACTTCAGTTCCACCCAAACCCGTCGCTCCTCGTCCTCTCTCCTTCTCACAAAAACAATACGCATCTGTTCCTGTTTTTGCTTCAGCCTCCGAGTTAAAACAACGTGAGCGGAGCATCCAGGAGGCACCGCGATAAACATTCAGCTGTGGAAACTAAATTAAAACAAATGTTCCCGAGTGCGTTCCCAAGAACTCGACTCCGTGTTAAGATGCTCTCGGAGATACGGGTCGAGAGTCGTGCACTTTTTCGAGCAAATTGTGCAGTTGGAAGGCAGCGCTTGTGTTACATTACATTTATTTGTTAGGTTTCCCGTCGTATAAAGAGCTTTTTACTGCCTCGCCAAGAACCGGGGAGATACACATTGTTGGAAAGATCTGCAGAGGAGACGAGTCAGGATCTGTGAGCTTGTCAGATTCCATCTATCGTCGACGGTGGAATTAGCTCCTTCTGCTTGATCCAACTTCCGTCTGAGCAGCACACGCGTCTCCCGGGAACGGAAATAGGGGACTGCACATCTTTTTGTATGTTTTTTCCCAAATTTAAAGCCATGTCTGAAGCTTCAAAGGCCCAAACACGAGTAAGATATTTATACTCCGACTTGCGAGAAGGTCCCAGGTTAGATTTTTTGAACAAGTTTTTGCAGGAAGCCGAGTTGTTTCCTTCCGCCCACATGGCGTCTAAATAAGTAATAGGCTGGTGTGTCGTGGCTTGTTGAAGTTGAGTAAAAGAGAAAAACAGAGGATTTTCGCCCCAAAAGGTCTGTAGTATTTTAGCCTCGAATGGGGACGATTTCAACCCAGGAACAAGAACGAGGAGCAGGGTTAAAGCCTCCAGAACAGAGAGACTTTAGTTCAGTTCAGTGCACTAATATTCTCGACATGACACAGGTTGGCGGTGCGATTCCAGCTTCCACAGATGAATGTTGTTGTTGTGTCCTTGGGCAAGACACTTAACCCTCCTCGTTTTACCATTTACTATATGTCTACTCTATTAGTCCATGTATTATTTAGGGTTTTATATGATTTTTTTATGATGATAAAGGCTGTTGTTGCGTCCTTGGGCAAGACACTCAACCCACCTCACCCCAGAGTCTGAATGTCTGAATGTGAGTGAAAGGGTGAGCTTTGAGTGCCTTTACCAACCTCAGCTTTGTGTCAGGATTGAAGTTTCTCCCTGTGTTTCTGTGCTGTCTCCCTCCTCCCTCCCTTGTGTTGTTGTACCTGGAGTCGGGCGGAGATTCTGGCACCACCCACGACTCACCTGCAGCCGATCAGCAATCAAGGTACAACCTCTGGAGTATAAAGACCCTGCTCGTTTCTATACATGCTGCCAAATCGTCAGTGTATCCTCCGTGGTATTTAATGCTTGGCACAGTCTGCTTTGTTTACTTAGTTTGTTTTTCTTGTTTTCTTCAGATCCTGTTTTTGGACCCACCGATCACCTCAGCCTCCGACCCAGCTCCCTGCAACCAGCTCCTCCCCGGAACCATCTCCCAATGACCAGCCTCCTCCAACCATCTCTTTGTGACCATCTTCCTACAACCATCTCCCTATGACCATCTACTTTCGACCATCTCCCTCCGACCCAGCTCCCTACAACCATCTCCTTGTAACCAGCTCCCTACGACCAGGTCCCCATGACCAGCTCCCCATGACCAGCTCTCTACGGCAATCTCCCTGCAGCCATCTCCCAACGACCAGGTCCCCACAATCAGGTTCCCACGACCAGCTCTCTACGATGACCTCCCAACGACCATCTCCCTACGACCATCTCCCCACAACCCTCTCCCTACGACCATCTCCCTTCAACCAGGTCTCCACAATCAGGTTCCCACGACAAGCTCTCTATGACGACCTCCCAACGACCATCTCCCTACGACCATCTCCCTAAAACCATATGATCGTCAACCTACGACCTTCAACCTACGATCATCAACCAATGACCACCTCCCTACAACCACCTTTTGCAGTTGTCTTTGTAAAAAACTCTGTTCAAGTTCATCTTTTGATCCACCAGCCGCTTAGACACTTTGTTATTTCACACAACAAGTTAAAACAACTTCTAATGTCAGATACAGAAAAGAAATCCCACTGTTGCCACTGGTAACCACAATATCTCTTCAATATCTGAAGCAGCTCTGAAGAATGAAGCAGTGTAAAAGTGGTTTTAAAACAAGCTGCTCGAGTCGGCAGTGCAGAAATTCAGAGTCTGAGTTTGGTGAAGGTGTGGGAGCTAGCACCGTGCTAACATACTTTTTAGTTTTTCAGCTCTCGAGACAGAGTGTAGTGAATTCTGAAACTCTAGTTAAGTGAAAACAAAACCAGATGAGGATTTGATGCCTCAGCAGAAGAATCTATCAGGGAATCGAAACACGAACTAAAGTTTAGTCCAAAAATCTGTCTCAGGAGCCAAGGTCGGATTTTAAGTTTGTTTTCCAAATGTCGAATGCAAAAGTGACTCGAGGGCTGAGGATCACTAAATACCTCCTGTTTAATACCCCACAGCAGTAAATACCTCCTCTTTAATACTCCACAGAAGTAAGTACCTCCTCTTTAATACTCCACAGAAGTAAATACCTCCTCTTTAATACCCCACAGAAGTAAATACCTCCTCTTTAATACCCCACAGGAGTAAATACCTCCTCTTAATACCCCACAGAAGTAAATACCTCCTCTTCAATACTCCACAGAAGTAAATACCCTCCTCTTTAATACCCCACAGAAGTAAATACCTCCTCTTTAATACCCCACAGAAGTAAATACCTCCTCTTTAATACTCCACAGAAGTAAGTACCTCCTCTTTAATACTCCACAGAAGTAAATACCTCCTCTTTAATACCCCACAGAAGTAAATACCTCCTCTTTAATACCCCACAGGAGTAAATACCTCCTCTTTAATACCCCACAGAAGTAAATACCTCCTCTTTAATACTCCACAGAAGTAAATACCTCCTCTTTAATACCCCACAGAAGTAAATACCTCCTCTTTAATACCCCACAGAAGTAAATACCTCCTCTTTAATACTCCACAGAAGTAAATACCTCCTCTTTAATACCCCACAGAAGTAAATACCTCCTCTTTAATACCCCACAGAAGTAAATACCTCCTCTTTAATACTCCACAGAAGTAAATACCTCCTCTTTAAACACCCCACAGGGGTAAATACCTCCTCTTTAATACCCCACAGAAGTAAATACCTCCTCTTTAATACCCCACAGAAGTAAATACCTCCTCTTTAATACCCCACAGAAGTAAATACCTCCTCTTTAATACCCCACAGAAGTAAATACCTCCTCTTTAATACTCCACAGAAGTAAATACCTCCTCTTTAATACCCCACAGAAGTAAATACCTCCTCTTTAATACCCCACAGAAGTAAATACTCCTCTTTAGTACCCCACAGAAGTAAATACCTCCTCTTTAATACCCCACAGAAGTAAATACCTCCTCTTTAATACCCCACAGAAGTAAATACCTCCTCTTTAATACTCCACAGAAGTAAATACCTCCTCTTTAATACCCCATAGAAGTAAATACTCCTCTTTAATACCCCACAGAAGTAAATACTCCTCTTTAGTACCCCACAGAAGTAAATACCTCCTCTTTAATACCCCACAGAAGTTAATACTCCTCTTTAGTACCCCACAGAAGTAAATACCTCCTCTTTAATACCCCACAGAAGTAAATACCTCCTCTTTAATACTCCACAGAAGTAAATACCTCCTCTTTAATACCCCATAGAAGTAAATACTCCTCTTTAATACCCCACAGAAGTAAATACTCCTCTTTAGTACCCCACAGAAGTAAATACCTCCTCTTTAATACCCCACAGAAGTTAATACTCCTCTTTAGTACCCCACAGAAGTAAATACCTCCTCTTTAATACCCCACAGAAGTAAATACCTCCTCTTTAATACCCCACAGAAGTAAATACCTCCTCTTTAATACCCCACAGAAGTAAATACCTCCTCTTTAATACCCCACAGAAGTAAATACCTCCTCTTTAATACCCCACAGAAGTAAATACCTCCTCTTTAATACCCACAGAAGTAAATACCTCCTCTTTAATACCCCACAGGAGTAAATACCTCCTTTATTTTTTATTTGTTTCTAGAATAAACATGATTTTCTGTGTTTCTGATGACATCACTGATATTTAAGACAGATTTTTATTATTATCTTTAATAAAAATAATAATAAATAAAATAATAATAAAATAAAAAATAAAAAATAATCAGGTTCAACATTTATGAATGAACATTTTGGATGTTTCACGGTAAAGTCCAACATAAAACATAATCGATAGAAAAAAGTGTTTTTTGCGTCTGGGAGCGTGACATCATCGCGTGTATATTCCGGTTGCTAGGAAACGGCTCTGGAACGACCTCGACGTGTGTCACATGACCGGCCCCGTCCAACCAGGAAGTGAAACTCAAGTTAAATGGTAAATACGATCACGATGACGAAGAAACGACTGATCCCACAGATTCAAACCCCGAACTGTGGCTTAGATGATGATCAGAGATGTTTCATGTCGAATTAAACTGGAACCAAACTAAACAAATTCATGTGTTTTATAAAAGTAGAAAATCCCGTCACGTCTGGAGGCTGGTCGTCATAATAAACTTGGAAACACTCGCCGCAGGAAGGATCTTCTCTCATGTCGGCTTCAAACGCTCAGGGCGGGTCTGTCTGCGAGGGGCATGTTTCAAATCCACCAAAAGCCTCAAAAACACTTCTCCCGCTTCGACTCTGACGACGGATTTTACTTTTAACGTTTGAGAAAGTGACGAAAACCCGATAATCACAAAGACTCGACGCAGAAACAACGACGTCCACGACGTCCACGACGTCCACGACGTCCACGACGTCCACGACGTCCACGACGTCCACGACGTCCACGACGTCCACGACGTCCACGACGTCCCGACTCTCCTCCTGCGAGTTTAAATATGAACATGTGTGTAGATTTAAACATGTACAAATACAAATACACATGTTCTAAATACAGTATTTTAAAGACTGTGCAGGATTTTAATTTAATTATTATAAAACATAAAACAAAAAACATAATAAAAAGAATTAAAAAAAAAAAGACAAAGACACTACAAAAGTCACAGAGTGAATCTTTAAGGAAGAGGAAGAAGAAGAAGAAGAGGAAGAAAAAGAAAAAGAGGAAGAAAAAGAAGAAAAGGAAGAGGAAGAAGAGGAAGAGGAGGAGGAAGAGGAAGAAGAAGAGGAGGGGGAAGAAGAGGAAAAGGAAGGGGAAAAAGAAGAAGAGGAGGAGGAAGAAGAGGAGGAAGAATAGGAAGAGGAAGAAGAAGAGGAGGAGGAAGAAGAAGAGGAAGAGGAGGAGGAAGAAGAACAGGAAGAAGAAGAGGAAGAAGAACAGGAAGAGGAAGAAGAGGAGGAGGAAGAGGAAAAAGAAGAAGAGGAGGAGGAGGAAGAAGAAGAAGAAGAGGAGGAAGAGGAAAACGAAGAAGAGGAGGAAAGACTTTTTTGACTTTTAACAGTACATTTATTTAGTTCCACTTGTCAGTTAAATTAAAATATTAAAATGATACAAACACAGTCACACGTCCCTGGTCCAGCTCCCCCTACAGGTGCAGTACCAGCCCCTCCCTCCCCGAACACAGCACCTCCTCACTGTCCACACAGCCTCCTCCACCTGCTCCACCAGTTTGCTGCTGGTGAACTCCACCTTGAGTCGTGCCCAGTCTCTTTAACAGGAGCTCCAGGTCTGTGCAGCCCGACCCGGCCCATGTGGTTCCTCCTGATGAGCCTCATCTTCACATGACCCAGGATGAAGTTTATTAGAGCGATACTTCTACGTTTGGCCACAGAAAACTTGGGTCCAAACACAAAAAGCTCCGGGTCAAGGCTCGTCCCAAAGTCTGTGACCAACGTTCCACGAGAGAGAAAAGGGGAGAAGCCGAGGACACGACAGACGCAGATGTTCCAGAGTCTCCTCTCGACGACAGACGGCCCAGGGACTGTCTGATGTTGGGTCAAAGTGGGCCACGTGTCTGTTCGTGGCCACGGCCCCGTGCACCACCCGCCGCTGGAGATCTGCATAATGTTTCTCCACCAGAGGGAGCTACAGGGACCTCCAGCCTCGCGGAGAAGAACCAACACACCCGACCACCTGGACTCTGGGCCCCGAGCAGCTCGGCTCTGAGGACGACTTTAGTGTACAGGACATGGACGTCCTTCTTCTGCACTGCGGACATCTCTGGGAGGACGGGGAGTCAAAGGAGAACAGGCCTCTGTTCAGAAGAAGAAGAAGAAGAAGAAGAAGAAGAAGAAGAAGAGAAGAAGAAGGAGAAACAGGAACATCATCATCATCCTCAGGAGGAGGAGCCTCAGGAGGAGGAGCCTCAGGAGGAGGAGGAGCCTCAGGAGCCTCTGTTTTTCTTGGGACACTTGGAGGTTTGGCCTCAGTTTGTTGGTGAAGTTTGAATCTCCTCACGACGTCACACGAGGAGCCGGTGAAGACGAGTCTGTGGAGGTGGAACTGTCCAGTAAAGGTCACGTCTGTATCTACTGCAGGACGGAGGGAGACGAGCGTGAGGTCCCTGCTTCTCTTTCATATTATAATAAATAACCAAATAAAATAAATCTTCAAAGCTGCTGCCGTTAAATATTTATGATGAAAATTTGCTGCAGTGAAGGCAACGACAGAGAAAATGTACGAAACACACGGCTTCAAAGACGCCGCGGCCACAGCGACGGGACGATGAGTTTATCTGGACTCGAACAAAACACATTTGGAGTTTACACATTTTGTAGCTTTTGTTTTTGGTTTTTTTTTGCTCCACTGTGTTTTTAAACTCCACACACCTTCACTTCATTTAGATCATTTCAGCTCCTGGAATTTCCAGTTGAGCATAAAAAGTGTCTTTTACCAGAGAGAAATTTATTCTGTTTTAAAGTAAATAAAATAAATAATAAAACATATTTACAAAAATAAACTGTGCTCAACTTAAACAAAACAAACTGAGGCCAAACCTCCAAGTGTCTCAGACACCGAGGCTCCTGAGGCTCCTCCTCCTGAGGGTCCTCCTCCTGAGGCTCCTCCTCCTGAGGCTCCTCCTCCTCCTGAAGCTCCGCCTCCTCCTGAGGCTCCTCCTCCTGATGATGATGTTCCTGTTTCTCCTTCTGTTCCAGTTCTTCTTCTTCTTCTTCTTCTTCTTCCTCTTCTTCTTCTTCTTCTTCTTCTTCTTCTTCTTCTCCTCCTCCTCCTCCTGCTTAAAGATTCACTCTGTGACTTTTCTAGTGTGAGGTTGTCCACTGTCTCCATGGAGATTTTTTTAGTTAAGTTTAGTTAGTTTTTTTTTTTTTTTAAACTCTTTTTATTATGTTTTTTGAATATAGAACAAACAAAAAAGAAAAGGAAAAAGTGAAATCAATCAGATAAATAAATAAAATAAATAACAGAACTAAATTCCTGCACAATTGTTAAAAAATAATAGTAATATATATAAAAAAATCTCCTCCTCACCTCCGCGGGTGGTCTCTCTCTTTATCTCCTCTTTTTTCCACACTCAGGTCCTCTCCCAGAGGCCTGCAGTTTGAGGGTTCTTCAGTATATTTGGTGTTCTGCACTTTTCTGGACTGAGATGTCTGATGTTTCTCCTGGGATCTGCTGTAGTCTCTCCTCCAGTTTGGGGGTCACTGCCCCGAGTCCGATGACCACGGGCACCACTGAGGCCTTCACCTTCCACCTTCTCCAGCTCTTCTTTGAGCTGTTCGGCTGAACAACTCCTGACAAACATCTCCAGAGTTAACAAGTCATAAAACTCCTCGTCCTCCTCCTCCTCCTCCTCCTCCTCCTCCTCCTCCTCCTCCTCCTCCGTGTCCTCCTCTTTGATTATTACTTTGTTTGTGATGTATTTCTACACATAAGTCTCGTGTAAAGTTGTGGCGTCCGTGCGGTGCATAAAACCCTCGTTACTCTCTGCAGATGGAGTGAGCGGATTCGGCGGAGCTGCGTTTTCACTGGGACTTCATTAAGACCTATAATTTACAACCCGGAGCCTGTTCTTACGATAACGCCGCATCAGTCGCAGCGTAAACCCGTGAGTCAGCAGCAGAGCGTCTCCTCCGAGGCTCTGACTGCACGGCGAGCGAGCCAGAGTGACAGGCGGCGCCGAGGAAAAAGCAAACAGAAGCCTTTTTTAGTTTTTTTTGTGACAACTTCATTGCGACGAAACACAAAGAGCCGAAGAGCCGTGTTTGTATCAGACTCACGACGCTGACCGCAGTCAAACAGCAGCACGCCGCGTTCCTCTGGGTCATTTCAAACACAAACCCGTTTACTCTTTCTGCTCAGGCCCTGTACAAACATTGTTTTTGCAAATACGAAAATGTGCCAGTGGTTTTGTTGACAGCGCTTTAAAACTGCACGACTCACAGACGAGTTAAAGGGGAGGTGTTAAAGGGGAGGTGTGACGCTCTTTTCTGATCTGTCCTGATGTTTCCTCGTCACAAAGACCTGGAGTCGTGTTTTTTTGTTTCATTCACATGTTTAATTCACAAACAAACCTGCAGATTTAGGCTGAGTTCTTCTCTCAAACTGAAAACACTCTGTTCCACCTTGTGATGTCATCATGTGGCGATACAGGAAGTGCTCCACTGTGTTTTTAAACTCCACACACCTTCATTTCTAGAATCATTTGGATCATTTCTAAACCTGGAGTTGCCTCTTATCTGGACTGAACTAAAGGTAAAAGGCAAAACGTCGCTATTAACCTGAAAACGAAACCACTTGATGACATCACAAGGTGGAACAGAGCGTTTTGAGCTTTGGAGATGTTACAGACTGATAATAAATGTAACAGAACACAACTCCAGGTCTGTTTTTGATGCCGTAACAACATTAAAACACGACGTAAAGCTACAAGAGGAGGCAGTTTTGCTCTGAAAAAGGTGCTTTCTTACTGTCAGGGGGCTCGCCTCTCCACAGATCTGACCTGAGGAACAGTCTAGCCAAAGAAATGAAATGTTACAATGTGCAGCTTTATTACAGCGGTGTGTGTCCTTGGGCAAGACACTTAACCCACCTCATCTGCTGTGTCTGTGTGAGGTGTGTGAGCTTTGGTACGTCATTAATTAAAGTCACACAGTGTAACTTTATAGTGTAGGTTAATGAAAGTGTGTCATTTCTTTGCGTAGTTCCTCGGGTCAGATCTGTGGAGAGGCGAGCCCCCTTCACAGTAAGAACACATGTTTTTCAGAGCATTTTCTGAGTAATAATCACATTTTTACAAAGCGCTTTTCCATTTCTAAGACACTCGACGCTCTTCACACAGAGGAACCGCAGATTCACACAGACGCTGGGGGTGAGGGGGTGAAGTGTCTTGCCCAAGGACACGACGATTAAGTCGTGACTCAGCCTGAATCTTTCTTATAAACATATTTCTTTATTCGTCAAGTAAAGGCTCATTAAGGTCGTTATGAAGTGTTACCGTTTTACAAATATAACACAAAACTCTGATCAACTATGTTGATCTGAAGAGCTGCTTATACCAAATATCTACGAATACTGGAGGACTGTATGTGTGTAAATGGATGTAGCTGACATGCTAGCCGCCATGTTACAAACAGGAAGTGATCTCTGGCTCTAATTTGCTTTCTATTGAAAAGCTGTGTCCCTGCTGCTGTCAGACTCGTCGTTTTGCTCTGAAATGTTGATATTAACCCTCTAAATCAGGGGCCCCAAACTCAAATTATCTGGGGGCCGCAGGAGGCAGAATCTGGGTGAGGCTGGGCCGCATCAGGTATTCTACATAAAAAGCTATGTTAAAATCTTCTCAAAAGTCATTGTTGTTTTTAACATACACAAGGAAATATGCCAATTCTTGTGGATTTTCTGGATATACATCGTTATTTGTTGAATCTTTTGTGACGGGAGTAAACAGCGCGAGTGACACATGTATTTGGGGTTTATCACGCAACATTGTAATGGCACACTAACATTAAACTTTGATACTGTCCTGCGGGCCACAAAATATCGTCTCGCGGGCCGCAATTGGCCCCCGGGCCACGAGTTTGAGACCCCTGCTCTAAATGATCCTGTTTTGTTTTGTTTTTTAGTTGTTTTTATTTATTTATTTATTTGAGTTTATTTATGATTTCTTTTGTTTATTTCTCTTTATTTTAATTTGTTTATTTATTTTTAAAGTTATTTTTCAATTTCTTTTTTCTAATTATTTTTTTTTAGTTCTTCTGAGTTTATTTTGAAATTTTTTGAGTTATTTTGTATTTTTGTTTGTTTTTTTGGGGGGTTTTTTGTGTGTAATTTTGTAGCTTTTTTTGTTGTTTTTGATTAATTTATGAATTTTTTAATTTTTTTTGTTATTTTGAGGGTTTTTTTTTAAAAATTATTATTATTCTAAATTCATTTTGAATTATTTTTTTGTTTTGTTGTTTTTTGTAGTAATTTTGAGTTTATTTATTTAAATTTTTTGTTATTTTGAATTTATCTTTTTATTTTTTGAGTTATTTTGAGTTTTGTTTTTTTGTTGGGTTTTTTTTGTTATTTTGTTTTATTTATTTATCTGTTTGTTTAGTGTCTCTCTCTGTCTCTGCTGCTGTCAGACTCGTCGTTTTGCTCTTAAATGTTGGTATTAACCCTCTACATGATCCTGGGTTTTTATTTCGTCGTCGTGTCCGTAAATCGAGACTTAAACATCGATAACTATCAGACGCAGCCTTCAAACTCTGCACGCGCCGGTCTGGAGGCTGCTCTTTCATTACAGCAGAAAAGTGTGGAGCTAAAAATAGAGAAAGAATGAACGGTTCCCACTAACAGAAATAATATCATGTTCAAAGGCTGGAGCTGCATGGGGCTGAACTCAGAAACATGAGGACGAGCCACAAACCGGCTCCCGGCTCCTGGATCGTTTTGCTTCCAGGATTTCGATTGTTGAGCGAAGACGACGGAAACTTCACACGGCACAAAGTGACAAGACAGAGAAAAAAAGAGGAAATAAATCTGGATCTGAGACGCAAAGAGTGATACGATTATGGCTCTTTTATAGGAGCCGAATCTTTGGGTATGATCATGTGAAAGAGCCGTTCAGAAGACCGGCTCTTTTATGGGAGCCGGATCTTTGGGTATGATCATGTGAAAGAGCCGTTCAGAAGACTGGCTCTTTTTATGTATAAAGTGACTCATTTTACCAAATGAGTCACAGAAACGTCCAGGGTTTAGTTTAGTTTAAGGAAATTTACCAAATGAGTTAAATTTATGTGTTTTAATATTTGAGATTTTGAGAAATTGTAAAATCGTGAAAGTGAGAATTACAGTAAAATAGTGATTTTCTCACTTCAGCAGATTATTGTTCAGTTTCACTCTTTTCACACGTCTCACTCTTTTCACACATCTCACTCTTTTCACACATCTCACTCTTTTCACACGTCTCACTCTTTTCACACGTCTCACTCTTTTCACACGTCTCACTCTTTTCACACGTCTCACTCTTTTCACACGTCTCACTCTTTTCACACGTCTCACTCTTTTCCTTTTCAGTGTAAAGTGAAACTCCATCGGTTCAGAGAGAAAAAAGAAGCTCGTTTCAAAAAGATTTGTTCTGTTCAGCGACATGTGGCTCGGACGGTTCAAAAGCGCTGACTCACTCTCAGACGTCACAGACGGAGCCACACGGCGAGCGGCTCTGCATTAGCTCGCCGTCATTAGCGAGCGCTGCTACTCGGGCTTATCGCGGCGCTAATGGTTTCTAATGATAGAACCACAGAGGCGACGGACTCAGAGGGTCAGGAGGATGAGTCTGTCCACGGAGCAGGAGGTTGGTGGTTCGAATCCCGCTCTCGACATCATTGGTTGAGCGGTCGGGTTGGTGGTGTGATTCCAGCTCAGGTGTTGGGCAGGACACTTAAATGCCGTCTCACACCCCAGGGTTTACTCTGGAGTAAAGTGCTGTGAGTGTCTATAAAATGTGACCATTACCTAATTTAAACATCTAAAAATGTGAAAACAACTTTCAGAGGCCTGA
This sequence comes from Periophthalmus modestus, assembly GCA_019594935.1. Lineage (NCBI taxonomy): Eukaryota > Metazoa > Chordata > Actinopteri > Gobiiformes > Gobiidae > Periophthalmus > Periophthalmus modestus. Next base: position 1,001,316 of record JAIEZT010000026.1, read on the forward strand.
GCGGAGTTTGTTGTCATGGTAATGCTAACAACAACTAGCATGCTAACGTGCACTTCCACGGAAAATACAATGATTTATAATTACAGACAGTACATGGGTTTATTTTTACCCCAAGAGCAGCTTATACCATGTATCTGTCCTGCGGCAAGACCATAGACATTTATATATAAATGGACATAGCTAACCTGCTAGCCGCTAGTGGCTGGCTCCAATTCACTTTCTATTGAAAAACCCTGTCCCCTCTCTCTGTACCTGCTGCTGTCAGACTCATGATTTTGGTCTTAAATGTTCATATTAACCCTCTACATGATCCTGGGGTTTTTATTTTGAGTTATTTTGAGTTTGTTTTGTTTTTTTCATAATTTTATTTTTTTTTTTTAGTAATTTTTTTTTTAACTTTTTTTGTTTTGTTATTTTGAGTTTATTTTTAATTTTATTTTTTTGTTATTTTGAGTTTGTTTGTTTTTTGTGTCTCTCTCTCTCTGTCCCTCTCTCATTTTGGTCTTAAATGTTTGTATTTACCCTCTACATCACATGTGTCAAACTCAAGGCCCGTGGGCCAAATGTGGCCCTCCACATCATTTTATGTGGCCCTCGACAGGGTAAATTAAAAGGTCTGATGGTCTTAAAATCTCAGTTTATCAGAAGATACGAAGTTACACAGCCATATTTTTACATCTAGGCAAATGCATGTGTGATATTTGTAATTTGAATAAGTAATAAATACAGAAGGAGTTAATTAACAAGTTCAAAAATTAGTTTGATTTATTTTACATCTGGCCCTTTGAGAGCAGCCATTTTACCGATGTGGCCCTCTGTGAAAATGTGTTTGACTCCGCTGCTCGACATGATCCTGGGGTTTTTATTTCACTATTGTGTGATGAACATTAATAATCAATAAAACGGGCGTGGTGGACAGATCATGGTGGATAATTGCTGCTGCTGCTGCTGCTCATGTGTCTTTATGTTAATATTGTTGTATCTGTTTTAATGTGAGAGTTTCGGGAGCTCACTGTACGAGTCTAACGTCCTCGGAGCTGAAGTGTAATCTCAGAGACAAAGTGTCATCGGCGGGAAAATGGACTCGGAGTTTCATGTTTTGTGTTGCAGCTCGGCTCAGACGTACAATCACAAATCAATGAGGCTCGCAGGCGTAACCAAAACGGAACTAGATTATTTTAAGTAATTATAATATTGTGATATTTTTGGGCTGATTAAAAAGCTGCGGCTGGTGAGAAAAAATCACAAATCTAATAGTGTTTGTTGTGTTAATCTGCACAGGAGGAGACAGAGGAGGCTTCAGTTCGTTTTCTACGGCAAGTACAGAACAAATTATAGAAAAATATAAGAAAATAACCCAAAACAGACAGAGGCTTTACTTTCAGAGCTGTCAAAAGTATCGAAAATCTGATGAACTGATATTTAAACTAGTATCACAACTCATTTTTGGCAGATATCGATACTGAAAAAGTTCCTTCTTATGTCTTATATTTCCTCAGGATGATGTTGAGCTGGATCTTTCACAAGAATAAGACACATAGACGATTGTCGACACAGAAAACAGAGATAAAAAGAGTGTTTTTATCATCATCGTGGAATCAGAATCAGTGTCAAGTATCGAGTCTATTCCTCAATATCAAATATCGAGTTTCAGTATCGTGACACTAAACAGAACAAACTCTGCGATTCTGAGATGCAGAGACTGTTCATATAAATGGACAGAGCTAAACTGTGACCCACTGCGTTCAAACAGGAAGTGATCATGGTGCACTTCCTGCTCCATCGACTCTGGCTCCAATTCACTTTCTATTGAAAAACTGTGTCTCTTTCTCTCTCTCTCTGTCTCTGCTGCTGTCAGGCTCATTTTGGTTTTAAATGTTTGTATTAACCCTCTACATGATCCTGGGTTCATTAAAAATATTTAGCTTTTTTTTCCCGTTATTTTGAGGTGCTGTTGTTTTTGTTTTTTTAATTGTAACATTTTTTGTTATTTTGAGGTTATTAATAATTTTTTTTTTGTTTATTTTCTTCATTTTTTGAAGATTTTATTATTTATTTATTTTTTGAGTTATTTTGAATTTTTTTTGGGTTTTTTTAAGGTATTTTGATTAGATTTTTTGTTATCTCGAGTTTATTAATTTTTGTTATATTGAGTAAATTTTTTAATTTTAAATTTTTTGGTTATTTAAATTTTTTTTTGATTTATTTATTTTTCAAACAATTATTATTTTTTAGTATTTTGAGTTTATTTATTCACTTTTTGGTTTATTTTCTTCATTTTTCGAGTTGGCTTGAATAGATTTTTTATTTTTTTTTTATATTTTGAGTTTTTGTTGGTTTTTTTAAAATATTTTGAGTTGATTTTTTTTGTAATCTTGAGTTTATTTACTGTTTGTTATATTGAGTTATTTATTTATTTCTTTTTGTTATTTTGAGTTTGTTTGTTGTTTTGTGTCTGTGTCTCTCTCTGTCCCTGCTGCTGTCAGACTCATGTTGGTCTTAAATGTTCGTATTAATCCTCTACATGATCCTGGGGTTTTTATTTCACGTCTGTGTCTGTAAATCAACATATGAACATTAATAACAGACACATCTTCTTCTTTCTGTTACCGTTAGCAACAGGTTTGACTGACAGCGTTCCTAAGGTGAAGGGGCGTTACTTTCCTCAGCCTGGCTCCTGATTGGCTCTTTGGTTGCTATGATACTCTTAGTCACTTCTTTACACATAGAACCTGCCTGTGCTTCGTTCTGCTAATCGAGCTAAAACATCATCGACGTTCATCTTATTTCTGATCCCAGCACAAAAACAAAGAAAACATAAAACCTGAAGAAAAAAGAAAAAAGAGAAACCCTGAGCGAGAGCCTGGAGCAGCAAACGACAAACACCATGGAAACAGAACGAGTGATCAACCTGTTTGTACTTAAAGCAGAGTACAGGGCCAAGACTACACACGGACGCACAAAAACACACACAAACTACACACAGACGCACAAAACAACACACAGACGCACAAAACAACACACAGACGCACAAAACAACACACAAACTACACACGGACGCACAAAAACACACAGACGCATAAAACAACACACAAACTACACACAGATGCACAAAAACAACACACAAAATACACACAGACGCACAAAACAACACATCAAACTACACACGGACGCACAAAAACACACAGACGCACAAAAACACACACAAACTACACACGGACGCACAAAACTACACACAAACAACACACAGACGCACAAAAACAACACAGACGGACAAAACAACACACAAACTACACACGGACGCACAAAAACACACACAAACACACACAACAAACAAACAAACACATACACAAACAAACACACAAACACAAACACACACATCTCTACAGAAAATAATCATGACCGTGTTGTGACATGATAAAAATGTTCCACGTGGAACATTTCAAACTAATTTATTTAATTGAATTTGTGACGTTTTGGCTCAAAACTAAAACTCGTTTCATTTTTCAGACTCGACTCTGAGCCCGTGAGGCTCTTCGGCCTCGTGTCGCTGTGACTCGCCGCTGTCGGGCTCAGAAAGTCGTTTTCCGTGTTGAAATGTATGAACGCGGCGCACACGTGTTATAATGAGAACAGATGTGAGGACACAGCGGCGCCTCCTGCTGGTGGAAACTCAATTATTCATCACACAGTATTATATCTGCGTTAATACAAAAACACAAAAAGTAAAAAGGGTTTGTGAGAGAAACAGTTTTTCAAAGTGATGTTCTCAGCAGAGAAGAAGAGCGTCCTCACGATACTGAAGTTTCAAACTCGATACCGATACCACGATGCCACGATACCACGATGCCACGATACCACGATACGGTAAGTCACATTTTTATGGAAATTTATTTTACAAAATCAACAGGTTTACTCTGGATCTAACTCCACATCAATAAATCCACTGAACTCTTCATCCTCAGTGTCGAAGATGAACAACTCCACCAACTGGTTCAGTCCAGGTTTAGACCAGGTTTAGTCCTGGTTCAGTCCTGGTTTAGACCAGGTTTAGTCCTGGTTCAGTCCTGGTTTGGTCCTGGTTTAGTCCTGGTTTAGTCCTGGTTTGGTCCTGGTTTAGTCCTGGTTGTAAACCTGACATAAATCTTCTTGTCACAGAACAACATGCACTTTTGTGCATTACTGTATTTTATATATATATTTTATTCTATATTTTATTCTACATTAAAGTCGTTAGCTCGATAGCTCGTTAGCTCGTTAGCTCACATCTCTTCGTCCAGCTCCTCGTGAAGCTCGTCTCTGGACGTTCAGTCGTCTCTTTTTTCAGTGACACAAACACTATTTAAGCTCCAATGTAAATCACAAACTTTAGCACAAAAGCTAAGCGCTAACGACAGGTGTGAGCTGGAGCTAGCGCTGTGTTTGGATGTTTTCTTTTACAAACAGATGGAGAGTTAACACGAAACATCAGGCTGAGCTGTTAATCCTGAGCCGCTGAGGCGTTACAAACAAACGTCATTTACCTGGACATTTCGAACGAGCAAAAGTGAAAAAAAAACGTCGGCTCCTGCACCGCTCTGTTTTAGCGTAGCGGGGTTAGCTTGTGCGCTGTGGGTTTATGTGAACGACGGGACTCGCTCTCCGTCTAATGAACCGAATCTCAACTGAACTGTTTCAAATGTTGAATTTATTTGTTTTTTATGTAAGTTTTGTTTTTATTTCTAATTGAATCATAACTTGTTTCAAATATACGATTATATTGTGTTTGTTGAGAGTTTGGAGATGACAAGAGAAGGATTTACATTCTCCTTAAAGGATATAACAAAACATCAGGTGAACTTTCATTCGTCAGTAATGTTCCGCAGTGTGGCATTAACCACAGACTGTAAAGAAGTGACAGAGTGAGACGTCACCACAGCTTCAGCTCCAGGTGAAGCTCGAGGCTGGCGTGTTTGAGGGAGGGCGTGTTTTTGGGGGAGGGGCCTGTTTGGGGGAGGGCCTGTTTGAGGGAGGGCGTGTTTTGGGGGAGGGGCTGTTTGGGGGAGGGGACTGTTTGGGGCGAGGGCGTGTTTGGGTGAGGGGCGTGTTTGGGGTAGGGCGTGTTTGGGGGAGGGGGCCTGTTTGGGTGAGGGCGTGGGGGGTGTTGGGTGAGGGGGGTAGGGTTTGGGTAGGGCGTGTGTTGGGTAGGGCGTGTTTGGGTGAGGGCGTGTTTGGGGTGAGAGGGCGTGTTTGGGTGAGGGCTGTTTTGTTGGGGTAGGGCGTGTCTGGGGGAGCGGCGGCGTGTTTGAGAGAGGGCGTGTTGGGGGAGGGGCCTTTTTGGGGGAGGGCGTGTTTTGGGGAGCGGCGGCGTGTGTTGGGGGGGGGCGTGTTTGGGGGAGGGGCCTGTTTGGGGGAGGAGCCTGTTTGGGGGAGCGTCAGCGTGTTTGGGGGCGGGCGTGTGTTTGGGGGAGGGGCCTGTTTGGGGGAGGGCCCTGTTTGGGGGAGGGGCCTGTTTGGGGGAGCGGCGGCGTGTTTGAAGAAGCGGCGTGCCGGCCCACGTGGTCTGAGTGCGAGCTCAAATGTTGGTGATAACCTGTCAAACATAAAAAGGTTTGCTCGGGTGGGAAGCTCTCTGTGTTTCTCTCAATATTGTTA